>JAMZRA010000007.1:5740506-6141947 GCA_024499935.1 Tyrophagus putrescentiae
GGCCGGGACGTCAGGGCGCTGCCATCAAGGACAAGCGTACTCAGGGACGCCAGCAAGGCCTACGTCATCATCGTCGAGTCGCTCAGCGACAAATACGTGAGTCATGTGGCTCACCTGGACCACCCAAAGATGGTCTGGGAGAAGATCGACTCGCTCTTTACTGTCGCCTCGGAGAGTAACAAACAGGACTGGCTCGACAATACCACCAGATCGAGCTGGACTGCACCGTGGAGACTACTTCCACAAGATCCGGCAGTCCAAAGCCGCCCAGGAGAACCTTGGGGTCCTCCTCAGCGAGGAACAGGTCGTTGCGAAGGTCATCACCGACCTCCAGCGATCGGGCCGGTACGAGTCCTTTTGTGGATTCTACGACATGGCCACAGCCGTTCCCGGTTTCAAGATGACACTGGACCAAGTCGAGCAACGTGTCACTCGGCAAGAGCGTATGGACACGTCACTCCTGGCTAAGCCCGTCTCTCTGGCGGTTCACAACAACAATGGGACTAAGCCAAAAGAGAGCAAGGGAAAGCCAAAAGGAGGGCACAAGTTCTGCGACTTCTGCCGGATCAAAGGGCACACTGAGAGTCAGTGCTACAAAAAGCACCCTCACCTGCTTGAGCAGGGAGGACAAGGCTCCGAAAGTGTATCGCTGGTCACTCAAGTCAACTTGAAGGTCGACAAAGATCACCCGTGGATCGTCGACACAGGCGCTTCTGGTCACCAGACCAACCAGCGCACACTCCTCTTCGACGTCCGCCAGCCGACTGCTGACGAGATGTACTCAAGCGGCAATAGTCCCGCAGGCACAGTGAAGGTCGAGCTGATTGGCACAGTTCGGGGCAAGGCGTGGATTGGTGGCAAAGTCACCAACATCACGCTCAGAAACGTGAAGTACGCTCCCCAGGCCAGATTCAACCTCTTCTCTGTGGGGTCGATTCCCGAGTCGATTTCAATGTCGGCCAAAGGCGACCACATCGTCTTCTCAACAGGCGAGGGCCATCCTTTTATGGAGGGTCACAAGAACAAGACCAAGTTCATCAACCTCTACAGCCTGAACGTGCAGATGGAGCACAGTACCCTTGTGGCTGCTCCAGCGCCGGCTATTGTCGGCAGTCTGCCAACTCAGCAGGAGCGTTCCGCTCACGTTTCACCTCCTGAAGTCTCGGAGCCGTACTGCTCTGGGGGAGGAAGAAGAGGAACCGGAAGAGTGCCAAGCAGTCTCGTCTCCGGAGACCAAGCAGCCGAAACCGAAGCCTCTCAAAGTCGAACAAGTCAGCCCAGAGCACCTCGCCTCGTTTCGTTCCTACGAGCGATTGGCTGTCACCTCTGACGCTCCTGAAGGGAGTAACACCCCTGAAGGGAGTGAGGGCTCTGAAGGGAGTACAACTCCACGACATGGTCGTCTCCAGTGCACATTTTTTGCTGGAGATGAACCGAGAGCCTCCGATGAAGGGAGTCTTAGTGATGACGCTGCAAAGTCGAAAGTTTGCCACTCAAAGCGAGAACGACACGCGCATCAACATTGGCACCACTGAGTTGGTGCACCTGCAGTCAAGCAAGGAGCCGATTAGAGTCCCATTGGACTTCAAGGTAGGGCTAGACAAATGGAATTCCATTTCCATCCATTCCTATCATGGAAAAATTTTTTTTCCATGTTTTTTTTCCATTTTTTTTCCACTTTTTTCCATCATTTTTCGAACATTAAGTAAAAATTAAAAAATCATAAAACAAAATTCAAATTTTTAACATTTTAAAACCCGCGAAACAATCCTTTTTTAAAAAAAATTTATATTGTTAAAAAGTAATAACAATATTTGAGTTAAAAAAAACTCTCCAACAGTAAATTTTCCTAACATCACTTTCTTAACAACAATTGCAAAGTAGCCGAAAACCACCGATCAAAAAGAGTAAGAAAAAATCCAGTTAGAGGAGTTCAGTAGCTTCGTTTTAAGTCAGTTCTGGTCCTCCGAGAAGGAGGGTCCTGACTACCCTAGTGGGCCACGTTTTGATCCATACTTTTTGAGATTTAAGTCAGTGGCTTGACAGACAGCCTATCCTGACAGACGCCAGAGGCGCCCAGTTAGAGGAGTTCAGTAAATACACTAACCTAATATGATTGCTAAACGCGGAGAATTGAGCGAAAAGGAAAAAAACAGTTGCCAGAAAAGGGAAGAGCAGTTGGGTACATAACTTTCAGTGCAGCCTAGCGGCATCAAGAAAAAACATAACTGTAAAACCGCCGAGATAACGGAAACTCCCTAACAAAACCCTAACCTAACATAATCGAAAGCAATCCCCAACAGTAGCTCTAACCTTATATAACATTGAAACCGCCGAAGACGGCTAAGCTAAAAAACTTCCCGACAATAACCTTAACCTAACGGAGAGTACTCCTTAACAATAACCCTAACCTAATATAACAGTTCGGCCGCCGAAAACGGCAGAGTTCAGGTGAACTCCTTTTCAATAACCCTAACCTAATATAACAGCGAGGCCGCTAAAAGCGGCCGAGTCAACGGCAACTCTCAACAATAACCCTAACCTAATATAAATGAGACAACCAAAAACGGTTAAGTTCAGAAGAATTTTCTGACAGTAACCATAACTTAACAAAACTAAGAATACTCTCCAACAATATCCTTAACCTAACATAACAGCATGGCCGCCAAAGGCCAATCAACAGCAACTCTCCTTCAATGACACTAACCTAATATAACAGTGATGCCGCCAAAAGTGGCTTAGCTCAGAGAAACTTCCCGACAATAACCTTAACATAACAGAGAGTACTACCCAACAATAACTTTAGCTTAACATAACAGCGAAGCCGTGAAAAGCAGCCGAGCCAAAGGAACTCTTCAACAATAATCTTTACATAACCAAAAGTACAGTCAACAACAATTTTAACCTCGCACAACCAGAATCTCAATTGAGAGGCCCTTTGCCTATTGTTGAGGATTTCCGTTTGGTCAATTTCGGCGACCTCGCTGTTATATTAGGTTAGTGTTATTGAATGGGAGTTCACCTGAGCTCGGCCGCTTTCGGCGACCTTGCTGTTATATTTGGCTAGGGTTATTGTTGGGGAGTACTCTCGGTTATATTAGGTTAGGGTTATTGTTGGGGTGTTCCCATTTGCTCGGCCGCCTTCGGCGGCCTTGCTGTTATATTAGGTTGGGGTTATTGTTGGGGTGTTCCCGTTTGCTCGGCCGCCTTCGGCGGCCTTGCTGTTATATTAGGTTAGTGTTATTGATTGAGAGTTCACCTGAGCTCGGCCGCCTTCGGCGACCTCGCTGTTATATTAGGTTAGTGTTATTTTCCCGCAAACAAGCAAAAAGTAACAGTTTTAAAATTTCGAACTTTATTTTTTTATTTGTTTATTTTAAAAAATTGATTTTTTCCATGGAAAAATGGAATTCCATTCCATCCATGGAAAAAGTTTTCCATTTGTCTAGCTCTACTTCAAGGCAACGACCACCCTGGTCACCCGCAACAAGCGCGAGGGCATCGACTACTTCGACGCCAATGGGAAGATCTTCACCCACAGTGATTGGAGTTCAGCGGTACAAAAGGAAGCCTTTCCACATCGCGCCATCTGGACCTCCTCAAGACCAAACACCCACGGTCCAAAGTCCGATTGAAGGAGTTTAGGTATCGAATTTGAACCTTCGAACTACAACGTATCCCTACGCCCTATATAATGGGTGTATATACACTTTTACAACCATAATTGAAACTCCTGCACCTTCTCTCTCTCATTAATTCACTCTTTCCTATTCTCATCTACGTGTACTTTTCTCCCCGCGATCCACCTCACCTACACCACATAGACAAACCAGAAAAGAATATTCCGCACATCTAGCGTAAACCGTCCAAACTGAAAAACGTGCTTGATGGTGAAGGTAATCAGGTAGAGAAAGTAGCAGGTGGACAGTACACGAATAAAGGTGCAGAATCGATTTCGAAACTGAAAGATTTTTGCCAGTTCCAGAGATGAATGACTGCAGTTTTGTTTGAGCGCAACTGTTTGGTTGATCCTAAACTTGCGAGCAATTGGCGGCGTCAGAGCGGCGAGCAGGTAGCAGAGAAAGGTGAAGGCGCAGTTTAGCAGAAAGAGAATGTCACTCTGGCGCCAGCTTTTTTGCAGTAAAAACTGGTGATAGTAAATGTAGCCATTTGTGCGGTAGATTCAAGAGAGAAAACGTCAGAGAAGTGAAAGTGTGGGTTCAGTCCAAAAACGCCGTAAAGAAGCCAGTCAGGTAGTACAGAAGTGAATGAGAACTGGTGATTAACATTGCCTCTGCTATCAAATGAACTGTCCTCAAAAACGGGATCAAAGTAGGTGGAGAGTAATCTGATTTGAGAGTTAATAGCTTGTTTGACCGTTTTAAAAACTTTTAAGTACATTTTAAAACTGTCGCAAAGCTGCTGAGCACTGGAAAATGACTTCTAGTTGTTGCTTACAATGAAAGTTAGATTTACTTTTCATATTATTTGTCAGTGCTCAATCGGGTGACGTGTGTGCTTATAAACAATGATTACGTTACTCATTGAAAAAATCAAGTTAATGAGTTAAATAATTGATTATACTTCAAGAGTAGTGCTGCAACCTTGCTGGAATGCCGTAAATAAAGTACTCAAGTAACTTACGCTATTATCGATTAACAGCGGAAAAGTCATTTTTCATTAAGAAGCTTCTTCATTCACACAAATTTTAAAACAACTAACTTGTTGTTAAAAGCTACGCAATTAATTTGTTTTTGTAAAAAAGTTAACAGTTTGTTACATGTCAGACGGAGGAAAAACAAGTGATTGTCGTTTTTGGCGGGCGGCCCGGTAGGGCAAAAGCCCGCTTATTACTTTGCCAGTCTGTCCGTCTGTCTGTCCGTCTGTCTCTCTGTCGGTCTGTCTCTCCCTAACACTTTCAATTCTAGCTATGTTCCAGACATCGTAGAAACGTGAAATTTGGAACAGAGAGACTTAGTACAAAGTTGTATGTCGAGTTCGAAGATGGGAGTTGTAGGACCAAAATTGACCCTAGAAAAGGGGGTCCAAAGTTTTTCTACAGACGCCATCTGCTGGCACCAGCAGAAAGTTTGGCAACTTGAATGTCTGCGACCATGCTTTGACCTATGACTAAGTAGGACGATATCAGAGCGATATCACCAAATGTTTTGTTTACAGATAAAGTGTTAGCCTAACACAGTGATTGCATAAACGTTCCTCAGCAGTGACAGCCTCAGTGCCGCGAGATCTGACGTAACTTGACCACTGTCAACTTCCGTCGACGAGGGACCTGCGAGCGAAGCGAGCAGGGCCCGAGGAGACGGAAGTTGACAGTGGTCAAGTCACGTCAGAGATTGACGGCAAAAAATATCCAATGTTTTAGCCGTGCATGGTTGAAATCCGCAAGGTCTGACGGCTAAATAATGTTTGTGTCTTAGCAGTGCACGCCTCAAGGCCGCGAGGTCTGATGTGACTTGACCACTGTCAACTTCCGTCGACGAGGGACCTGCGAGCGAAGCGAGCAGGGCCCGAGGAGACGGAAGTTGACAGTGGTCAAGTCACGTCAGAGATTGACGGTAAAATATAATCAGTAAAATCAGTTTAAATTAACAAACAGACTACAGATACACAGCCGCCCGCCACTACTTTGGCTTGCCAAACTATTTTATTTTCAATACTTATTTTACAACTGTTTTTCACTTTTTTTCTCTACTGAATCGAATCAAAGATGTCCACCAAATTGGTGATAAACTTCTTTTTCGACTTGGTGCCTTTGGGCGGCCTCGGAGGCGGGCCCAGCCGCTCGCAGCGGTCCGTCTCTGCGCTGTACTCTCCGCAGCTGGAGTCAATGTAGTTGCCCATGACCAGGTGCATCTGCTCCTGGAGGATGGGCGTCTCCTTCTGGCAGCCATCGGCGTACATCACCCGCTTGAAGCAGTTTTGCAGGTGCACGTACTGACAGCATATGTGCGGCATCTTCTGCTCATCGGGCGCCCGCTTGATGCCCGCAAAGGCGAGGCTCATGGCGTCCATGCAGGCGCCCACCTTGAGGTTGTTGCGATTGATGCAGGGAGCGGCAGCGACCAGTTTCAGCACCCGCGTCGGGCGGTTCTTTTTGCTGGTCGTGCAGAGGCGTTTGATTTGCACCTTGATGGAGTAGCTGAGGATGCCCACAAAGTTGCGCATCGTCGCCTTCAGACAGCGGTTCTTGTGGTCTTCGAAGCGGCGAAGCAGCTCGCTGGTTTCACTGTGGTAAAAAAGGAGTGTTCATTATTTTGTAAAACATTTGTTAAAATGATACTTACGCACAAAAAGGCGCTATTTCTGCCAGCGACTCTGGGTACTTGCGGTCTGGCTCGCCAAAGGAGATGATCTTGCTGAAAACCACCTCAAATTCCTTGTCGTTACATTTTGACGACGGGGCTGCACTGTGCACTGTTGGTAGACAACATAAAGTGAGCAACAGGAAGATGGAGGACAATAGATGAACGGTGCCAGTAGGTGAAAATTTCATAATATAAAAATAATTTTTGTTAACATTAAAAAAATTGATTCAAGGTTGAAGGTTTAGAAGAAATCTTTTTGGTGAGAAAAAAAGTGACTGCAGATTAAATACCTTTTTGCAGATCGAGGGTAGGACAAGTCGGTTGAATAAATTAACTTTAATTAATGCGTTTTGTATAGGTTTGTAGAAAAGTTATTAATTAAGAAGACAGGTGCAGTTTCATGGCAGTACAGCATTCGAGCAGTATTACGTTGACGATAATGCTTTTCGATCAGTACAGCTCATTATGTGACCAGATTTTAAGTGCAAGGACGAGTTTTATAAAAAAAAATTTTAAAAAACTAAGCAAGCATATATTATTTTTAGGTAAAAACTTTTACAACTTTGTTTCAATATGATTTTTAAGTTTTAAAAGTTTGTCAGTATAAAACTTTAATTTAAATTTAAATTTTCATGTGATTGACGATGGTGCAACAATAGTTGTATCCTAGACGGTGTGAGAGTTGCACCATTGATACTCAAAACAATTAAATGAATCACCAAAAAAACTGGGAGATAAAGCAAACTGCTTATCGTTACAATCAAATATACAAATCAATTGGACTTTTTAGACAAAAACTAATAAAAATCCTAGAGCAACTTGTGCTTGACAGTAGACAGCTCGTCGACACTTGACACAAATCATCATCATCATCATGGACAGAAACCAGCTGGCAGAGTACTCCACCAAGCGGAAGATTTCGCTGATGATCAACACGGCAAACGCCATGCAGGCCATTGGACTGGTAGTATGGATGGTTATTGTTTTCTGTCGTGATCATCAGGTAATATTACATTCATTTTTAAAAAAAACTAAAAATGTTTTATTAAATTCTTGTTCACAGCCATCAGATCTGAGGACTGGTCTGCTTTTGATTACAGCAAACGCGGTGGGCGGAGTGCTGCTCGGCTACCTGGGCATCATCCTCAACAACATGTATCTGGTTTACTGCTTTGCCAATTTGCTGTCCTTTCAGTTTGGTTTAACGCTAGGTTGGGCCATAATTACTTCATCTCCCGTTCTTTATGTTGGCGCAGTTTTTGACTTTTTTGCCTGCTTTCCGCCTCTCTGGTACTGGTACGCCGAACTTTTCCGTCCTTACGTGCAAAACTACAAAGAGCAACTGGAGAGGCAGAAAATGGGAAACAGTAATAATGTGGTATAAAAAATTAGATCAATTTATACTTTGATGTTATAATTAACTACTTTAATAATAAAACATATTTTAAAACATTGCAAAAGATAAAAACTTTTTTGAGAGCAGTGATTCATATTTTTTGCTTGCGACACAATCAGTCAGTCACTAAAGCAGCCATAAAGTGTCACTAAGGTAGCACAATCCAACACTGCAAATAATCGGGAGCTTTTACACTGAAAATGCACTTTAAACAGATATCTGCAACAGATCAGAAATATAAATAGTGTTTGCTGTTGTTGCCGACAATCAATGCCAATATTTCAAACTTTTTATTAATTTAATAAACTCTTTTTTGCCTGAAAGAATGGACGCCATAATTCAGCTGGCCAAGTTCTCAACATTTCGAAAGGTCGTGCTGATGTTCAACATTTTTAACGCAGTTCAGATGGTCGGTCTGGCCATTTTTACCGGCATCGTCTTTATAAACAAGGTATTTTTTCTGATTTTAATAAAAATTTAACAAAACTAACTTTTTGAACAAAAATTTCTGGAACAGAACACTCACCTTGGAATTGGTCTCATCGTTATTCTGGTGGCTGCGCTACCCAGTCTGGCGTTTGGTTTTTATGGCATCATCTTCTATCCCTCTTCGATCGTCTACGGCTTCCTCCCTTTTTTTGCGTTACAGAGCAGCCTAAGTCTGGTCTGGGCAATCATAGGACCTTCAGCAGTTTTGTGGGCTGCCACCGCCTTTGACGGTGTCTTTCTGCTTATTGTAGTCTTGTACTGGTTAGAAGAACTGCCCGAAAAAAGACAGCCAGTTTTATTTCAAGCGCAGAAAGAGCTTGCGAGCCCAAAAACTGACTTGAGAATACCACCGGTCCCGATAAGTTGAAAAGAAAGAAAAAAAACTGTTTTTGAATAACAAAAATACAAAGCATTTTAAAAACAATAAAAGGAGTTTAAAAGTGGGTGTTGTTTTTGAGTTGTAGGTTGAGGGCAGATGTTGGGACTACAATTGAACACAAAATTGATTGATAAGTTTAGTGTCATGGCAGTGCTTTACTCAATGATAAGCTTGCTACTGATCTTGCACATTTTTTGCCAAACTTAATCAAGAACACAAAAAACAGACTTTTACCAAAAATTGGCTCATTTGTTTGCGCAATTTGCCGGTGCATCAATTTCCTTTTGCAATTTTTTACTTTAGTGAAAATGGCCGTCAACGAGCAATTAAAAAGGTTCTCCAAACAACAACTGTCGGTGCTCGTCTTCAGCGTCCTAAACACCGTTCTCGCCATTGCCTGCGGCATTTGGGCACTGGTGATCTTCCTCAAGAAGAAGGAGAAAGGCGACAAGGTCGGTGTTTTAATTATCGATAATTATCACTCAGCTAACTTCATTGATACATCTGTTTCCCTTTCAGGAGCTAACCCCAAAGATTCACCTGGTGACCCTGTCGGGAACAGCCCTGCTCGGCCAGGTGTGCGGCTTCTACGGCGTCCTCAAAGAGAACCTCTTTGCGAGCATTCTTTTCGGCCACCTGGTGGCCTTCCACTATGGCGTCGATCTGATCCTCGGCTTCGATGAGAAGCTCTTCTGGGTCTGGAGCGGCGCAGACATCTTTGGTCTGGTGGCCATTCTCCTCTTCATTTGGAGTCTCAACAGTCGCTACTACAGCAACTACCAGAAGAACCTGGGCAACAGCGGCAAGAGAGGTGGTGCTGCTAAGGCGTAGATATCGCTCTTTTCCTTCTGTAAGTTTAGCTTCGCTTGTAAATAAAAAAATTTTGGGATTAAAAAAATAGTGTTGTCTACTCCTGGGGAACATTTTGTGCCGAGTATTGAGTGGGAGTTTAAGGTTTGAACACCAAGTCAGTCAATCAGAGAGTCAGAGATTGCAATTGCAGAGATTTGTAATCTTTGCTTTGCACCTGCAAATGAGTCACATTACAGCAAAGATAAGTGCTGTAACATGGAACAGCAAAAAGTAATTATACACAAAACATTTGTCCACTACTTTTTCAAAACAAAAAAAGTTGTTAGTGAGTAAATAACGCAATAAACGAAAAATGGAACAGAAGATGCGACTGGCCGCCCTGGTGGCAGGTGCTCTGAACATCCTCTTCTGCGCTCTCTGCATCTACTTCACCAGGGCCCTCTTCACCGGCCATGACGCCGATTTCTGGGTAAGGTGGGTGGTCTTCACCATTCCTTTTGTTAACCCCAAATCTTACCGGTGACCTTTTATACAGCTCCATTTGCAAATCTTCGCCACCGGCAGCACCTCTCTAGCGGTGCAGGTGGTCGGCCTGTACGGCATTGTACGACGTGGAGCAAGTGCCGTGCGCATTCAGCTGTACACACTGGTCGCCTTGTCGCTCTTCTTCGTGATTCGCGCCTTCGCCAACGTCCTTTTCTGGCTCTTTGTCGGCTGGAACTTTGCCCTCCTCTTTGTGCTGCTCAACTACCTCAATGAAGCGAAGAGAGAGGCCCGACTGTTGCAGAGAAGGCCAGCTAATGTCGATGTTGCTGCTGCTGCTGCAAGTTAACCGATCAGCAACAGCCAAAAACAATAAAGCTTAAACTTCTTATTTTTCAAAAAGTCGCATGATAACAGAGTGAATGAAATGATACAAAAGGGTATTTTCTGAAATAAAATGGCAGTAAATGTGTTTAGCAGTCAACAGTTGGCGGCTGTCGAGAGCTGATTAGCTGGTTGAGGTAGCCAGTGAGCTTGGCTAGGAATGAGGAGGAAGAGGCGTCAAAGTCGGTGGTGTTAATGGTGACGTAGCGAATGAGCGTGGTGGCCGCCTCAATGGCCTCCTCTCTTGAGCCTCCTTTTGGAGGCTTTTCCTTGATAACCGTGACAGTTTTAGCTTCGAGTTGCGTCAGCTGTTGTTGTTGATGTTGAACTTGATGTTCCCCGGTCACCATCGTTGCTATATTGTCCGGAGAAAGCTCGACAATCATTTGCTGTTCAAGTGAAGTGTTGTTGTCCCCGATCGAGGAGTTGGCGACTTCATTCTCAGCAACAGAACCCAGCGAATTGTTCAGACTCAAATTCGGCTGATGATGAATAAATTCATTTAGCTGTTTCGAAGATGATGGTTCATCATTTTGGTAACATTTTGGCGAGGAATTTATGCCAAGATTACTGTTTGTTGATGATCGGGCGTCTCTTGAGGCTGATTTTGATTCCTTTATAAGCACACTCTTCTGATTGACCAAGCCGTTGCGCAACTTAAAATTGTAAACCCAGTGAGTCGAAGCTTTAAACTCATCTAAGCCTAGTCTCTTGGCGATGGCTAGGCCTTTTTTCATCAGCCAAGCATTAGTATTTTTGATGGTTCGCTTCTCATTGGCCTTCAGAAATTCTTCCAACAACTCGCGGTTCAGTTCCACAAAATTTTTTCTCGCCATGTCGAAATTTCTTGCTGAACGATGAAAGTCACTTGATGATGATGATCCCAGCACAAAGAAAAGAAAAACAACGGAAAAAAATCTCAAGTTCGGGTTTGCCCTATTTTCACAGCACTCGCCACTTTGGCGCCTAAAACCACCAGACAGCGTGTTTTCCGGTGCTGTTTGTTCAGGCAGAGAAAAAAAGTTATTTTCTCTTGGTTTTTGCTCAGAAACCATCAAAACTTCTTCAGAACTCTAGAACTACTGCAAAAGTATGGATTCTCTGATATCGGTAATCAACAAACTTCAGGATGTCTTTCAAGAGGTGGAGATTGAAGATCGAGATCAGATCAATCTCCCCCAGATCGTCGTCATCGGCAGCCAGTCTTCGGGAAAGTCTTCAGTTCTGGAAGCGATCGTCGGAGAGGACTTTCTGCCTCGAGGAGCTGGCATCGTCACCCGCTGTCCTCTTATTCTCCAGCTCCAGTACGTCAGTAAGGACGATATTTCTGTTCGTAGTGAAGAAGATGGTGAGTAGCCTAATGGTGGTGGTCACTTGGCAACTATTTGTTTATAAACATTTTTATTACTAGGAACCATGTGGGTAAATAAGTGGGGGAGGTTTAATCACTGTGAAAGCAAAGTGTTCACTGACTTTGAGGAAATTCGCAAGGAGATCATTGCTCAGACGGAGCAAATCGCAGGCTTTGAGAAGGGAATCACAGCGACTCCGATTAGGCTTAAAATCTTCTCTGACCGCGTAGTCAACCTGACTCTCGTCGATCTGCCCGGCATCACCAAGGTTCCAGTCGAAGGGCAGCCCGAAGACATTGAACAGCAAATTAAAGACCTAATTTGGCCTTACATCCACAACCGAAATTCCATCATTTTGGCCGTCTCTCCAGCAAACACGGATTTTGCCAACTCTGAATCGTTGAAGCTTGCTCGTGCAGTCGACCCCAATGGCGAGCGAACACTGGCCGTTCTAACCAAGCTTGATCTAATGGATAAAGGCACAGACGCAAAGAACGTCCTCATGGGCAAGGTGATACCAGTAAAACTGGGCATCATTGGCTGCGTTAATCGTTCACAGCAGGACATTAACGATCAAAAGAGCATTGCCAAGGCGCTGGAAGATGAGCAGAAGTTTCTGCAGAAGCGCTACCCTTCACTGGCTGCCCGACACGGCACAGCTTTCCTCGCAAAGAAGCTCAGCGGGGTATGCATTTTATTCTTTTGACACCTCCGCTTTAGTTATCTTTACTTGTCACGCAGATTCTGCACAATCACATAAGCAAATGCCTTCCAGATTTGAAGAGACGAATTAACACACTTACATCAGAGTGTGAGGAAAACTTGTACAAGTACGGAGAGGATATCAAAAATAAGGTACTGTTGATGTATTTCGTAAAACACATTTTTTCACAAATGCATTTTATTCTGCAGGACTTGTTCATCTTCAACATTTTGCATCAGTACTCTATTGACTACTGCTCTACTGTTGAAGGCACTAGTGATGCTGATCCGGAAGTTGATCAAGAGCTGGGTTGTGGTGCACTTATTTGCGAGACTCTTCACGACAATTTTTGTGACACACTTCCAATGTTTAAGAAGGCTAAATACTCTAAAAAGAATATTCTTACTTACATAAAAAATGTTGAAGTAATGCTTTTCTTTTTAAATTTTTCTTTTAGTAATCTTTTTTGTTTTAATTCACAGGGAACATGCCCCGGCATTTTTATACCGGATAAGGTTTTTAAAAACCTAGCTAAAAAAGAAATTCGCAGCTTCTTACAGCCAAGTTTGGAATGCGTGGAAGCGGTGCACGAAGAACTCCGCCAAACTATGGAGAAATGTGAATTTAAAGAGATTAAAAAAGAATTGATTCGTTTTCCCAAGTTAAGCGAGCGCATCAACGAGGTGTTGGAGGAGCTGCTTGCCGACCGAGTCCAGCCGACAAAGGATTTTGTGAAGAGTCTTATCAAGATTCAGCTCGACTACATTAATACTCGCAATCCAGAGTTTCGGAAGGAGAAACTTGAGCTTGATTTGTCGGCCGGTGGCGATAAAAATGGCGAAAAATCTAGTCGCAGTGAATCGCCGGACCACAGCTCCGAAGATGCTTCAGACAGTGAGCCTGAAGAGGACGATTCAAATTTGACTGCAGTTGATATCGAAAACTGCAATATCATTCAGCACTTGCTCAAAACTTATCTTGAAATTGTTCGCAAAACGATTGAAGACATGGTATTATAATTTGATTTTTTAATTTTGTTTGTTTTTAACTAATTTTTTTGCTCTATTGCTCCAGATCCCCAAATCAATTATGTCTTTTATGGTTGTCTTTGTTAAAGAAAATCTGCAAAAAGAACTAGTCAAGAAGCTGTACAAGGAGGAGCTTTTTGATGAGCTACTTGACGAATCGGAAGAAATATCCTTTTTCCGTCAAAAGTCCTTGGCAATGCTAAATGCTCTTGAAAAGGCAAACGGCATCATCAACGAAGTTCGCAACGACCAGTCCAAGTAAGAAAGTTGTTTTTTGTTGCCGTAGTGAATTGCTTACTAACTCATTGTTTATATTTGCAATTTAGGTACTGTCGCCAGAATGACCTCTAGTTATTATTACTCACAAAGTGTTTCTTTATTACTCGAACACAACTTTGCCAGATTTTCTCTCCGCAGTTTTTTCAACTTTTTTTAAAGCTAAAGATTGAAGTTTTTTTTGAATGAGTGACCTTTCTTCCACTTAAGGTATGCCTTTAACCTTTTTTCTGGATTCCACAATTAAAAGGTCATCTCACTTTGCTTGCTCACCAACTATCTTTTGTTATCGCTTTCTCTGCTTCTGTCTACTCAAAATCAACACAGTTGCACCGGAAAGTCAGCAATGATGATCACTGATGATCAGTGATGATTTTATCACCACCTCGATTAATTAATTAAAACTGTTTGTTGCCATAGGAAAGACATCAGTGCTTTTTCTGAGTGTGATACTAAAGAAGCTAAAAGTGAGCAATCTTGGCATTAATAAACAAAAAGTAGTCTTTTGTTAGTCTTGAAAGGAACCTCAAGTCTCAGCACTGCCACAAATCATGAACCTATTCCAAAGTATTAAGGCTCACCACAATGCTTTTCGCATTCTGCTGATAATCTTCTTAGCCCTCAACTCCATTGGTTTCACCTGTTTGTCGTTTGCCAAGTTAATTAGATTTGAATCCGTAAGCAGATCATTGGCAAAAATTGTTTACTGAAACTTTGTTGCTGCAGATCTTCCCCTTAATTCTGGACACCGTTGCGGTCATCTTGTTTATCTTCACGCAACTGTTTGGCATTACGCCGTAATTCGCAGCAATTTAGGCGGCATTCGACTGGCCCTCTACGGAACTGCCGGTCTGGCCGGTGGCAGCTTTGGCTGGGCACTCAACATCTCACCATTCTTTTGGGTCTACTTTGTCGTGAACATCATCGGCATGGTGGCCATCTTTGTGTACTTCTTTTATCTCAAAGAGGAGTCATCAAATGAAAAGACGAATGAAAATGTTTAACCTCTAGTGCCTACATTCTTTTTACCATTTTTGTGCCAACTTTCCCTCATTTTTGGTGTTTGTATTTCTACGATTATACATTCCTCTTGTTCTCTCTCCAATTTTTGTGCCCGACTCGTGGTCACACTCTTTTCCACGACAACCAGCGATAAAACTATCGTTTGGCACAAAAAGTACAAGTGCAACTTGTTGATGTATTTGCTTGTTTTAAAAGCAAAAGTTTGTTTTGTAAAACTTCAAAACAAAAGTGTAACTAAACAAATTAGTTTTAGCAAATTTTTCAATTTAAAACACACTTGAAAATGCTCACCCCTGCTGAACAAAAAACCGACCTTATTTGCCGGCTGATTGCAACCTGTGTTGGCCTAATCAACGGCGTTGGTTGTGTTACTTTTCTAATTTACACAAGAAATATTTTCTCAAAAAATGACCTTAATAGCGATGAACTTGCAGTAAGGCAACTAATTTCATTTTTTAATAACCTTAAAATTTTTTCACTAGACCCAAGCGTACATTTTTGGAATCAGTTCCGTTACTCTGCTAGGCCAGGTTATTGGCTTCACAGGCATCATTTTGAAGAACATTATCCTTTGCAAAATTCAGGCGTACATGACCTACGTCCTCATAATTCTGACGATTCTTCGAGGTTACGCGTACCCAATTTTGTGGGCCTTCTTTTTGTGGTTCCTGCTTTCAAATATAGTAAATACGATGTACTATATGCATTTGGAAGAGATGAAACAAAAAAGAGATGAAACAGAACCGGTAGTGTCAAATTAAAAATAAAATTAAAAAAGTAGCAGCCACCAGGCCGCTGGTTACGTGTTTCTGCTCGCGCAAAGTTCAAAACCTTTGTAGTTGCTTTATGTAAGCATCCTTAATCTGTCCTCTCGCGCCTTGTTACCAACCATTTCTGAAACCAGTAAATATGTCAACTAAACCAGTCTTACACCTCTCAATTAATTTTTTGCTTTTTTATTGATATAGCCGTACTTGCCAACAAAGTGTGCAACCAGGTAGGTGTTTTCTATCACTTTTTTGTAGTCGATATTAAAATACAAACATTTTGTTTTTGAGAGTGTAAAAAATAAAAAGGTTTTAGCACAACAAAAAACTGAGTCTCATTTTGCCACTATTTTATCGCCTAAATCTCAAAAATCCAGTAAAAATGCTCACCGCGGCTGAACAAAAGTTGAACCTAGTTTTTCGGGTTATTGCAACCGCCTTTGGCTTTCTCAACACAGTTGGCTGCATTGCCTTTCTAATTTTAAGCTTACGCATCTTCAAAAGCAGCGACTCGCAAAGAGTTGAGTATGCAGTAAGTGTGTATCTGTTTTGCTTTTAAACATTTGCCTAACTACTACTTTTCTCAAGATCGCAGTGCACATTTTCTCCCTCAGCGTCGTCTCGCTGGCTGGTCAGATATTTGGCTTCATCGGAATCATCCTGCAGAACTTCATTCTCAGCAACATTCACTCGTACGTCGCATGCGGCCTGTTTGGCGTCGCCATTGTTCGCGCCTTTTGGTATCCCGTTCTCTGGGCCTTTGTTATCTGGTTCTTTGTTCACGGTCTCGCTGTGACAATTTACTCCTCTCACCTGAAAGAGCTGCGAAAAAAGTACGGCAGCTCTGCGCCAGCACCACCACAGCAGCAGCTGCTGCCATCAGCAGCAACCCCGATGCGAGAAACAAAATTTAATAAAGCTAAATGTAAATGTCAACTGTTTACGATTGGTGAATTCCACTTTTTTCATTTTTTGTTTTGTTTCCAAGCGGTGCAACAAGTGTCGCCCTACAGATCAGCACAGAGCATCTCTACAACGCCGGAGCAGAACCATTAGCTAGTTGAGCAACTGATGACTAAAAGAGGCCAAATGAAAATAACATATAAACAAACGATCAAGGCTGCACTGGCAAACACACACAGACACACACCACATCCTACTGCTGAAGCTGAAAACTCTGATCACCCGTTGGATGTCACTGCAAAAATTAAAAAATGTAAATGTCATTAGGAGGGAGAGAGAAAGGGAGAAAGTTTCAGTCAGTGCTTGCTTGCTTGCTTCAATCAATCGTCTGTCGCCAACCGAGCAGCGCTGAACAGTCCTCTTCAAATCTCACCAGAGTTTTGGCAGAACAAGAACGACAGCACCGACATTCAGTGCCTGTTTTCGTGCTTGCTTGTTTCAATCATTCAAGAAGAAGAGGACAAAAAAAGAAACCCGAAAAAATGACGGCTCCGCTGGCCCAGCTTCCTGGCAGCGGTCTGATGCGTGCAGCAGACATACGCCTCTCCCTCACTCTGATGGGCGTCCTCAACACCTGGTTCAACTTGCTCCTCATACTGCTGAGCAGCATTGACTCACAGCAGCCCCGGGACTACTGCTGGCAGAAGCACATCAGAGAGGTGATCACAATTTGGAAATGTACTTTTTAATTTCACACTTTTTTTCATTCTTCTCTTATTCTCAGGCCAAAGACTTCATCCTCCTGATTTGCCTGCTGTCGATGGTCGGCCAGACAATCGGCTTCATCGGTCTGGCGCTCTTCAAGCCGGTGCTCACTCGCGTGCACTCTGCCATCGTCTGGCTGGGCGGTCTGCTGCCCTGTCTCCTGCTGCTCGCCACCCTCTACCCTGCCAACCCGGTCCTCCTGCTGATGTCCGCCCACCACCTGTTGATCGGCGTGGAACTGGTGGCGTTGCAGTACTTTAGCAAACTGCTCTTCCAGCGAGGACTGGAAAAGGTCAAGGCCTTCCTGGCAAATCGTCTTCAGCAGCAGAAGCAACGTCAGCAGCAGGGAGAGGAGAATCAGGTGTTCACGCTGTTGCCGCAGTCGGCTCGTGGCGTTTGAAGATGGTCTTTATTGTTTGTCTTATTATTTATTGTATTGCCAGAGCGCACACCTGGGATTATTTAACCGTAAAACGCTAACTTATTGTTTGTCAAATGTATGAATTTGATTATTAAACTCTCGTTTTTGAACCACCAATCACGAAACTGTTTACAAATGGGAAAACCAGCTCAAAAAGAAGTATTGCTCAAGTTGTTCTTACTGCTGCTAAGTTGAAGTTACCATGGGGAAACTAATTAGAGCAACAGCAGGAGCAGCAAAAACAACCTGCTCAAACTACCGTTAACAACACAGCAGTAACAGCAGAAGTGGAAACTGTTCCTCACTAAACCTGTTGCAAATACAAAACTCAGAGAAGATGCCTAAACTCTGGCTGCTCAATGTCAAACCCTTTCTAGATCCCCAAACACGTCAGTGGGCCACCGGTTTTGCACTGCTCAACATTTTCATCAACTTTTTTATTCAAGGTTCAGAGAGCTTTCCCATTTCCTCCACCTGGCAAAAGCATCTGGCTGAGGTAAACTAACTATCTCATTTGTTAAATATGAGTTTTAAATTTTGCTTTTTTATTAGGAAAAACTGCTCATCATTTTCCTCTGCACCGCCTCCTTCCTCGCCCAGTTGGTCGGCTGCGTCGGAGTGGCTCTCCAGCATCCGTTCTGTCTGCTGGTGCACCTGATCACCGTCTGGTTGCTAGTGCTGGTGCCCTACCTCTTTCGAGCCGGAACCGTCCTCTTTCACAATCAAGTCCTTCTGGCGATCTTTCTCTACAACCAACTGCTGGTACTGCAGCTGACCTTGCTCTATTGCATTCGGTTGAAGGACTTTCAGGTGGCAGTGGACAGGGCGCTGATATTCGCTAGATGCCGACAGAGGCCGAGTTTGGCCGAAACGCAGTCGTGTATGATTGAGCTCGACCTTTTACAGGAGGTGGCGCCGGGAGTTTATGAGGTTTGTAATCGATTTTGATTGGAGAAAATATAAAGATGTAAACTTTGTAAAAATGATATACTCTTTTTCAATCGCATAAAATACTGCTATTTATAGTTTGGTACAAGTTTGTAATTGATGTAAACCGAGGCAGTAGTCATAGAAAACCAGTTTATACAGATTATTTGTTTGTCATTTCTTTGTGCACTTGCAATCGATTATTGATACACACACACACGGATTTGATCACCTGTTACTTTTGGCAAAACCAAAAAGTTTTGATTTTTAGCACACTTTTGTAATCAAAGCATACTCAGCAGTTATGGGCATCACCGACTGGACGGTAAATGACCTGCTCAATTGCAGCCTCCCAACTAGTCCCATTTCCACTCGCCTCTCCCGAATTGCCTCAACTGTCCTTGGAGTGGTCAATCTGCTCTTCATTGCCCTCTGCCTAGCCTGGGGCTTTGGCGCTTTTAAGGGGCACATCAGCAATGAAACGCTCAACAGCTTTTACCAGAAAGTAATGTACAATACAACTAAAAAACTTTAACTTACCCTTTCAATTTCAATTCATGATTGCAGGCCAACGTGGGAGTGATCATCTTCTGTTGTTTTGCAGTGATCGGTCAGTTGATGGGCGTTTACGGGCTTCTCCGAAGTAATGCCTACTGCGTGATCAGCTGTATGGCACTGTACGTACTACTCATCGTGGGCCCAGTGGTGAACGTCTTCAAGCTGGGTTATCCCATTCTGGTTTTCACCCCCTGGAATGGCCTTTTGTGGATCGTCATTTGGCCGTACTCTAAAGAGGTGGCCGGAGAGCTAGTGGAGAGGCGAAAAAAGGGAGAAAGCGGAGCAGGAGCGGCGGCAGCAGAATGGTAACACTGTCTAAGCCTGCGGTTGCCATGCAGAGCTGTACTCAAATCATCATCATCTCCAATCGATAATCTCAACAACACTAGTAGTGATGACTCAAAATCTTGAAACGTCCTCCTATCAGTCATCCCTCTCTCTCGTTTTTGTATACTCTGATAAAGTATAAAAAATAAAAATGCGTCACAATTAAAAACAAAACAAAGAGCAACACAATTTGGGAGTTTTGCTGTTGTTGCTGCTGCTACTCCTTTGTTCAAAGCTCACAAAGCAATCAAAACAAAACAAAGCAAAACTTACCTTTTCAAATCGCTTTGCAATCATGTCCGCTCGAAGTGTGCTCTACTACCTGAAGAAAACGATCTTCAGCCTGCTGGTGCTGAGCAACCTGGTAGGCTGCATCGGCTTCGCTCTGCTGGCCAGTTACATAAACAACAACTTCAGCGCCGTCTACTACGCAGGCAAGACAAAACCGATTGATGTAAGTTGAGCAAAAGTGACGCAAAAACACATTCAACAAAATCTTTTCTTGCACAGACCACCACCGAAGCCTTCATCATCGCCGTCTCCGTTGTGGGCGCCCTCTTCCACCTGGTCGGCCTGATCGCCTCCCACCGCGAGCACATCCTCATCATCAAGGTGTACGGCTTCCTCTGTCTGCTGGGGCTGATCTACGCGGTGGTGAGGGCGGCCACGGCGCCGGTGTACCTGGCCGGCCTCATCTGGTACTGCACCACCGGCTTCTGTCTGCTCACCGTCCTCGCCACCGTCTGGTTCGTGCTCGATCTGGAGGTGGCCAAGCGCAAAGACGGTGTCAAGTACCAGGCCTTTCTCCGATAAGATCTACTACCCACACAAAACGGCAAAAACAAAGCTGTTGAAGAAGTGTGAGTGCAGTACACGTGATGTGACTTTGGATTTGTGAGCAGACTTTTTACAGACTAAAATAGCAATCATCGTCTTCTTCTTACCTACTGCACCAAAAATCAAAAAGTGGTTGCTAAAAAGTTGTAAGTTTTTTATGATATAAAAAATATGAGTACCTTGGCTACAAAAACCGATTACACGTAAGACTCGTAAAAATCATTAAAAAGCAATCATTACCGATGAGGTTGGTGATTAGCTGGTAATGGATGTGTATAATTGACATTCCGAGTAGATTTTTAATTATTACAAAATGGAAAGTGTGCTAACAAACAAAATAAAATAAGTTTGGCTAAACTTTAGCCACCACTACCATCACAATAAAAACGTGGTAACCTTTGGTGTCAATTACCACAAAAGATGGCACAAAAGAAGTCAACGTACACTTGGCGGCGCTTTGCCGCCCTCCTCGCCGTCCTGGTCAACATTCTTCTCTGTCTGCTGACCATCATTTCACTCGACTACTTTGTGTACATTGCCGCCAATGAGCCCTACAATGAGATTACGCTGAACAATATTACGGTAAGTGCTTTTATTGCTAAAAAATAAAATTTTAAATAAATTTTTTTAATTTTAGGGCGACCCCGTCTCCGCAACTTTTTTCATTGGTGAAATTGCCATGGGCTTGTCTATGGCCGCGGTCAGCATAACGACGATGTTCGAGCTGGTAGTTCATCTGCTCGGTCTGTTTGCCATCGTTTGCGCCAGTATTTGGCCCGCTCGAATATACGCTTTTCTCCTTGCATCAGCAACCTTTGGTTTTGCACTTTGCGCCTGCTTTTCCGATTTTTTCATCATTTTTGTGCTGCGACTACTGGCAAGCACTATTCTGGTGATTCTCTACTGCAACAGTTTTAGAAAGCAAAAGGTTAAGCCGTTTTCAACTTTGATTCCGTCTTCATTGCTTGAAGGTAAGACAGAGGTCAAACATTTGTAGATCTATTGTGGGTTGTGATATCATTCTCTCATTTAAACAAATCCACAACAGGTGGTTTTAGTCACTTTTTTGTATCATTTATCACTCAAATAAACAAACCAACAATAATTCAGTTAGTTGTGAAGCACAATGGCAAGTAGTAGAAAGAGGGCGAAAAGAATCTTGTCTACAATTTGAACAAACATGACATTGTTAGGCATTGTTTTCCGATGCTGAGTAGCTGAAGAACTACTGGCTTGGTCACCAGCATTTGCCAATTTTGCCAGGCTCATCGCCTCGACGTCATTGCTCACTAGCCACGGACTCAGCGGCTCAATCACTTTGATCACCTTTGGCGGCACCTCTAAATGGCCTGAGGCGACCAAGTGGCTGGCAAAGGTTGACCAGAGCAGAGTGCAGGCCACAAAAACGACCATCTGGCCGAGGTAGATGACTGCAGAAAAGACAGTTGTTAAAAAAAGTTCAACAAAGATTTAACCGACTCACCCACTTTGGGCTGACCTATACTGCTGACAGAGCCCAGCTTAACCGCCAGGTAGAGCAGCTCTAGAAGGAGCGACCAAAGTTGACAGCCTCAGTGCCGCGAGATCGACGTAACTTGACCACTGTCAACTTCCGTCGACGAGGACCTGCGAGCGAAGCGAGCAGGGCCCGAGGAGACGAAGTTGAAAAGTGGTCAAGTCACGTCAGAGATTGACGGCAAAAAATATCAAATGTTTTAGCGTGCATGTTGAAATCGCAAGGTCTGACGGCTAAAAATGTTGTGTCTTAGCAGTGCACGCCTCAAGGCCGCGAGGTCTGAGTGTGACTTGACCACTGTCAACTTCGTCGACGAGGGACCTGCGAGCGAAGCGAGCAGGGCCCGAGGAGACGGAAATTGACAGTGGTCAAGTCAGTCAGAGATGACGGTAAAATATAATCAGAAAATCAGTTTAAATTAACAAACAGACTTTTTTACAGATACCCCAGCCGCCCCCCACTACTTTGGATTGCCAAACTATTTTATTTTCAATACTATTTTACAACTGTTTTTCACTTTTTTTTTCTACGAATCGAACAAAGAGTCCACCAAATTGGTGATAACTTTTTTCGACTTGGTGCCTTTGGGCGGCTCGGGGCGGGCCCAGCCGCTCGCCAGCGGTCCGTCTCTGAGCTGTACTCTCCGCAGTGGAGTCAATGTAGTTTTCCCCTGACTAGGTGCATACTGTCTGGAGGATGGGCGTCTCCTTCTGGCAGCCATCGGCGTACATCACCCGCTTGGGAAACAGTTTTGCAGGTGCACGTACTGACAGCAATGTGCGGCATCCCTTCTGCCATCGGGCGCCCGCTTGATGCCCGCAAAAGGCGAGGCTAATGGCGTCCATGCAGGCGCCACCTTGAGGTTGTTGCGATTGATGCAGGGAGCCGGCAGCGACCAGTTCAGCCCCGCGTCGGGACGGTCTTTTTGCTGGTCGTGCAGAGGCGTTTGTTTGCACCTTGATGGAGTAGCTGAGGATGCCCCACAAAGTTGCGCATCGTCGCTTCGAACAGCGGGTTTTGTGGGCTTCGAAGCGGGAAGCAGCTCGCTGGTTTCACTGTGGTAAAAAAGGAGTGTTCATTATTTTTTTAAAACATTTGTTAAATGATACTACGCACAAAAAGGCGCTATTTCTGCCCGCGACTCTGGGTACTTGCGGTGGGCTGCCAAAGGAGAGATCTTGCTGAAAACCACCTCAAATTTCCCTTTTCGTTACATTTGACGCCGGGGCTGCCTGTGCACTGTTGGTAGACAAAAATAAGTGAGCAACAGGGGAAGATGGAGGAAATAGATGAACGGTGCCAGTAGGTGAAAAATTTATAATATAAAAATAAATTTTTGTTAAAATTTTAAAAAAAATTTATTCAAGGTTGAAGGGTTTAGAAGAAATCTTTTTGGTGAGAAAAAACGTGACTGCCCGATTAAAACCTTTTGCAGATCGAGGGTAGGACAAGTCGGTTTTAATAAATTAACTTTAATTTTGGTTTTGTAAGGTTTTTAGAAAAGTTTTAAATTTAAAAGAAGGTGCAGTTCAGGCAGAACACGGCGGTATTAGTTTACGTAAGCTTTCGATCAGTCAGCCCTTTTACCAGATTTTGTGCAAGGACGAGTTTTATAAAAAAAAATTTTTTAAAAAAAAGCAAGAAAATTATTTTAGGTAAAAATTTACAACTTTTTTCAATATGATTTTTTTGTTTTAAAAATTGTCAGTATAAAAAATTTAAAATTTAAAATTTAAATTTATGTGATTGGCGATGGTGCAAAATGGTATTAAGGTGTGAAGTTCACCCTTGATACTCAAAAAATTTAAAGAATCACCAAAAAAATGGGAGATAAACCCAAAGTTTCGTTCAATCAAAATTTCAAACCCTTGGACTTTTTTTACAAAAATAAATAAAATCCTGAGCAACTTGTGCTTTAATAACGTGCGAACTTTACACAAATATCATCATTCAGGAAGAAAAAAGTGGCGAGTACCCCCAAAGGGGGGAATTTGCTGATGATCAAAACCCCGGGAAAAGCCTGCAGGCCCTTGGATGGTAGATGGATGGTTATTTTTTCTGTCGTTAAATTAGGAATATTACATTATTTTTTAAAAAAACAAAAAATTTTTTTTAAATTTTGTTCCCAAAACTCAGATCTGAGGACTGGTCTGCTTTTGATTAAAGCAAACGCGGTGGGCGGGTGTGCCGGGTACTGGGATACCTCAAAACAGTTTGGTTTACTGCTTTTCCCTTTGGTCCTTTCAGTTGGTTTAAGCTAGGTTGGGGCCCTAATTTCTTCTTCCCGTTTTTATTTGGGGGAGTTTTTGAATTTTTTTCCTGCTTTCCGCCTCCGGGGAGGGTACCCAACTTTTGTCCTTTCGTGCAAAACTACAAAAACAATGGGGAGGCAGAAAAGGGGGAAAAGTAATAATGTGGTTAAAAATTTGATAATTTATCTTTTGTTTAAAAACCTTTAAAAAAAAACATATTTTTTAAAAAAATTGCAAAAAAAAAAAATTTTTTTAGAGCAGTGATTTTAAATTTTTTTTTGCACACAAAAAAGTCATCATAAAGCACCAAAAAAAGGGACTAAGGTAGCACAAACCCAAAACCCGCAAATTCGGGAGCTTTACACGAAAAGCACTTTAAAAGTATCGCAAAAAACAAAAATAAAAAGTTTTTTGGGGTTTTTTCCGAAATCAAACAAATTTTAAAAATTTTATTAATTTAATAAAACTTTTTGCCTGAAAGAAAGGACGCATAATTCAGCGGCCAAATTTAACATTTTGAAAATCGTGTGAGTTCAAAATTTTTAACGAGTTTAGTGGTCGGTTCCATTTTTCCGGCATGTCTTTATAAACAAGGTATTTTTTCGATTTTATAAAAATTTACCAAACTAACTTTTTGACCAAAAATTCTGGAACAGAACACTCACCCTTGGGAATTGGTCTCATCCGTTATTCTGGTTGGAACCTGAAAACTGTGAAAATATACGCTTTTCTTCTTGTGTTAGCGACCTTTTTCATGTTCATTCGCGTCCTTGCCAACGCCTTTCTCTGGTTTCTCATTGTCTTTTTTGTTTGGGATCTTCTGTGTTTTATTTCCACTTGTCTGTACATTAGAGATCTGAAGCAATTGTATGAGTAAGAATAACAAAAATAAAACGGTTTTAAAGTAAAAAGTTCAAAGTAAAAAACTGGAGTATAAAGCAACATATGCTCAATAAAAACGGATATCCTGTTACTTGCTAATAATCTATCAATTCTAAGCAGACAGTCATTCACTGACATTCGGTTGCACTGTGCGTTGTCACTTTGACTACTTGTAATATTAGATTTTCTAAAACAAAAAACTAAAAAACTAATTCATCTTTAGAAAAAGGTAAAAACATGTCTCCACCATCACCGACATCATCGACAAGCCTGCAGGTGAAACGCACCGCAGTGTTTCTATTTGCCGTAGCCAGCATTCTCTTGACCGTTTTCTTTCTGGTCCTCACTATCATTTACTGGGTCAATGAAGATAAAAGTAGTTTGATTCAAAATCTGACTGTAAGTACTTTAGTATTAGTACAAAACTCACCTAAAAATAAATTTACTTTTCTACTTTTCTATTTTAGGCAAGCTCAACGCAGTTCAAAGTGCGCGTTCTCATCTACTTCATCGTCCACTTGTTGATTCACTTTTTTGGCGTTTTTGCGGCGCACACCCAACGGCGAGATGCGACCACCTTCTACGGGACGTTGATATTTCTCCTTCTCATCCTCACGGTGGTTCGAGTTGCCCTGGGAGAGGTGGTCAGCTGGTGGCTCATTCTAAACGGCCTCTGGAATGTCGCTGGACTGTTCGTCATCACCCTCTATCAGCATCATCTAAAGCACATTGAGGCGCAGTACGAGGCGCAGCCTTGAACCGGCGGCAACACGTAACTACTGAAGAGTAGCGTAGTTTCCAGTTTGTTCACTTTTTTCAAAATAAAAAGCATGAAAGTGTGACCACCACCAGTCAGAAAGGGATGTCCGGTTGAGGTTGAGCATTTTTATCTCAGCTGCGACAGAACTGAACTTTTGCTTTTATTTTTGCTCTTGCAGAATGCCAAAAACCCACACACAAAGTAGTTTGGTGATTGCGTTTTGTGTATAACGTTTAACAAATTATGAAGCTAAAAACGGTGGAAAAGGTCGAACAACCCGAAGAGTGCCCTGAAGAAAGGAATGCCCCAAAGTACTTTAAGCTAAAGAAAAATGGCGTCAAGTTTTTTGCCATTGTGTCCATACTGTCATCTATCGTCATGTTTGCTTCAGGCATTTGCTATCTATCAAAAAGTGACGAGGAGAAGGAGATCAAAGTAAGTAAAGCCTTTTTATCTAACTTTTATCTATCTTGTTTTTTGACAAATTTTTTATTAAATACAGGCCAATGGAAAGGTGATCATCTTCACCTACCTGGGTGTGGATATTTTCATTCAAGTACTGGGACTGTACGGCGCCTTCAAAGAGCAGATGGAGTGCATCAAAGTGTATGGTGGCCTGATAACTCTCTACATCATCTTTAGCATCATTCGTTTGATTTGCGGTGCAGACCTGGTCTGGATGGCCATCATCTGGAACGCCGGTGGCCTTTTGGTGACAATTGCTTTCTACCGAGATCTTGTCACCATTGAAGAGCAGTATGATTACACTCAAGTATAGAGCCGTTTTTATGCTTTTGTGATTTTTTGTAAATTACTCCAACAAATAAAATCTTTTTTTTGTGAAATCAAATATTTATTTGCAGCTTTTTTAGTACACGAGCACTTTTTAGTTGATTTGTTTATCCTTTGTATCCACCGCCGTAACCATAACCTAAATCAGATTAATTAGTCAAATTAAACAAAAAAGAAATCGAAGCTACCTCCTCCGCCATGCCCACCACCGCCTCCACCGCCGTAGATAACTCGTCCATGTCCTCCTGCTGTAAGTTTAGTTCAGTTAATAATTGGGAAAACATATGAGGTTTGTGAACCTACTGGGTCCTGATGAAGAATGCGAGACAAAGGTGTAACCGCCCTTTCCACCACCTCCACCACCGCCATAGCCACTACCACCGTAACCTCCGCCTCCACCACCTCCTCCATAGCCTCCTCCGTATCCTCTGCAGGTGACAGCGGCCATGAGGCAGGCAAAGAGGAAAATGATTGCAAACTGAAAAGGGTGTTAGAACATGTTTCAATTTAGAAAACAACTCACCAGAGATTTCATTGTTTAGTTTGAGATTGTTGGTTTGTTTTACTGTTTGTCTGATGATCAGTGGTTTGTTCGTTTGCCCCTTTATATACTCAAACTGAAAATATCAACACTCAGTGGCAGTCAGTGATGCGAATAGGAAAGATAGGAAATCTTTTAACTAGTGATAATAGATCTGCTCATTAGCATTGTAATCCGATTATAATCACTGACGATGATCTTGAGTAGTAAAGAGTGAATGTTCTATTGTCATAGTTAACACAGTCTGATCAATGTCACATCTTGATTACGTGTAGTTGTATTTGAATGCCGTTTACTGTTTTCACTGAAGTTTTTTCAAAAAATTAAAACAATTTGATGTTTGAATTTGGGCACCAATTTCAATTTCTGTGCTTAAGGTGAGAGTGAGTCGAATTTTCTATTTTTTTCGCTCTCGTATAATTCCTATATGAATTGTCGTTTTTCTGCCAACTCTTATAACTCAACTTCTAGAGTACCTAAAATTTAGGTTGAAGTCTGAAATTAAAGTTAAAGAGTTGGTTCACAAAATAATGGGAGCTTTTAATTTTAACTGCTTTAGTTTAGCTTATATGAATATTTGAAGTTAGAAAACTTGCAAAATGTTGTGTTTTGACAAATTCAGATGTTTATAAAAACAAAACCAAAGCAGTTAAAATTAAAAGCCCCCATTATTTTGTAGACCAACTCTTAAACTTTAATTTGAGACTTCAACCTAAATTTTAGGTACTCTAGAAGTTGAGTTATAAGAGTTGACAGAAAAACGACAATTCATGTAGGAATAATACGAAAGCCAATAAAATAGAAAATTCGACTCACTCTTGCCTTAAGTATCCGAAACTTCAGCATGGCTAAAAAGTTAAGAAAGAACTGCTTTTTGTTTTGTTTTTTTTATATTACTGTCACTTGTAAATCAAATGTATTAGCATTACCAATTTCGTATAATCAAATAAACTTTTCTATTAATTTTTTGTGGTGTATTTCGAATATTTTTTCACCCAACGCATGACAGAGAAACGCATTTTTCATGCTTTGCTTGCTGTTGTGCTACTCATTCTAGTTTATGTGAGCAGACGTGTCAACAACCAGTTTCACTTTTTTTCGCACTCTTTGACTACGACTCAGCTGAACGACAATTTGAAAATTCTCACTTGCTAAAGATGAGTGAGAACGTCAACTTGAAGGACCGTGCTGATGAAGCAAGCGGAAAAAGAGAGCTCGAGAATGATCAAAAAGGAGTGAACAAGAAGAGCAAAGTGAACAACGAAGACAAGGAAATGCCCACTGAAAATCTGTCTTCTCCCCTTCTCCAACTCACTGACAATTGCATTCTGGTGATCTTCACCCATCTCACTCTTCTGGACGCTGTTCAGCTGGGCAGCACCTGTAGCCGACTGTATGGCCTCTACCGAGACTCGCTCAAAGATCGCCGCTCACTGGTCATCGGTTGGCCAATTTACAAACAATACTATGACGACTACTTTGAGGATGGACTTCCTTCACAACTCCTGCCCGCCACGGCTGATTATCATCCGTGTATGTGCGCCGTGTACGTTCCCGCCAACCGTCACCTTTTTGCCAGTTTGCCCAACCTGATTAGTCTGGAGATCAAATGCATCGTTTTCAGCACACGTGTCATTTATAATCTGTTCCACTACCTCAACACTTTGCTGGGCAAGTTAGAAAGTCTCAAGCTGCATTTCAGTTCTTGTGACCCAGGTGAAGAACTGAAGGAGCTGCACGCTACACTTGCTTCATCAACTGAAGATATAGAGCTGAAACTGCCCTTGCTGAAGCACCTCTCTTTGATTCTAAAAGATCATATCGAAATCAACTACACCTCCTTTTTTGACTCAATTTTTCCGCAGCTGACCTCTTTCCACCTCTTCGCTACTTTTAACATATCGGATGTTCTTGAATTTATCGACAATAACGTGCGCCCAAACGCTCAGCTAGTGGCAGCTGCCAAAAGTGGATCTCCAAACTTGAAAATTGCACTCATGATCATTTATGATATGGATCATTTCACTGATCGAGTCGAGTTTCGTATGCTGTCGGAAGAGGAGAAAAATTCTCTGTCTCTGGTCACATGCACTCAATTTCGAAACGATATCAACCACTGGGTGCGAAATCCAAAATTATTCCTCAAAAAACTGCTGCCACTGATGTACAATCTTCGACATGTGATGCTTTGCTTCTATGAAGTATCTGATGATGAGGATGAAGAAGAAGAGGAAAAAGAAGGAGACTGGGAGTTTACCTACCCAAGAATGCTCACAAGACTGGCTTCCTTGCCTCATCTCGAGACGATTGAGCTCGAGGCTTACGAAGGCGAGCCACCCATCACTGAGGGTAAAGGCAGTGAGCTTCGCTTTCGCCAGCCACAAATGCCCGTTCTCTCCACGGTGCGCACCTTCCTCCTCAAGTTCAGCAGCACCTGCCACGCCGACCCGGTGGAGTTCTTTCAGCTGGCGCACTGCTTCCCCGGACTGAAGCACATCAGCGTCACCTTCTACCAGTCCGAGTGTCAGCACTGTGACTACCGAGGTGCTGCTGATCAGGACCCTGCCATTTTTCAGCGCTGCGGCCTGAACTTGGCCCGAGGATTGCTTCGTTTGGGTAAAACTGGTGGCGACATCACTGCCTGGGAGTCGGCTGTCAAAGTGAAGAAGGTGAAGTTTCAATTTCCCAAGTTCACATACAACTCACTGGCAAATCTGGTCGCCGGCATCAAAGATGCTTATTGAGCCATATCTCATTTTTAATTTGCTTTTTATTCGTATCATTGTCATTACTCTCATTTGTGAGCATTACTCACCTTAGCGTTGCCATACTTAAACATTTTATTAAACACCCACTATATCGTACATTGAATTATTTGAAACCGCTGTAAACCGTAATCATTCCTCGCAAGACAATCTTCGCCTTCCAGAAGCGGTTTTAACTTTACATCGCCGTTACATACATTACTGTAATAAACCATTTAGAATTTTTTTTTCGGTTCAATAAGTTTGCCCTTTTTGCAGGCATACTTTCTGAACTGGAGTGATGGAAAGAGTAAAGCGTGTGTGTGTGTGGTGCAAATCAAGGGATGACGGTGCCGTGAGACTTCGGAAGTAGCTCACAGCAACTGTTGACGCGCACCGTCTACTTTGCTTGTACGCACAGCGGATGGACAACGATATCCACCATGGTGCAAATAGACACAACAGTGCACCCGCCCAGGAGGTGGCATACACTGGAGAGAAGAGTCCGCAAGTTGAGGCATGTTGGATATTCCTGTGCTGTACACTCGTACAATTTTTGCCTTACTGCACGAACAGCAGGGCACACAACATAACCGATCCATCACGTTATGGAAAGATGAACGCACAATGCAACAGTGCACCCGTCTTCAAGAGCAAGTCGAGGCAATACTCAGCTGGTAGAAAAATCACCCAAGTTCACGGGTAAGTTTTGGATATTCGGTGGTGAAACTTCAGTGACACCTCGTTAACACACCCTTTTTTGCCACATTCAGGCCTGCCACTGTAACTTCATCATAGAAGAGCACGACAACAACAGCGATACCACATCATCGCCAGCAAAGATGAACGTCAACCAACTGAACGACGACTCGCTACTGCTCATCTTCAAGAAGCTTCCCATTCAGGAGCTACTCCGCCACCGGCTCGTCTGCGCCCGCTGGCAGCTGCTGATTGAGCAGCTGTGTGCCGGCCGGCGGTCGCTGAAGCTCTTCAGCGGTTTCCAGAACGTCTACCAGTACGCAAACGACCTGGTCAACTTCTGCCTGGAGGACGCAGAGCACCTGAAGCTGCGACCGGCGCCGCCCGAAGACGACGACCTTCTGCTCGTCCTGAAGCCGGCAGTTGGGCGCCTCCTAGGCGACCTCTTCACCAACGTCGATCGCCTGGTGGTGCACCTGAACGCCGACTCTGCCGTTCACCTGCCCTCCCTTTTGCAGTGTCTGTCCAGCCAGCTAGTTCGGTTGTCCATCTTCGGTGAGGTCTTCGCCGCAGGTGAGTTTGCCGCCCAGCAGCAGCTGCTCCTCGCTCTGAGCACACTTCGCCAACTGCAGCACCTGGAGCTCTTCAGCGAACCAAATTACTCAACGAACCAGGCGCTGGTGCTCAGCCACCAGTTTGGGCCGATCGTCTCGAAGCTGGAAAGCTTCGCAGTGAGCGGCTTTCAGGTGGACATTGTGGCGCTTCTCGGCGAGGCGGGGCGGCTGAAGCGGCTGACGCTGGACCGACTGCCGCTGCCGGCGCTGCAGCAGCTGCTCGAGGTAAACAACCGCCGACTGGAGAGCACTCTGACGCACCTCAGCGTGGACGACCTGCAGCTGGACAGTCTGCAGTTCATTTGCGAGCACTTTGCCAGCCTGGAATCGCTCGAGATTGGACTTGATGATGTAAGTTTTGTGATGTTTTCTTTTTCCGTTTCAAATTCTCATCTTCTCATTCACACCTACACAGGTAAAGATCCTCGACATTGCCAAGGCCCTTCAGCGGCTGCCCAAACTGAGCACTCTTAAGTTCAAAACCTTTGGCATTGAGCAGCTGGATCCGCAGCAACGAGAGGCACTGCCGCCTCTAGCGACATCAAGTCGGTGACCATCTTCAAGTTGAACATCTTCTCGCACTCAGTCTCCGGACCGAATCACATCGTGCAGACGCTGGCCACCCTCTTTCCTAACGCCGAGGCGATCTACCTGCGCAATGAGAATCCTCGCCACACACCGGCCCTGCTGGCGGGCATTGTCAAAGCTGATCTTAGCTTCTCTGAGCTGGAGTACCTAAAGCGGTACCAATACTACGCCACCGCCGAGATGAAGCACGCGGGGCGATATGCTGAACGGTGTCGCCGAGAGAAGCGCAGTCGAAAGGAGCGAATGTGGGACTATGAGGAGGATGCCAATGGCAATGGTAATGCTGCTGCTGCTCCTGTGCTCGACCGATTCGACCACAATGCTCGCCTGGGTCGGCTGTCCATTGGTCAGGCGATTCTCGCCCGTCGGGTCAATCCGGCCCTCTTTGAGAGTGGAAACGCCGCAAACGATGACGCAAACTCCAACTGAAGGATGTTTGCTCGACAAAACCTTCTCCTTCTCCAGTTACCTTGAGCTATTCTTAACTGGCCGCCATTCTTTTCCCGGCTGTGTACAAGACCACCACCACCCTTGTTGGTGGTAAACAATAACAATAAAAAGGTGGCAAATAAAAAGAAAGAAAGCTCGCCGGTGTAATTTAATAATTAGCATTGGTGGTCGTGCATCACAAGAATGCACAATTAGTGGAAAGGAAGTGGAGCGATGCTGTTTGCGAGCTGATAGTGAGATTTCGTTTACTCGTACTAATGATCATTGTACAGACTGTTGAGTGTTACCTGTCGCAGGCAAATCTAGGTTTCCCGGTTAGGGAAGGGGTTTATGGTGGTGGTGGTGGTGATGAGGTGGGGTCTCAACAGTTCTCTCTCTCTTCTCTCTCTCTCTATTAGTTTTCTCAAGCAGCTTAGCCAGAAGAAGAAAAGGGCAAAAATGCATTAGCCTAGACAAACAGAGAGACACTCAATGTGCAGATTGTCAATGTGTACTCTTTCTCTCTCTCTCCTCTCCTTTCTTTCTTGTCAGTAATTGCATTAGCCGGTGCCGGCAAATGGTAATCGTCTGCGGCGCTGTCATAGTTTGTCTGTCAACAGCAATCTGCTGTGTGGTGATGAGTGGCGAGAAGTGCTGTTGCTGCTGATGCTGCTGCTGCTGCTGATAAGACCACCCAACTCTGGCAAGTGAATGCAATAGTGAAAATGTAACAGAAGTGCTCTCTTGTGCTGTACATCGTGCCTGCTGATTGGGTTTCAGAGCCACCTTTCTTGCTCTCGTTTTTCTGCCCAAATATGGAGGTGCAGTGCTGCTGGCAGTCCAGGACGACGACGACGACGACGACCACCTCCTCTTCAGGCTCCACCTTGGGTTGATGCTGGTGGTGATGGTGATGATGTCGTCGGCTCCGGATTCAAAGTGTGCACCCTAGGCTACATATTTGAGTGACAGTATCTCTGTGGAGTACGGCAGTGACCACCACCACCATCATCGTTTACAGTTTTACCATCCATCCATCCATCCACATCACCTCAGGTGTGTAAGTGCCTGTAAGCCTGTCTCTCTCCTTTCCCTTCCCTTAGCTCTTACCCATTATTATAAAGGCAGCTGATAGTCGGGTGACTTTGCCTTTCAGTTGTTGAGATTGTCGTACTCTTTTGCCTCTTCTTTCTTTTCTGAAGTACGTGGAGAGGTGTTTCTTTTCCCTCACTTACTTATTTTTAGCCGACTGTACATTAGAAAGGACTGCTGACTAATTCTAACACTTTTTCTTCCTCTCTTTTCACACTTTTTTGTTTCACCAGAACCCAATCAAATCCAATCAAAATGTGTGACGACGAAATCGCCGCTCTGGTCATCGACAATGGCAGTGGCATGTGCAAGGCCGGTTTCGCCGGCGACGACGCCCCCCGAGCCGTCTTCCCCAGCATCGTCGGTCGTCCCCGTCACCAGGGCGTCATGGTGGGCATGGGCCAGAAGGACAGCTACGTCGGCGACGAGGCGCAGAGCAAACGAGGCATCCTCACGCTGAAGTACCCCATCGAGCACGGCATCGTCAACAACTGGGACGACATGGAGAAGATCTGGCACCACACCTTCTACAATGAGTTGCGCGTCGCCCCCGAGGAGCACCCCATCCTCCTGACTGAGGCGCCCCTTAACCCTAAGGTGAACCGTGAGAAGATGGTGCAGATCATGTTCGAGACCTTCAACACGCCGGCGACCTACGTGCAGATCCAGGCCGTCCTCTCGCTGTACGCCTCCGGCCGAACCACTGGCATCGTCCTCGACTCTGGGGACGGCGTCTCGCACACGGTGCCCATCTACGAGGGATACGCCCTGCCGCACGCCATCCTCCGCATCGACCTTGCCGGCCGCGACCTGACCGAGTACCTGGTGAAGATCCTCACCGAGCGCGCCTACTCCTTTACCACCACCGCCGAGCGGGAGATCGTCCGCGACGTGAAGGAGAAGCTCTGCTACGTGGCCCTGGACTTTGAGCAGGAGATGGCCACCGCGGCGAACACCAGCTCGCTGGAGAAGAGCTACGAGCTGCCCGACGGCCAGGTGATCACCATTGGCAATGAGCGCTTCCGCTGTCCGGAGGCGATGTTCCAGCCGTCCTTCCTCGGCATGGAGGCGGTCGGCATCCACGAGACCACCTTCAACTCCATCCTCAAGTGCGACCTGGACATCCGCAAGGACCTCTACGCGAACATCGTCCTCTCCGGTGGCACGACCATGTACCCGGGCATTGCCGACCGCATGCAGAAGGAGATCACCGCACTGGCGCCGCCCTCCATGAAGATCAAGATCATCGCCCCGCCGGAGCGCAAGTACTCCGTCTGGATCGGCGGCTCCATCCTCGCCTCCCTCTCCACCTTCCAGCAGATGTGGATCAGCAAGCAGGAGTACGACGAATCAGGTCCCTCCATTGTCCACCGAAAGTGCTTCTAAACTTGAAAGTGATTGTTTGTTGTCTCTTGTTATCTGTTGTATACTTAAATCTGCTTAAAACGCCATCATTATATGAGTTGACCGAGATTTCTAAAGACCAAAATAAGATGCAGTTCTCGTTTTGATGTATGCAAAAAAGTTCAGTTTTTTTCTATTGTCCCAATACCCGAGCCATTCCAATAAAAAAAATGTTAACAACAAGCTTTGTTTGTAAAGTGTCAAAAAGTTCGTTTTAAAATTGCAAAAACAATGGACAATGGAATCAGCGGCTTTGGCTGATAAAATTTCGCTGCCGTCGATTACCTCATCGTTATCGAGCACTGCGGTGGAGTCGTCGTCCACTCTTTCTCACCGTCGTCTGCTGAATACCCTCTTTTCTCCTACCTCTTCTCCCTCATGTCCAAATATGGGCAGAAAAAGCAGCAGCAGCATGTTCTGAAATTGCACTGGAGAAAGTGTTGTACCGCCTCCTGCAGTGTTGCTGCTGCTAATGAATGTACAGCACACTAGAGACACATTGAGGTTGTTCACTATAAAAGACTAGAGCACAAATCAATTGTCTGGGGAAAAAGTGGAAAGAGAAAAATGAAAACAAACCTGCCACCTGTAACTGAAAAGAAGAATTCGAAAAGGAGTAAGAAGAAGAGGACTGTGGTTGTGCTAATCAGCTTCTTCTTTGTCAAACGACGCGGCAACATTCTAGTTCGACTAAAGAAATGTGTTGGTAAGTGTTTTTTTCAAAATTGCTTTTGTATAAACTAACAGTTTTTTCCGCTGCAGTCAAAGTTCGCTTGAAGATCTTGCTGAAAAATAAAAAGAATAAACAAAAGAAATAACAAAATCTACACTTGAACGTAAAATATCAACTGGTCGAGCACATCGGTTAATCGGTTGCACTTTTTTACCTACAAATAAAGTGTCCGTTCAGTGAAGAGAACAAATGAAAGTCTTTTCACCGATTGAACACTTTATTTATAGATAAACAACCGATTAAAATGAAGTTCATTCAATCAGCTTATATTTCAAACAAATAAAATGACTCAACAAAACTTTAAAATCAAACTTGTTGTTAAATTTTGCCAGAGAGTACAAGTACTCTCCAAATCAATCAATCCGCAGATGATGATAATGATAAATTAGCAAATCAATGCAATAATAATACTAAATGAATGCAGAAGTTGCGGCATAAAAGGCCAAAAAGAGATTGGGTGTGATCACTCACCACCCGATCACTGCTCACTTCTTGTGGCTGCCCTTGCGTTTGCGCCCAGCAGACGAAGACTTCTTTGAAGACTTCCTCTTGCTCTTGCTCTTGTTTGTCTTATGGCTCTTTTTGGAGCTTTCCTGGTGGCACTCGATTTTTTGCCCGACTTGTCACTTTTGCGCCTGCCCGCCTTGCTGGACTTCTTTGAATTGTGGCTTGACTTTTTGCTGCTGACAGCGCCACTCTTCTTGCTCTTGGCTTTGCTGCTCTTGGCAGTTCTCACAGAGGACTTGCCGCCTCGCTTGGACTTCTTTGGATTGGTGCAGCACAGCAGGTACAGGGCGAAGAGAGTGCACAGGAGGACGACTAGAGCGCAAATGCCCGCAAAGATAACCGTCGTTGGGGGACCGGAGGTGGTGCCCAGGATCTGTTTGGAAATTGTAAAAATTTTTAGAAAAGTGGAAACATTTTAAAAAACAGTTCATTCAAACCTTGCCCTCAATGTACTCGCGCATCAGTCCCTTTTGTTTCTCCTTCAGCTCCTTGTCCAGACAGGACCAGTTCTGGTTGCAGACGCTGAAGAAGATGTGGTTGCGCACGTCGGTGGCAATCTTCGGCTCGGTCAGCCCGGTGAAGATTTGATTGACGAGGAGGGCGTTCACCAGTTTGCCAATGAACCAGCGGCACCAGGTGTGATCTAATTAAGAGCATCAGATAACATCATTAGTAAGTTAAACAGATCTTTGACCTCTAATCTGAAAAACCTTACCTTGAACGCAATGGCGGTCCCAGTGCGGTGGAATGGTGAATGGCTCATAATTGGGGAAATCCCAGGGTCCTTCAGTCTTCTCCTCATCATCATGTTTGTGTTTAGTGGTATGCTTGTCCTCAGAGTCTTCTTTATCCTCCTTCTTGTCATCATTCTCATTCGGACTCGCCGTTGGACAGGCCGGGCAACGTGCCTGGACAGCACTCATTCTGTGAAGAACTGTGACGGACACTTGCACTAAAAAATCAGTGAAATTCAGTGAGCTCAGAAGTCGCTGACGTAAAGCAGATAAAAGACAACTTAAAAGTGACAAGTTTGATGATTGTGAGCCATTTTTAACCACAGGTGCTGTTCGATAGTAGAACTTTTAAATGAAAACTTGCAAATTATGATAAATCAACACTGCAACAAGTGAATACATTTTTACGGCTCTCCGTTTTTACAACCAAAGCTTTTGCCACCCAAGACTACACCGAGTTAATCTTAAATTTGTGCCCCCTCTCTCGATTCGTCCGCTGGCACTCGGTGTTTCGGTCGACAATGTTGCGCACGCACTGGTAGCGCGCCCTGGGCACGTCCACGGTCATGTGCTCGACGGCGTAGAAGAGGCGGCCCGCTTCAGACAGCAGGTACAGCAGCTCATCGCTCTTCAGCCGGTCCGCTTCCGGTCCGAAGAGTGCCCGGTAGAGGCGGTCGGTAAGCGAGGTCAGCGGTTGGCCGTACTTGCGGGCAATGGAGAGGAAGAGGGTGTGATCGCAGTTGGACGCCGCGCCCATGATGCAGTTACGCAGGTCGCGAATGTAGGTGGTTTTCTCGAAGGCCTGCCCGAGCTGCTGTTGGGCTGCAAAAAAGAAGAGAAAAATGTAATTAAAAAAACATAAAAAATCGGTTTACCTCTAATCTTCTGAACGCGCTCCAGCAGCGCCTCGACGCCCTCGCCGCCGTACCTGAGCAGCTGCTCAGTGGAGACGGCCTTCGGGCTCTTCAGCAACCGCTCAATCGTCTCCAGCTCCTTGCGGTCGTCGGCGGAGAGGCGAACGCCGCCCAGCCGGACCGACCGCTTGAGGTCGTCGAGGTGGGCTCGGGCCCGTCTGACGGCAACAGCCTTGGCCACCTGCGGTCGGATGGTGCCATTTCGAACCAGAAGCTCAATCGGCTTCAGCTTGCCGCTCAGCAGCCAAGGATCCTTCAGCAGCGTCGGCTGCCACTCTCTCAGAAAGTCCACCCTGTTCTTGTTGCTACTGTCCTCATCATCTTTATCACCCCCCGCCGTATCACTCAAATCAGTCCGTCCGCCGTAGTAGTAGAAGGTGCTGCGACTCTTCGCCTTTAGACTCTCCCTGACGTCCTCTTTGCCCTTCTCAAAGCCGCCCTTGATGCCGAGCTTCGATTTGAAAGACGCCTCCAGGTTGACGCTGATCTCCTGTTCGTCGGTGCTGCTCAGGTACTCGCTCTCGATGGCTGTCTTCTGGTAGAGGAAGCCGCCAAAGTGACCGTCTCAAAGTAGTGCGTCCCGAAAGAGGCGATGAATCCGTCATATGCGGCCGGGTCGTCTTCATAGGCAGCCGGCAGGCGGTTGTCTACGTACTCCAGGAAGTCCTCACTTAGCTTCATCTGATCGCCAAACTTGAAGTCCACTTGAGTGGTGGTAATGGTCGCAGAGGTCTGGAGATGAAGATTGAGAGAATAGTATCATCAAAACAAACATCACACTTACCTCTGCCAAGCTTTTATTCGACTTCATAATCTGCTCCTGTGACTCTCTGTAGCTGGAGCTGGCGGAGAAGCTGCCAAAGAGGCCACTGCCGACGTCGAGGCCAACGTTGGCCGCCAGCCAGCCCTTCAACTGCTTCAGACTCTGCTCAAAGTCGGTGCGCACTATGAGCGCCCCCGAGGGGAGGCTGTTCAAGCCGGCTACCTGGTCGGGCACGTCAAAGGCAAGGTCGCCGTTCTCCGGGTGGGCCCAGGTGTTGCCGCCCTTGCAGCTGAACTCAAAGAGCGTCCGTCCGAAGCCGTTGGCCGAGAGTAGATTTGTGGGAAAGAGGTCCAGCGTAGTGATGTCCACGCCGCGGGCCATGCGAACCAGTCCGGGATAGGGATTGCGACAGCTCGATTCGCCGGACGCCAAAAGTGGACTGGTGATTGTTAGGAAAAAACATATAAACAAGTGATTTGGTGATCGACTTTGGCGCTCCATCGTTGCTGAGGCTGCTGTTTTGGTTGCCAAGCTGATAATGTTCACCGTCAAACGCTTTTATATGCAGGAGGTTTTTCATTTTGAGGCAGCAACAGGAACTATTTGAAATGTTGTCGAGTGATAAATGTTGAAAAGATACCCCCGTCCTCGTTTTCAGCAGCGCTGACCCCTTGAACTAGAAGATTGCTGTTGTTGATCTTGGTCTCATGAGTGCATAATTTCCAATTAGCATTAAAAAAGAAGACATCGGTCAGCTCTAACCGGTTAGTGCTGTTCAGTCAATGCTTTCCTCTGCTTTAGGTACTCTCTGCCAGATGACCTCTGGTGACACGAGAACAGGATTGGTAGATTAAAAGCTGAAAAAACATGCTTACATCTTCATAGTGGTTTGCAACTTGGAAAACAATTTTGATTACACAAACAAATTACAAGATTAGCGGTCAAGACATGATTGCACTCTAGTAACATGATTACCGATTACTGCAAATGAGCACAATTTGGCGGCCTCATGTTGTTGACCAATGACCTTGAAACGAGCTGCTTAACTTGTCCGGAAAAAAGATCAAATGAAACGGGGTAAGTTAGGTTTGTACTGCCTGGCTGAACAGCTTTCCCCCCCCCAAACTCTTTTTTCAGGGTGATAAGATTGTTAGCAGCCAAACGGCAACTAACTTTCTTATCACCCACGTACAAACGATTTCAGCTGACAAAGTTCAAACACAAACTTACAAACACATTTTCATAAATCCACTTTTCTTTAAATTGTCTCCCATCAAAGGACATCCACAAAACTGCCCTTAACTCATTTTTCTCCTCCCACATATTTTTGGAAGCCTTCGTCACCCTGATCCTGACATTGAAAAAATCGTAACAAAAATGCCTGGCGAATATCTGTTTGCTTATCATCACCAACATTTTGGTTGTGCGACTCACAGAACGCGCAGCTGACGACACACGTGTAGGGAAAGTGGAAACGTTGCCTGCTACTGCTTTGTTGCGTCATTTTAGCTCAGTAGCCGATGAGCTGTCGGCTCGCTGTTTCTCCTCGTTCTCTCAACTGTTTACAATTCAAGAGTGTCGTCTTTCTCTAATCTATTTTATCTGTAGAGTTTTCAGCACCCACCACCATGAGCTCCCGCAGCTCGATGTCCACAAATCCGGCGGCTAAGCGGGTGCAGGTTGACCTGGCCAAGTTCCAAGCGGACCATGCCGCCCATCGAATGTTCCACATTGAGCCTGCGAGAGAGGATGGAGACCTGTTCACGCTGAAGGGCCATGTCTACGGGCCACCGGGCACTCCCTACCAAGGCGGCGTCTTCCACCTGGAGATGACCATTCCGCCGACCTATCCCTTCCAGAGCCCGACTGTCAGAATGACCACCAAAGTGTGGCACCCCAACATCGGTGATGAACTTGACTCTGACTTGTATTCGACTTACTTTTTCCCCGCTTTCCCCGCAGACGAATCTGGCCACGTTTGCCTGGACATTCTGAGCAATCGGTGGACCGCCGCCATGTCCATTTGCACGACAATGATGAGCATTCAGGCGCTGCTCTGCTCGCCCAACGCCGACGACGGCCTGAACGATGTGGCGGCGGAGCAGCTGATGGAGAACCCCAACGACTACGAAAAGACCGTCTGTTTCTGGACTTATCACTATGCGGTCAAGGCTGACGACAGGACCGCCGAAATGGTGAACACTAATGAGCCTCTTGAAGGTGGGTGTGCATTTAGTAGAGTGTTTTATAAAGGGTGATCAACTATCTTTCTCTATCTCTTCAGCTATCGTTAGTCGCGTGATGGCACTTACTGGAAAAGATTTTGACAGTGCGTTGTCCCTGCTCTCCTACTACAACTGGGACCAGAAGATCGTCATTTCTAACCATGGAAAAACGACAGCGAACAAAGTGGCAGTCGAAATCACCACTCATCTTCTGCTGAAGACTAATTGATGAGGAGGAGAAAAACCTTCAATGTCGCCGTTAAACCCACTTGTACCAAAAGAGTGATCTCCTAATTCTGTGTTATAATTTGTCAAATAATTTTGATCCAATCTAATCATCTTTCGAAGACGCATTCACTGCGTAGAAAAAGAAAGGAGAGACTCCGCCTCTTTTTCATTTTTCTCTTGTTCATTCGAGTCGCCGCTTTGCCGCTCATGCTCTGCAGCTGCAGCGGCTGATGCAAAAGATGTAAACAATCCATTTGCTTGCTGGAAAATACCTTGAAAAGCTTTTTAGTTTCTCTTCTTTCTAGTCAATGATGATGAATAGCAGATGAGTGAATGCATCAACGCCCTCTCCGATGACATCTTTGCCCTCCTCTTTGGCCACTTTAGCCTGTCTGAGTTGCTCGCCTGTCGGCTCATCTGCCGTCGCTGGAACAGCGCCGTCCACCAGATATGCAGTCTTCGAGAGTCGGCGAAGCTCTTTACCTCAGCAAACGATGTGCTCCACTACGGTGAGGAAGTACTACTGCATCAGGTGAAGGACAGAAAGACCGCAGCTTCACTTGGTACTGACCTCGAGTACTGGGCGCTGAAGCCGCCCGGCAGAGATGACCATCTGATTTTAAATGATTGCCAATTGACTCCCGAGTTTTGTCAGTTCTTTGCGCGACTTTTTCCCAATGTAAAGCACCTGATTGTGTACCTAAATGATGACGATGACCATCACCACCAGCTATTGAAGAATTTGCCCACCCTCCTGCAGTACTACTCTGTCCGCTTGGAGAGCCTATCACTCTGTGGTCATGTCAGTAGGTTGCAAAGCAGCTCTACTCATCACTTTCTGCCCTTTATCAACTCCTGTCTACCTCAACTGAAACGACTAGACCTTCTGACGAGAAACCTCTCACTGCTTCTCTTTAACAACGGATTATACTCTTTGGCACAAGTTCTGAGCCAGCTGAAGCATTTTTCGGTCAATGGGAAGGCTGTTTCGAATTCAGATCAATGTTTTCCTCTTTCTTCTACCTCGAATCATAGGAGTGGACTTCATTTGGACATTGCCCCTGTCTTTGAGTTTCTCAGCGAAAGCTGCACTAGTCTGATCTTGAAGGACGTCAACTTTACTGCCGCCCACTTGGCGGACATTTACGACGCCCTGTCGACCAATCCGCGTCTAGTCACCAGTGTCACGCACATCAGCCTCACCGGAGATCTCTCACTGGCTGTGGTCAAGTTTATCTGCACCAACTTTCGCTACCTCACAAAGCTCCAGTTGGAGTTTGCCAGCACAGAAACGGTAAGTCATTTTTTGTTTGAATTTTGAGTGATCTTGTTCTAACTCTTAATTTCTTCTTCACCAGACCATTTTATGCTCTCAAATCCTCACTGAAATATGCCACTTCAAGAGTCTCGTTGAGCTTCATCTGTGTAACTTGACGTACATTTTAGCACTCTTGCCTCTTCATCACCATTTCAACCAATCACACCGATTAACTCCCAGCCCCTTACACTCTCTGCGTACTTTAACTTTGGTCAACTGCAAAGTGCCCACTGAAAAATGCGCTCAATTTTTCAGCGAACTTGTAGATTACTTTCCAAACATTGAGAACTTTACCGTCAAAACACCGTCCCCAGCAGACAATCTAAATTGCAGAATAGTAGAGCAATCTTTGAGGAGCTTCTTCACTAAACTAAAGAGCATCAATCTAGTTGACTCGGCTGAAGCTGGTTCAGCAGTTGCAGAAATGTTTAGTAAAAATCGACGTTTTGCTGAGTATGATAATGAGCAAATGGACACTTCATAACGAATTTTTCAGTTTTTTAATTTTATAAGAACTATTTTATTAGTTACTTTCTCTGAGAACAGATGGCATTTAGACGATAGTTTGAGAAACTAAAAATCAATCAGACAATCATGAGACCGCAAACTATTCAGCAGTGCACAGGCCAACCTTCCCTTTCCCCTAATTTTGATCTAAACAATATTCGACGGCCACTGATACGAATGGTCTGTACAAACTGTTTAATGAAACGGAAAAATTAAAGCACAACTTTTTCGGCATTTCCTCCTTCTATTTGCTTTGGCCTGAACAGTACTTTGTTTAGTGGTGTGGTACTAATGTCTGGCTAGCAGCAGTGAATGGTGGGGAGACACCGCAAATAATAAAGAAGCAAATAACCGCAATTTTGCAGTCAAGCAAATGCTTCCTGGGAAAGCCAAACACAAACACTCACACAGACGGACAATAAAAAAGGCAAGCGAGCACTTTACGGGACACACTTTTCATCGTTTAACGAAAAAAATGAACTTTCACCTGCTGTTGCTGCTCCTGCTCATCACTTTCGCCCAAGAGAAAAGTAATTTGTCAGCAGCGGCGGCCGCAACTTGCTCAACTTTGACCTAGATAAGTTGGCAGCAACAGGTGGTGGACAAGTGGTCTTTCACTGCCTTCAGTGTTCTCACCCTCAAGGCTGTATTCTTGTCTAAAGAAGAAGAAGAGAGAAAAAGTTGCCCTGCTACTCCCGTGACCAAATTCTCCACTCATTCTCCGTGGTTGTTGACTTGATGACTCTGCAAACTACAGAGCAGTGAAAGCTTTTTCAGCAATTTTGTTTTTCAAGAAGTCTAACGAGGCCAATCACACTTTTGTTTTTCTGCGTGCATCCTCAGGCCTGGAGGGCAACTCAAGTGCGCTCAGCCGTGTTTTGTAGTCGGCAGAGGAAGATTCTTTCGTTTGAAGAGGAGGAGGAAAAGAAGAGGCTTCGCTCATTTGCCCAGTCAAATGAGCGGCTTGAGAGGGGAGCTCATTTGCATTTGCAGTTTTTTAACTGCTACTGCTGATCAGTGCAGTGGGTCACTGTGTGCAAATGAATCTGCTTCCCTCTTCTTCCTTCCCCACTAATCTTCCCGCAATTTAATTCAAAGCAGTGAGCTCTCATTTCAGACTTTCGACTCTGAATTGCCAACAGGTGAACGAGTGCTGGACCACGACGACGACGATGACGACGACCAAAGGACACAAACACTGCCCGACAATTTACTCAGCCTGGACGCCATTACCGAACAGAAAGCCAAAGGGACGGACGGACGAAGCCAATTTTCAATTGAGCCGATTAAGCAGACTTGCCTACAACTACAAAAGCAGAAGTAGTAGTAGGACGCTGGAGGGAAGAAGAAGAGTGCTGTGTGAGTATGAAATCGCAGTCGGCAATTGAAAAGAAAAGGGGGCAAAGAAGGAAAGGGACGCTGTACAAAGCAAAAGAAAGATTTGAAACCGTTGTCCGCAGATGGTCGGCAGTTTAGTGCAGTGTGTGTGTGTCCGTGTAATGGTAATTCGCTGGGCGGCATGCAAAAGCCGCTCACGTGCAGCTCGGGTACAATTTGTCGTCGTCGTTGTTCTTTTATTTTTCTTCTTCCTCTAGCAAATCGTATCTTTAGAAACGACAATCACTTTTCAAGCTTTTTCTGTAGTCATCAGAATCCGTTTACAGACTTTTTTCTGATGCAGTTTCAGTTTTGTTGTACACTGACTCACTGACTGACAGCTGCCTTTCTATCCAATGTCAAATCTGGGCGTTTTAGTCAGTCTTTCCAGTCACTCTGATCTGAACCGGTCGACGAGCACACAACTTTACCGGCATCGAAACTTTCCTTATAACTGCTGCTACTTGACAGTGGCCCAACGACACTGTCTCCCCTTGCCCTCCCTTTGCCCCCGCAGTGACATATCAGTTCACTACATCATTCATTCATTCATACGGCACATTCATTCAACGGCAGCAACAAACTAGTCATTTGCAGTGACCATGCATATCTCATTATTATTATTATCACTACTTGTTGCTGTTTACTGCTGTTTAGTTACTGTGCTAGCCGCTGCTGTTGCGTTGCTGCTGCTGCTGCTAAGCCATTTGACCATTTGATGATCTTTTCTGATGATTTTCCCGCTTTTCCCCTCCTCCCACCTCTTTTTTCGCTACTCAGCAGGTCAAGCACACACGCACTGAGACACAGACTCGCTGACTGACTGACTGAATTTCCTGTTCAGCTGTTCAGTGTCGATAACCTGACACACATTATCACTAGCAAATTGTCAGTGGTGGTTAATGTGGTGAATGTCGTGAATGTGCTGGTGGTGGTGGCAGTTCCAACTGTGTGACACTTTGACAGACTCTGAACAACAGGCAGTCAACTCAACCTGTGCTGACCTTGGCTCAGCTGGCAACTTGCACTAATTAGCAAATCAAATTAACACTGTCACACAAAGGCAAAAAACACCTGAGCGCACTTACGAGGGAAGGTCTCTTTGTTCATAAAAGGTGTCAGTCAGCTTGTTGACAGATTCGTTTTCATTTCAACTGAAAAAATTAAAAGCACACCGCCAATCTCAGTTGGCAAACAATACAATGCACTGAAACGTTGAGACATTTACAGCAATTAAGTTCATTTTGAGCCTCAGCAGTTTTACGATGACAATAGAGGCAGAATTACTAGAGCAGCCAATTCACCCGGTGCAAAACATCTGGAGCATGAATTTCTTAGTTTTTATTTGTGTTGTTTTGAGACCCATTTCCGCTCTAAAAATACTAGTTTTAATCGCCCTTCCATCGTAGTAAACATATTTGTTGCTGTTGTTGTTGTTGTGTCCAGTCAGACACATTTGATACCATCTCGAAAACACTTACAATGTGTTATTAATTACTCTCGAGCTCTTGATAACTTTCTTGCTTTCTTCATATACTCCTTCATTTTCCCTCATTTAGATCCCACACAGGTTTGTCTTGCTAGCATCCATTAGTTGCAGGAGAGAATAACAACAAAAAGAAAAATTGCGACACAAAACGATTGCAAACAACACCAAACAACTTCTATTTTTCTCTTTCTCTCACAGACTTTTTTGGGAGTTCAGCAACAGTCAGTTAGTCAACACAAACTTCCAGTCAAAAATAGGCGCAGTTTTTTGCCATCTTATACAGCAAGAAAATAGAAGTAACCATTCTTTTTTCAACAAGGCAGCGACAGCAGCAGACGAGTTAATTGCCGGTAAAAAATGAAAAGAGAAAGGTAAATTACATTAGCGCTAATTAGTACCTTGATTTATTATTAGACGAAATGATGCCGCTGATGATGATGAACGGTAGTTGTGTGCAGCAGTGTGCTGCCTGTGGGTGGCGGAAAAAGAAAAAAGGGGATAAAAAGAGAGAAGGAGAAATACCGGCCCTCCATTACGTAATGATCATGCTACTACCCATGACACATTAGCTTTGTTTTTGATGCGGATTTACCCTGATTTAGTGTAGTCGCTTATCACCGCCGCATTTAAATATCACATTTTTATCTATGGCGCTAAATAAGCGGAGATAGTCCGATGCTATCAGTTTGAACCGTCTACTATCGTGCAGTACTTTTTTTCTTCTTTTTCTTTTTCAGATTAACAAAAATGTCTTATCAACGCTGATGTCTTTTTGGTTAGAAAGCTCTGGCTAGCGGTATTAGACTTGCCTCTTTTTATTTACCTGATTTAGTTAAAAAAGATTATTGCATATTATAATTAGATAAGTGAACAAGCACACACGCTCGCATATTTTCATTTGGTTTCATTAGCGACTGGACATTAAAAAGCTAAAGAGAAGCCCGGCAATCGCTACACATTTCGCTGATTGATAAATTGCCATCACTTTTCTGTGCACACATTTCAGTACTCTTCAGTATGGCACTCACTATTTGGCGTGTGTCTCCAAAACACAGTATTGCAGCAACAGCAGCTGCTGGGCCATTACTCTAAATTAATAGTAGTCAAATTTATTACTTTGCAAAGAAGTCGTATTTTTGTGAGAAGTGTGTACAAGAAGTGTGCCTCAGTGTGTGTGTGTTCCTCTGAAGGCGGCCTCCTTCCTCTTTTTTCTGCTACTGCTATTTCAAAAACTCTAATCAAATCGCAGCGAGCCTTCGAGTTTCTCGCCATATTTTACCAAATTACCGTAGATTTGAACACTATTTATGGTGTTGTTATTTACCGTTGCCATTTGTTGCGCTGCCACCGTTTGCAAATGAACGAAAAATGCTGTAGTTCCGGTCAGTCAGTTAGCGAAGCGAGAGAAAGAGTTCATTGCGATCATTACCACCAAAGTGAGGCACTGCTGCTGTTGCTGCCAGTAGCAAAAGGAAGACTAAATTACGGTCAGTAGCCTCGGTTGTAAATGCAGATTTGTTTGCTCGTTTGAATTTGAAATAGTATTGGAAAATTATCAGGCTTTGAAAAACAGTTGACTCATCAGTTCAACTAAATTCGAATTTCAGCAATCAGCAATGTTTTTCAAAGTCTGCATTTATAAAAAGGACAAATCAAATGCACTGTCATTCTTTGCGCTTTTGCTTGCTTAGCTTTACTAGTATTTTTGCTTTTTTAAAACTGAACACACTTTTCCTGGCAAAAGATGCCCATCACGAACATTCTCGCTCGTCAGATCTTTGACTCTCGTGGCAACCCGACTGTTGAGGTGGAGCTGACCACGGAGTGCGGCACCTTCCGCGCGGCGGTGCCCAGCGGCGCCAGCACCGGCGTGCACGAGGCGCTGGAGCTGCGCGACAACGACAAGACCAAGTACCACGGCAAGTCGGTGCTGAAGGCCATCAACAACGTCAATCAGATCATCGCCCCGAAGTTGGTCGGCTCGGTAAGAGCAGAGACTGAGAGAGGTTTGGTTGACCCTTTGAAGCAAACAACTTTCCCTGCAGAATGTGGACGTCACCAACCAGGCGGCCGTGGACGACCTGCTCTGCAAGCTGGACGGCACCGAGAACAAGGGCACCCTGGGCGCCAACGCCCTGCTGGGCGTGTCGATGGCCGTGGCCAAGGCTGGTGCCGCGAAGAAGGGCGTCCCCCTGTACCAGCACCTGGGCGACCTCGCCGGCAGCAAGTCCTTCATCATGCCCGTTCCCGCATTCAACGTCATCAACGGTGGCTCGCACGCCGGCAACAAGCTGGCCATGCAGGAGTTCATGATCCTCCCCACTGGAGCCTCCAGCTTCAGCCAGGCGATGCGCATTGGCAGCGAGGTGTACCACCACCTGAAGGCAGTCATCAAGAAGAAGTACGGCCTCGATGCGACCTGCGTCGGCGACGAGGGCGGCTTTGCCCCCAACATTCAGAACAACAAGGAGGCGCTGGAGCTGGTGAAGACGGCCATCGCCATGGCTGGATACACTGGCCAGGTGGAGATTGGTAAGCAAAAGAGTTGAAAAGTTCAGTGTCAAAACAAGACTTTTCTTTTCATTTGTCACTGTTCAGGAATGGACGTGGCCGCCTCTGAGTTCTACGCCGACGGCAAGTATAATCTGGACTTTAAGAGTGCCTCCAGCAAGCAGCTGGTCGACTCGAAGGGCCTGGCCATGCTCTACTGGGAGTTCATCCGCGACTACCCCGTGGTCAGCATCGAGGACCCCTTCGAGCAGGACGACTGGCAGGCCTGGGTGAACTTCACCGCCAGCGTCTCCATTCAGGTGGTCGGCGACGACCTGACGGTGACCAATCCGAAGCGCATTCAGACGGCGGTGCAGAAGAAGGCCTGCAACTGTCTGCTCCTGAAAGTGAACCAGATTGGCACCGTCACCGAGTCGATCAAGGCCCACCAGCTGGCCAAGGCCAACGGCTGGGGCACCATGGTCTCCCACCGATCGGGCGAAACGGAGGACACCTTCATCGCCGACCTGGTGGTCGCCCTCTCCGCCGGTCAGATCAAGACCGGTGCCCCCTGTCGCTCGGAGCGAACTGCCAAGTACAACCAGCTGCTCCGGATTGAGGAGCAGCTCGGCGCCGGCGCCAAGTTTGCCGGCAAGAACTTCCGCAACCCAGTCTAATGCCAGTCTTGAGGTGCGCTGATCCAGTAGTATTATCTACTGGGCGCCATTCTCTTTTGCCAATGATGCAGCATTGCAACGTTTAAATTTTTGTTTTCAGCACAAATTAAAATTCTGCTGCGGAATCGAACCGGGCGATCGACTTTTACGTCCTCTATGGCTGGTCTGGTGTCAAGTTTTTTTGCTGTCAAAGCTCGAAGAGTTTGTTTTGAGTTTTTGCTGGTCATTTCGATTCTGCTCCTCTATTTTCGAAATTCTTTCACCTGAACGTTTCCTTTAGTACGCCGTCACAATGAACTGGATGGGTGGTCATCTGGCGCAGTTTAAGCGAAAACGAGTGAGCAAGAAGGCAGAAGAACGCCGCCGAATTGAAGAATACATAGCAAAGCGACAGAAAAAGGAAATCATGTCTGGTGTTCATGACTTCAACCGCCAGGAAACCTCGTCCTCTACTGAGCCTTTCATCAATCAGCAAAACTTGAACAGCAAAACAGGAGACTTCTTTACATCAGCCAATTTCGAACCAAGAGACACCTTCAAACAGTCGGTTGATCCCGCTCTGTTGGCGAATCCATGGGCCGGAATTGACCCAAACTTTTTGAAGCCAAAAGTTTTCCCATCGTACTTGAAAAATACACCCAAACTGTACTTTGATGCTGCTGAAGGAAACTTTACTACTAAACCAGCAGCTTCAGTGATTTCTCCAATCAGAAGCACTTCGCAAAATGAGTTTAATTTTAATGACAAAATCAATGTGCCAGAGTTTTCTTCTCCATTTGAAGATTATGGTCCTGTTTTGCCACCAGTTTCAAGTGGATATCCTTCACAGGTATTATGAAAAAGTTTTTTACTACAATTTTGAACTAAAACAATTTATTTTTCACAGTATTCAACACAAACTTCGTCATATCGCGCCAACGATCACACTTTTTCATTTAATGAATCAGTTTCTGAAACATCGACTTCTTCAATTGCTCCAATTGACAAATCAAATCACGTTTCATCGTCAAACAATGATACTACTGAAGAAAGTTTTTCGAAATCTGCTTCAAAGAAAAACATCAACTTTGTTACTTCTGCCAGCAAGCTTCCAAATCAGTGGGATTTTGAGGAAGAAGACGCCGAAGATTTTGTTCTTTTCGAGTATTAATTTTTGGTATCTAGCTTTACTCATTTATCAATGAACTAACTATCTAATAATTCTTTAGCTTAGGAAAAGCTAAGTTTTTTATTTATCTACCCTTTTAGTGTTGTTACAAAAATCTTTTTCTTTTCCCATAAAAAGGCAGATCAATAGCAAAATTTAATACAGTAAACCTATGTGTGTGTATTGCTGGCTCACTGCCCAATGACAATTTGGCTGCTGGTGACCTGCTGCTGTTGCTGGTGCTCACACACTTTTGGCACACGCGAGGCTAATTTAAAATCAGTTGCGCAATATTGCAAGTGGTAGAGAAAGTCGGGAAGACTGACGCTCAAAAGGCGAAAGCAAAGGGGGGAAGATAAAAGAGAGGACGACCATTAACAGAAGTCTGTCATTTGGTGGTACTGAAGATGGACACTAAAAGAAGAAGGGGAAAGCTGGCAAAGACACGCGTCAGAGGATAAGCCACCGCACTACCACCAGCATTGAGATTACCAAAAAGACTGCACTATTTCACTATTTGTGCTCGCTGCTCAGTGTCCAGTGACTTTCTTGGTATTTCAAGTTTTTTAACCTTTCGGTCGCGGATCACCTCTTTTTCGTCCTCGGGTAAGCTAAAAGTTGCGGAAAAAAACAAAAGTTGGCGATAAAAGTGGCGCTTGGTCGGCTTGCTGTAATAATGGCCAGCTAAACCTTGCACTGCCAGTCCATTCCATTGAAGTTTAACCCACATTTTGTAGCACCACCTTGATCACCAGATTTAATCTCTCCCTTTCCTTCATCATCATCACCATCATGATCATCATCAGAAGATAGTGGTGACCACACTGGTAATCTGCTGTGCAATGCACTGTACAATGTGCACTGTCCACCTGTTGTAATGACAGTATCAGGTAGCAGGGGGAGAGAGAGAGAGAGAGAGAGAGAGAGAGAGAGAGAGAGAGAGAGAGAGAGACAGCAACAATTTGCTATTGTCAGTGGCGGTTTCAACTTTGTAGCTTTGTTATAAATACACACACACAGACTGACTGACTGACGGAGGCACTGCTAAGCGGATACTCACTGCTAACTCAATTTAGACCTCTCTCTCTCCCTCTTTCAGTTCAGTTGTCACAAAAGCACCTGTTGACTTTTTGATTAGTTGTATTCGTGTGTTGAGGTGGTGGTGCTCATTTGTTTCCATCTCCCTCGCTCTCTCACTGTCTTTAGGTCAATCTGTCTGTCTGCTTTTCTGTCTTTGTGTTCTATATTCTGATCCCCCTAAGAAAGCTGACAGAAAATTGCTGTTTAATTGTCACTTACAGTTCAGATTACCTATTCCTTCTTCTTCTTCTTACCACCGCCACAACTGTCATCAAGTTTACAGCTTCGTGTTTTGCGTCGAAGAGAAAAAGTTCCTGCTAGTAGTACCGTTCAGCAGTAAGTACTCTTTCTCTCGTTTTTCGCAGCTCCAATTACTTTCTCCTCACTTCTAAAATATGTCAACGCTTAATATAGAGCAGCACCACTAAAATACATATCCTCATCGCAGTTGGTGTGTTTGAAGTGAGCTGAGATGAGGTGTGTTCACGGCAAATCAGAGTGTACGGCAGCGGTGGCAACAGTAGCAGTAGGAGTACGGCAGCCATGATCAATCAATTGTCAGCCATTGAGGAGAAGATGACGGTGATGAAGAAGAGGAAGAAAGAGACCGAAGACCAAAGACCAAGACACGACTGCGCCGTCAACCACTGCAGGAGTTCAATCATTATCATGCACTGGGAATCATCGCAGCAGCAGCGGCACTTGTCGATCTGTTTGTCTAATTACAAAAAGCTTTACTTTCTCTCTTTAGGTTGTTTTTGAAGCTTATGGCACTTCTCCTCTCGGGTGGCTTTAATTCTCAGCCAACAGCGGCGACGGTGGTGGAAACACACAAACAGACTGTCTGTTTTTGTCTATTGTCTTTTGGTGCCCCGGTGGAGCCCGCTGCAACGCTGCCACCAACGGCGCAGAAATTGTCCGTGTCTGCCTCTGTCCGTGCTCAGCAGCAGCAGTTAAAAATAGAGGCGAAAGGTGAACCGGGAACGGGACGTCGTCGTAGAGTGGTGGATACCGCCGTAGTAGTACACTGCTGACATCGATTCAATTGGCAATTGAAAAATTAGAAGAGCAGCCACAATTGCTCCGGAGATTTTCTTATCACTCAAATGAACTTTCCACCAGGACCAGGACACTCTTCTGGCTGGCTCCCTTTACTGCCTTCCAGTGTACTCTCATTTCACATTGCCTAATAGAGTCGACGGTGGTTTGGAGAGGGACGAAAGAGAGAGAACAAGAAAAAGTGTTAACACACACACACACAACCAAAGCGTGAAAGACAATCAGATGAGACAAGAGTAGAGTGTGTGTGTGCTTTCCTTGGTGTCGCACCTTTTTTACACCGATGTGAACTGTTGTTTATGTGGTTTGCGTTTTTTGTGTTCTGAAAAGTGCAGCCTAATCAACGGTAGACAGAGTAAGAGTAGAAAGAGTTGAGTGGAAAGTGGCAGTAGGAATCTTGCGTGAGTTTCGCTTGCCTGCCCGCTAGCCAGCCAATACAGTATCCCGCCTGGGAGTTTCAATTAATTATGGGAACACACTCACTACTCAATAACCACCAGCGATCACCAGCACATCGGACAGGCAGCGACAGTGAGTGCTTGTGACGCAATAAATAATAAAAGTAGTTTAGTGAGCTTCTCCTGTTGAAACATGCTGAGACTGCCAGCAAAGGTAAATCTGTTGTCTCAACTTTGCTTTGTCTAATTTGGATATGCTGTTGCTGTTTCTTGTGGCACACTGTTGCCTGCAAGCTCACACAAACACCAAAAATTTGCAATTTGCCCTTTCTTTTTGCTTTCCATACCACATTTCGCTTTGCTGACTTTTTGCGCTGTCTTCATCATCGTGCTCATTGAAAAGGGACAGTTTGTAATTGTAATGAAAGTAGTAGTAGGGAAAAGTTTATTTGAACACTGCTGTGAGCAGCATTTGGACTTTCAATGATTGTCACAATCTGCCTTCACCATCTTTTCTTCTTCAGTCTCAGCTTCAACTTTTTTTCCAGTTTCCCCGCTTTACCCAGTCTGCCCAATCTCTTTTGTCCCATTCTTTTGCATCCTTTCTCAAGACGATGTTTTGTGCCGCATCGCTTGTCTTCCTCCCCCGTCATTTCCCCTTTTCCGCCGTTGTTGTTGTTGCTGTTGCCGTTGTTGCTCTTTGACTTGAACTCTGCATATAAAAAACTTTTTTTTCTATCACCACCACCACAAGGATAGGGAAAAGAAAAAGAAGGTGGAAGCAAAGTGCAACATCTTTCCCTCTTCCTCTCGGTCAAACAGCCAACATATCTTTCTATGTCGCCGACTACGCCGCAGCCGCAGTAGCAGCGTCGGCAATCGTAGTAAGGAAGTGAAGTCAAAAAGAAGTGCAATTACCGAAGAGAAAAACGGAAAGAGAGAAAGGCGAAAGAAAGATGTGTGGAGAGATGGTGGTGGTGGTGGTGGTGGTGGTTGGTGCTGAAAGAGTGGTGCACCTATGCCCGAGCACCATGCAGAACATTGAGAGAAAAGAGAAAGAAAGGAAAAAACTTGATTTTCCCCTTTTCTTGCTGCATTTTAAAAAACGGCTTTTTCGTTTTTTCTCTTTCTTTTCTCTCTCTCTCTTCTTTTTTCAGCACTTTCCTAATGATCGTTATTAGCGCACTCTTTCTAATAAGCTGCTGCAGCTGCTGCTACTGACACAGTACTAGTTTTCTCTTTCCGCCTGTGGAGCGCTCCCGAAATCGGGGGCTTAATTTGTCATAATTACTACCCTAACAGCAACGGCAGCAGTAGCAGCTACTCGCCTACCAAGTTTCTCTTACTTTTGACTCAGCTGATATGCTTTTTCATCATCTTCCTCTTTCTTCTTCTTTTTCTTCTTTTTGACTACTGATGATGGAGATTGGTATGATAAGGGATGAATAATTCGACACTTGTCCACACTTGTGCATTTCAATGCTGCCGCCACTGTCTGGTCATGTGATGTGCTGTGCTTGGCAAGGCAAGTGTTGGCGGCCAAAAATTGCCACTTGTTGAGTTGTTGAGTTGTTAAGTTGTATCTTCGGGGACTGCGGAAAGTCAAATCCGTCACTGTCTGACACACTAACTGTGGCACATTGCATAATTTAAAATCTCAAGTTATATCATCTGATGATGATGATCACCATCACCACCACCATCTGACTTGTGTAGTACAGTCTTCATCTGCTGACTTCTTCACTGACGGCTCTGTCGACCAATTAGAAACTGTCAGCAGTGTGGCTATGTTTAGTAGGTGAGATAAGTGATGCTGACGCTAGGCTGACTGATGATGACCATCGAGATATGATCAGAAGATATGAAATGATATGATCTGCTGAAGATCAAAGTTGTGCAGAGCTACAGCTACTTCTACCGCTAATTGCCGGCACTCTTTGCTTACCAATTTTTGCTTTTATTTCTAGTAACCTATTTTTCCCTTTTAGTCTTTCAATGCAACTGCTTATGTAACTATTCAGTAAGGCGGACAGTTTTAGTGCGAAATGATTTTTTATTTTGTTTTTTTACCGCAAACAATATAATATGAGTTTAAACTGCTTTTTGTTTGTTTCCGGTAAAGTGATGCATTGTGGAAGTCCATTGTTTTGGGCGTTTTTAATGTGCGCCAGTTTATCAGTTCAATCAGATCAAAAACAAAAACAATATCGATTAAGCTGACAAATTGGAAAAACTGCAAGATGCCAACACTCATTTTAATTAGTCCATATAAACCGGTGCTCAAACTGCAACACAAAAGACAACAGCCAGGCAGTTCATTCTTTTCATCAACTGCACTGACTTGAGGTAGTGAGTGAGTCAGCGAGCAAGCAGCACTACTTAAAGATCATTTGAGCTGATTGTGCTTTCCTGCATTGGGAGACACTGGGGCGCCATGGCGGCGGGCAAAAGAGGGCTGCCTTTCCAAATTGCGTCGCGTGTCTGTAGTAGTGCGCTCTCTTTCTGATCACCGATTACCGACCGGTAGCAGTTCAACCGATTGTCTGCCTTGTCCGCATTGTCTACTGCTGCTGCCTCTGTTCACTTGTCTTCCCTTGCCGATCATTTGTCTACGCACGTCCATCCTTCAGTGCCAGTGTCCTGCTCACCATGTGTGTGTGTTTGCCAGCACCAGCTAAGCCTTTTTTACGCAGTACTCACACGCAGACACACACACATTTATCGGACACTGCTGAGCGATCGCAATCACAAGCACTTTGATTTGAAGCTGTTTGCTGCTGCGCCTGTTGCTGCTGCTGCCGCTGCCGGTGCATCAAGGGAACAAGGAAAGCAAAACTGAACTAGGAAATCGATCTGTTGTTGCTGCACTAGAGCACCACTGAAGTGAGATATTTCTGCCCTAGTCTCTGTCCGTTGATGGTGGTGGTTTCAGTGAACATCACTACCACCACCATTGATTGGATAATGGCCGATGATAATGGCCACCACTATGAGGATTGTTGGCACTGATCAAGACTGAGCTAGTAGTGCTGCTGTTGCAGTAGCAGCAACACAAGTGCCCAGCATTGTCTTGTCTTCAGACACTATGGCTGGCTGGCTGCTGCCGATTCGTTCGGACCACTGCCTGAGCTACTATTGCAACAACTGCTCAGTGCTAATCTACGGTGCTCCAGTGCTTCATCCTCCTGTTCTGCATCCTCCTCTTGCCTTGCTCTACTACTGCTCAAACACCGCAAAGAAAGCACTCATCCGCGTCTTTCTTTTCTCTTTGCTCTTGTTCCCCTCTTGTTCTTCCTTCTTCTTCTCCATCTTCCTCACAGACCTGTGTTCTTCTGTCCGGGCCAGGTTTGTAGGTGAGACAAGACATGAATCTGAGGAGAGTGAGAGAGAATGGCATTTTCTCACTGGTTTCTGAAGTCGAGCTTGCTTTCATTCTGCTTTCTCTTTCTATTTTCTTCTCTCCCTCTCCGAGGACACAGTAGTCTTGGCAAAAAATCTGTCTCTGTGTCTCCGTTTTGACTTGTTGCTGTTGTTTTCTTTTTCTTTTCTTGTTTTGGATTTCTCTCCTGTTGTTTGGTTTCGTTTTCAGATTTTTTTCAAACACCGTTGATGCAAAAGTGAGAGTCGAAGAAGAAGAAGAAGCCGACCGCAACATCTGCCACTTTTTCCTCTCTCTCTCCTTTTCCTACTCCTTATCTTACCTTACCATTTTCTCTCCTTTCCCTACTCCAGATCGACACTGTAGCAGAGGACTCCTTCTTCCCTTTCTTTCCTTCTTTACATCATCGCCGACGCTGAAAAAGCAGCCACATTGAATGAAAGTGGCGACTCTCACTACTGGTGGCAGTCCAATAGACCACGACTGTTGTTCGCCAGCTGTCTGTTCTGTTCTGTTCTCTGATCACTGGAAAGTGGCTTTCTCCTGCTGGCGTATAATTTAATCTCTCCCTCTGTTCTTCTAACTCTCACTTCACTCTAACTTCACCACCACCACCGCAGAGAAGGCGTTGGACTTACTAACAACTCCAGGCACAGGCGTACTACACAGACCAAGTGAGTGAGAGTTTCGAACAGCAGCAGCAGGAACAGTCTTCGTCGACGATCGTACCGACTGGTCACCATTTGCATTGCAGTGTTCATCGTCATCTCGAGCAGAGTGCACTCTTTCTTTCGCCTTTCACCATTTCTCCTTCTCCTCGCCCCCATCACCACCATCACCACTCATCCATCTCTGTACATGACCATCTTCTTCTTCACCACCACCATCACCCCAACACCCAGTGCAGACACCCTGTCACTGACAATAACTGACTGTCTGTGATTACAACTACCAGTACTACTACTACTACTACTTCAAACTCATCTGCTTCTTTTTTGCATCATCGTGCACGCAAAAGAACACTTGCTCCCTCTTTTTCTCTATCACTGTGTGAGTGAGTGCTTTATCAGCTGCTGTACTAGCCAAAACCTATTACTACCACTACCCTCCACCACCACCACCAGCACATCAGTCCACTTTTCATTTGCACTAAACTAATCATTTTTACTCCGTTGCGACCTTTTAATCATAACAGCACAGCACAGACACACGCACCAGCACGGCCTAATCACCTAAATTAGCCTTTTCTCCGAAACTGACGAACATCAGCTCACTCGCACAAAAAGCAGTAGCTTCAGTCGCAACTCAACTGTCAACTTGAGCACCTTGAGCAACTTGACTCACTGTACGATACTGAATTTGCAGCTGCAACTTTGCTACATTTTTCCCCATTATTAGACACTTTTACCAAACTAACCTCATTTTTTCTTTCTCTTTTCCTAGTGAAACTTGTCCTAATCACCCTCACTACTACCACCTTAGTCATCTTCACCACCACCTCAACCACACCAAAGCACCACCATGGCCATCAACTACAGCGCCTACATCCCCTCCCTGGAGACGATCTTCAATGTGCTCAAATCGATCCTCATCGTCTCCAACGCCCTCGTCATCATCGGCTCGGTCTTTGTGCTCATTAGCGGACGGGACTTTGGCGAGCCGGAGCTGAAAAACCACCACACCGTGCTCATCTACGCCTGCCTCATGGTCATTCTCTTCTGCTCGCTGGGCATCTTTGCCGTCTGGCGGCGTCACTTTGCGCTGGTGCTCACCTACGCCGTCCTCATGACCATCGCCCTGGCGCTGGAGATTGTGGAGCTGAGCAAGGACGACATTGGCTCCTTCCTCGCCTCGGCCGCCGTCGTCATCTGCGCCTACGTCTACGCCTTCCTCATTCGCCACTACGAGAAGGAGGAAGAGATGAAACGCGTTTTCTCACATCAGGAGGCGAAGATCTAGAAGATGAATCGAAGAGGTGTGTTTGTCTGTGCAAAGTGCACTTTAACATCGAACGCACTCAGACGCACACTGTTTGACAAATTGTCCCCCTCTTATTGCACTCTTCACTGATAGCTCCTGGTCTTTTTTTCCTTTCACTTCTTAGCTTTTCACTCTCACCTTCTTCCTAGTTTTGCACTGCTTATCATTTTCCCCTCTGCAACACCTGCTTTTTGCTGTAGTTGCTCAGACACTGTTCACTCTCTTGACTAGTTCTCACTCATTCATTCAGACACTACACTTCACTTCAGGAACAGCTTCACAGCCGATTAGCAAACACATCAACTATGAATGCGAGGCACAAACAAACAAACAAACTGCAGTCACATTTGCAGTGGTGCCGGCGACAACGATATCAGTCGCCGGTATGAAGTGCTCTAAGCTGATGCTGATGTTGATGTTGCTACTGTTTCTGCCGCATCAGCACATTTGACGCCTGAGGGACTGCGCGGCAAAATCGTTCGTTCATCTGCTGCAAGACCATCATCATCACCGTCACCATCATCATCAGCACCTTTGCTTACCAGTCTCGGATGACAAGACAAGCACTCAGAGAAAGAGACTTCCGCTGTGCAGTACTCACAACGACCATCACCACCACCATCTGACAGTAAAGTCGCTCTTCAGTCTCTTTCCCTTCGAGCACACACACACAATCTGTTCCATCAACCACAGACAACCACAGGCAAACCGACAGCATTGTCTGGCCATCTGTTAGACGCATCCTCGTTTCCTCTTTCTCACTCACTGACTTTCGCTCTCCTTTTTCCACTCTGTACATAAACGCAAAATATCGATCTGTAATGAGCACTGTAAAGTTTTTCCTAACTAGCAGATGACATTTTAACAGCATGCATTGTTGTCAGGATACTGATCAAATGTCGCTGAGCAATCAGACCAACATAGACCAACAGGACATTTTCTGCTTCTCAAACACTGTTTATTGCTGAAAAAAGATTCTAATTTTAAACAAAAACGCACCCTGCTCAAAGCCAAATTATCAATCACCACAAATCACATAAACACCAAGTGAAAAAACGTAACTTCAAACCCTGTACAATAATATTCTGTTTCAATTACTTTGCCGTCTAAATCGGTTCTTTTTGGGCCAATTTTGTTGAGTAAAGTTGTCATGACACCCTTCTCTCATTCACTTTCTCATTTTTCACTTTTTTCTTCCATTTAACAAACTGCAAACTTTGCATCTTTTGATACTGTTTTTACATAACATAAAACTCTCCATCTGTACACTGCATTATGTAATACACACTGTTATTTACACCTTCACATATAAATAAAGTAGCAAAAACGCCTTTTTACTTTGAGCTAAATTTCTTTGTTTTTCCTAAAATTTTCCAGAGTTTAAACATGTTTAAACAAATAGAAAATGTGTAATGCCAGAAGATGCTTTCACTTTTCCTGACAGGTGTGATTAAAAAATTATGATGAATGAAGGTAAACAAATGAAAACCAGCTTAAAGAATTGACAGCCAGCATAAAAGTGGCGATGATTTATGAGTTTTTAAATTTTTCAAATCAAAACTTTGACTGGCAAACTGAATACAGCAACAAAACCAGTTTGTTGTTTGTGTGTGTTTGATGAAGCACAAACACACAATTGTTGTTTGTTCTTATGCTTCAGTGCTTGTGTTAGGTGCTTTTTATTTTTATTTTTGTTCGTTTTTCATTCGACTAAACTTTCATTTTTTGCTTGCTCAAACTCTGGACGCGCCATCTTGGCGAGAAAAAAAAAGAAAAGAGAACAAAATTAAAGGTGACAGTTCAATTCACCAGCAACAGGTGGCGATTTTGCCGTTATGCGGAAAAAAGTTGTAACTGTATTTTCAACAAGTTGATTACTGTGTATCCTTTTATTGTTGTTTTTATTGCAAAATAAATGCCACTCTAAAGTTCAACATTGTATTTGATTGACTAATTAATTTTTTTCTTTGTTGTTTTTCTACTGCTGTTTGCCAAATGTCATTAAAAAAATTGAAAAAGTCAATGTTTGTTTCAGTTCAATATCCGCATTGTTTTTGCTTGTTTACCTGAAATTGATGTTTTTTCATTTGTTACAGTAGTTGGTCCACACTCTCTGGTCTGCATTTCAATTCAACGCTTCATTAACTTTTATGACTTCGTTCTACAATTATTTTACGCAAAAATGTAAGTAAACTGTTATTTACGTTGAATCTATGTTTTTTAATAATTGTGTTGTTTTTCACTTACACTACTTATTTTGTAAACAATTTAGTTTTGCTTTCATCAAGTTTATCTGTTTGAATGGTAAATTTAAAATAAATAAACGGTTTGCCACTATGCAAAACATTGCCGCCATACTTTAAATCGCATATTTTATTCTGTCATGTCAGGCGATGCATTTAAAAACTCAGTTTTGCTTTAATTTTTTTGCGGCATTGTTTTTGTAAACAAAGATTGTATAAAAAATAAATTTTGTTTAACACAAACAAATTATGATAAAAATTAAAAACAAAAAACAAATGCAGATTAATAATTATTGATTGGCTGAATGATTTAGAAAATGTCAGTAAAAAAAGTAAAGCACACTGGGCAAAACATTGGGTGCATTTGTGTGATAAGGGTGACAAATAACAAATTAACTTGCATTGCTCCTGCTCTAATTAAGAGCAATATTTGCTGAAAAGACAAAACTATGTATATGAGACAGACAGTCAAACAAACAAAAGAAGACAGAGCAGTGCAGCCAGTAAATTACCATTTTGGTCGCTTAGCTCTAATAATAGTTTATGTGTGTGTGTGCATGCAGATAGACACTTGGGTGTATGTGAAGACATCGGCGGACTAAAGAAAACTGAAAAGGGGAGAAAGCGACAAAGTCTTCAATCTTCAGGCAACTCTTCTTTGCTTTCTATATCTGCTCTGTTTAATTACAGATAATCGACGAGCAGTAATAGAACAGCAGTTGACAGGATTAATTGCAGTACACTGTGTGTGTGCTACACAAATGCACTGCTTGCCTGACAAACCATTATCAACGGTAACGGCCGTTTTAATATCTGTGCAAAAGTACTCACAAGTATTAAAGGAAAAGATAGAAAATATTAAAATCCCAGTGCGTTTCTAAATATGCTTGGCAAAAATATTTTTTGCACAGTGTGACTAATTTTTATCGATACTATTTGTTATTGTAAATAAAAGTTGCACTACTTTAGAACTGACAAAATTTACCGTTAATAAATGTGCTGAATTGAAAAAACAATACAATAAAATTAATAAAACAAACTATATTTAACGAGATAAAAGAAGTCAAATTGGCACACACACTCTCACTTTCTTTTTGCGCTTTGTCTCCTTTTGTAGTTCTTAAATCAAAGACTGTTTTGTCTTAAGCACACACACACTAACTCACTCAATAATGCTGCCGCCAATTGAACTGCTCTAGAGCAGCTAAAGACTGCCTGATTGAAACAAAAAGACTAATAGCTCTTTGCTGATGAATGCTCAGTCTCTGTTTGCCTCTGTGATAATTACCTGATAATTGTTCGCAGCCCTTTTCTCTATTTATTTTTTTTCATTTTCATTCACAGCAAAAAAGGTCTAGTGCCAATTGAAGTGAATGAACTGAAAGAAAGGAGGCTTTTAAATGGATAATTTGCCACCATCGACGCCGACGCTTTAAAATGGAGCTGCTGCTGTTGCTGCTGATGATTTGCTGCCAGCCTGCTTGCAAACAGTTGAAACTGCTCTGTTCTTCTTTTTCTTTAGCAACAGAAGCAGCAGAGCACCGGCAGCTAGCTGTCATATTTCCCGCTTCACTAACTCTTGATTATAATATGGCGCCAATAGAGCTTACCTCACACAGACAACAACACCGAGTTTGTAGAAATCTAAATGCGGATCTAGGAAGTCCACTACAGCACGTACTGTACAAGATTAAGCGCGTGTCGGTGTCTGTCTCACTATGTTTGTACGATTTTTGACACTTTTCACTGTGTAGCCTTTAGTGTAATCATGCGTTGAAGAAGAAGATTAGCTGTGAAGCGGTGTTTGCAGTTTTAGCTGATTGCTAATTTTCTGTTAATTTATAGCGTTTTTGTATTTTAAATCCTGGTTTCAAACAGCTGGAAACAATAATATTTGCAGTTAAAAACAACTATAAAGTGGCACTTTATGAACACGAAATTGAAATAAGAAATATCACCATAAAACTCTGAAATAATTGCCCAATTAGGAAACGTAAATAAAAAAAGTACAATAAAAATCTGCTGCTCAATTGCAAAGAAAAAAGTGTTCGTTTAATTATTTTTTCCTATCTAAAAACCTGTGTTTGTCCGTGTGTGTGTGTTGATTGTTTGTTTGCTTGCTCAGCTGGTAATTATGTTTGCAGATAGTAAAAGTGCTCTGAATGAGTTTGCAGTATCAAAATGCAGTGACAAAGTCCGTCAGTCAGTCTCGCCAGTTTCGCTTGATAGTGACACTCAGACAGCAGCAAGACGATGGCGTAAATAAAAGCCCACTGACATAGATCTTTCCTTTTTTCCTTCCCCCTACTTTCTTCTAGAAATTTGACCAATTACTCGACCATTTAGGCAAGTGAACACACACACTGAAGAAAAGATAATGAAAAGTCCATGTCTTTCTTCATTCAGTCATTCTCTCATAACTGTGTGTGTGTGTGTGTGTGTGTGTGCAGTGTAACAGTAGTTCTCTCACCCTGAGTAAATCAATTAGCACCTGTTAAAGACATTCTCAACGTCTTTCGGACAATGTTAACAGCACAATAGTAAAACATTTTTCGTCGACACTGTAACACAGTGCCAAGTCGGCAAGTGATAAATGTGCGAGTGGACAACAGTTAAACTAAATGTCACCTGAAAATAGCAGATTATCCCCCTCAATGACTCGGTGGCGGTCAACCCGACCGACCGACCGACAGGCAAATAAAGTTAGCAGTCAGTCAGCAAACAAATGAAGTGAAATTAAACCGGTAGTGTTTGACTTTAACTTTTTTTCTACTCGTTGTTCTCACACAACTGACACTGAGAAGTGCTGTTTTTGTCGTACAGTGGCTGTTCTACCCATAAAAGTGCCAACAAACAGTGCTCTATGGCAAACTGTTGGAAGTTTTGTCTGCAAAACTGACTGACGAGAGTGAGTGACTGGGCACAGTCATTCACAACAAGATTGGAATTAATTGGACATTGAGCTTTTACAAACACACACACTCACATTTGCCTGTTATTATTACAACTACTGCTGCCACTGCCGCTCAATCTCGGTGACATTTTTTCTTCCCCAGCAGGCGACAAAAGGTCTAGCAGTGAATGGAAGCGGGCAAATGTTGGTATTATTACGGTATTATATTCAACATATGACTCATATTCAGAAGCAAACTGTGCTGTGCTATGCCTACCGAACATGGCAAAAACGGCTTCAAAAATGTGGGAAAAAAGTCCTAGCTCACCACGAGCTACCAGGAGAGCTGTTCACAAGCGTTTCCCGGCGCAATCTTTCAATTTGACTGAGAATAAAAAAAGAAGAAAAAGAAGAAGACAGAAATCAATCTTGGCAGGACGGTGTGCCCCAGTCAGCTGTCATAAAAAGCGGCGATCCTCAGTGGCGATCATAGACTTCCAAAACAGCACAGCACAACACGAGCACCTTCCACCTTTTACTTCTTTGGTATTCTCCACTAGTCAGTTTGCTTATTAGCAGCAACAGTGGTAGTGGTAGTAGTAAGTCTGCCTATCAATCAAACGCCCCCTCCCCTTTTTCTTCTTCTTTTTCTTCTTCTGCCTGCTTCCTGGTAGTGGCGACAAAGCTGAAAAGTGCAAGTTTAAGTACTGCTCAGGTGCTGCTCAGGTGCTGGAAGTGCCTGCCACTACCGCACTATTATAGTTGGCAGTTTTTAGCAACAGCAACAACCGTCTCAGCAGTGATCACCGCTAAACGAACATGAATGCTAAATTATACACCGTCGTTGATTCGGCATTGTTGGTAGTGATGGTAATGATGATGATGATTGACTGGTTGGATGGTTGCCCGACGGACTGAGAAACTGACAAAGATGAAGAAAACGGAGAATAGGAGGAGGGGAGGAAAGGGGAGGCGGGGGTGGGCAGTAAAGCTGACGTCGAACGTCACTTGATTAGCTCCTAATAAGTCACTCAAGCTAACTTGCAAGTCAAGTCAAGTCAGTTCAATATCCTCTGTATGCTCGGTATGCATTTCCAATTTTGTCTGAACTAGCAGCCAGTGCAGTGTGGTGCTTCAGACGCGCTCCAGTAATTAAAACCGGCGATGCATTTGGGTGCAAAAATCAGTGCATTTCTTCTTCTTCATTACTTGGCTTAGCAGTCCGTCTGACTGTCTGCCGATTATGCTAAACTGGGAAAACAATTCAAACGATTCGAGCTAATCGGCACTGGAAAAGGGGACAAGGAGATGGTTTCTCTCTTTGTGTTCCTACTGAGCCGTTGACCCAATCAATCGGCAGCTAACTAACCAAGTGCTTAATATACATTTTCCAGGTGCTCATACCGGTGTGGCCTAATCTGCGCTGGTACGGATCAGCTGAAGATGAGAGAGAGAGAGAGAGAGAGAGAGAGAGAGAGTGCACTAATTATATCGATTCGTTTCACTTGCTGCGCCTGCAGGCTCATCAGTGCTCCCTGAACTGCTGGTCGTTGTTCGCCTGTGCCTGTGCCAGCACTGTCCTGCATTGTTCTGGCTATGTATAGTAACAAGTACTGCTGCATTAATTTGTTTATTATCTACTGACTATGTGCTTATCATCGAAAGAAACTGTTGTTGTTGCTGCTGCTGGTACTCTTTTCATCACCTGCTTTTGCTTCTGCTGCTGCTTCTTCTTCTTCTTCGAAGACACTGGGAAGACACAGTCTTCTTTTCCTCGCGCCTACTAATTTTCAGTGATGACGGCGACGGCGGTGGTGGTAGCTGCACATGAAAGTGTACCGTTAAGTGGGAGAAAATGAAATTGTTTACGGCCACTAGGCAGGCAGGCAGGTAGACAGGCAGACAGGTAGACAGGGGTAAATGAAATGGAAAAGAGTGCAGAAGAAAAGAGAGTGAAGAGAAGAGTGAAAGGCTGCAGGGAAAGAGAGAGAAGATTCAAAGAACGGGAGAAGAAGAAGAAGGTGAGAGTTGACTGACTGACTCTTTCCTCTAACTCACTCACTCACCGACTGAAAGCAAAGGGAAGGGGAAAAGAAAGACTAAAAGGTATTTAAGCGACTGCAGGTAAGGACGGGGTTTCGTTGAGACGTCGAAGTTCAGAGCTCAGCAACATCAGCAACAGCAGCGGCAGCAGCAGCAGTGTGTGTTTCTAGTTGAGAGTTGTGGATTTGCCTCCTTCTTCTCCTGAGAGCAGTGAGAACGATAGTCAGTCAGTTCATGTTGTCCTGTCACTGATAGATCACCACACTACATCATCACCTCCCTTTGACCACTCTTATCTTCATCACGTGCTTTGACCGGTAAGTGCTGATCAATCTTCCAATTACTCCCACTTTACTTTATCAACAATCACCATCGAACTAACCAAAAGACCCTCTGCTAAAGTGACCATCACCACCTCCAGCCTTTACAATGGAACTAATAGAAGAAAGTCATCGTCTTTCAGCAGCGGGCTCAGGCATCAGCACAGCAACTTCACCCTCAACCACTTCAGCCACTCGGCAGCAGTCTCGTCGGTGTGCTTTCCCCAAAAAAGCTTCCCATCGGCACCATCAGCTGTTCCGTCACTACCACCTTTTACTCCTTGTAGTCTTCATTTTCCTCATCCACTGCGCCCAAGCCGATGAGGGCAGCAGCAGCAACAGCAACAATAACAACAACAACAACAACGGAAATGGCAAGGACGGTCGTCGGGGGCTCTTCTCGCATGTGAACAACTGGTTCAGCCGTCTGCGTGGTAACCGGGACGGAAACGGCAACAACAACAACAACAACGACGACAAGAAGAATGACGACAAGAAGGAGGAGTCGACGACGGCAAAGGCGATGAACCCCGGCATGCCGGGATTCCCGCCGGGGTACCCGGCCATGGCCGGCATGCCACCGGGCATGCCCTTCGGTCCGATGGGTCCCTTCGGGCCCAGCATGATGTCCGCCATGCCGCCGATGTTTGGGCCAATGGGCATGGCCACGCAGCAGTTCCCCTCGCACGTGGCCATGGGCGCACCGGGTCCTCGGCCGCCGATGATGCCCATGGCCTTCAGTCCGATGGCGCCGCCGGCGCCGATGGGCAATCCATTCGCCTTCGGTGGTTCGCACATGATGCCGTAAGTAGTGCCTTTCTGTACTCTGTTCACTTGTTGTTGTTGATGGTCTAGGTCTATCTCTGCTGACCTTCTATTTCAGCATCAGTATTTTCATCATTGTCAATCAATCATCATAAGACTAGGTTTAGGCTAATTCTAAATTTAAACGAGCGTCTAAATTCGTGTTTATCCAATGAGCTAAAGAGTTATCTAGCTTCCTTTCATTCATTCATTCGCTCGTTCGTTCGTTCGTTTGCGGTTCAAGGCAATCAGTGCCCGAGGCGTGCCGATCACACAATGATCGCCCTTAATTGGTGGTCCTACTTTACCAGATTGAAAAGAGTGAGCGAGAGAGAGAGAGAGAGAACAGATCAACTATTTGCGGATCATCCTTTTCTTTATCGCCGTTTTGAACTTTAAAGGCTAACCTCTCTTTCATGGTTAATTTTCCTTCTTAGTGAGGTTGCAATCATCAGTCCATCAGTTATATCCATTGCCGTTGTTATCTATTAACCGTGGGGCCGTTTTTGTTCTTTTCTTTTTTGCTTTATTTTGTTTTCGTTTTTGTTCGGCATTAGCAGTACACGGCACTACCACCACCACCATCATCAGCACCGCCACTTGCCCTTAAGACTCTTGCTTTTCACTACTACCAGCACTACCTGCAGTGCACTTGGTGGGGGAGAGATTGCTCGGGCGGTCAGATTGACTCCAGCTGATGATGGTCTTTTCTGCCCGTCAATTAGCACGGCAAATTAGGCGCCACTAGGGAAGGAGGGAGGACGACAAAGGCAGTGAGAGAGAAAGCAGTGATCGTTTAGGGTCGTGGCAGTGGCACACCACCTTCGTCTCCACTGGCTGCCTTTACCGAGTGGCCAACTAACCAACTGCCTTACTCACTCAATGCATTCCTCACCTCCAAACGCTGATGTCTTAGGCTGGCGGGCAGAACACCTATTTTTACGCATTTACCAAGCGGGAGAGAGAGCACATGTTCAGCAGAAGCACTTTCCCAACTGTGAAAGTGCTTCTGCTGACTGTGTGACACAGGCTAATCAGAGCATGTAGAAAGAGAGTGAGGACAGTGGCAACAATGGTAGTGCTACCACTACCAGCAATCCACTGGCGCCCAATCGACACTTACAAACGGTTATTGTTACGGGCAAAAGTCGGCAATTACGGCGACGGCGACGAGCCCATCTACTCCAAAGACTGCTGCTGACTAGTTGACAGCTGTTGCTCCTCAACTAGTCCTTTTACTGACTTATTGCCCAATTTAGCAGTAATTAATTGCTCATGAATTATGATCGATAAGGATGAGCGGATTTTAGCACCTTCTTCTGCGTCTTTTTCTTTGTCGGGTGATTGATGGAAGAAGGGAGGAAGGGAGTTAGAGTGCAAATGAGGTAGTAAATAAAGTCAGCCAGTGTACGTGTACTAAAAAAATAAGGAGAAAAAGCCTAAAAAACTCAATCGGATTTGATCTGTTTGTGTCTGATGTTGTAATAAACAATAACAACAAAAAACCGCAAAATTGTGATGATTTGAGCTAGAAAAAAGTGCAGTAGCTAATCTAATCATTATTATAACCGAAAAAAGTTGCGTTGAACGCACCTAGGCGGCAAATGCGGAAATTTCATATTTTCTTGGCAGTCTACCACCTCATTGTCCACCTCTGCCGCAATCGGCCACTGCAAAAGTGGTGATAATTGCAGACGTAGCCAAATACCGGCAAACGGTAGACAGTTTGCAAGAAGAAGTTGGCGACGACAGAAGGGGACAGTTTCACTTTCTGCCGGAGGAGCCAATAAAACACAGTCACCCAGCTTCTCCTGTCTGTATCATTTGCGAGCTCAATCACCGAAAAAATTGGCACTTGACATGGCTGCTGTTGGTGCAGTGTTCACTGCTCTTTTTCTGATTCACTGCTTTTCAGCAGTGTGTTCTCTTGAAGTGAAGTGTTCCAGGCAACAACAACAACAACAACAAGAACGGCTGTTGCTGCTGCTGTTCAACCGACCGGAACGGGCGTCAATTCAGTTAGCGGCACTAGCTGAAGTCTGCTGCGTTGACAGTGTCTACCCAACAGAGCACACTCACTCCGATCGATAGCCAGTGTGCCCGTCTGTCTGTATGTCTGCCGTTGTCTGCCGTTGTCACTTCGTTCTTCTTTCACTTCGTAGTCCGTACTTTTTCGATTGTATTTATAGCCAGGCACCGACCGACACTGGTGGCACCGATTGACAGACCAACTGATTGCACACACTTACACACATTCTTTCCTTCCTGATCTGCACTGACAGCAGCGACAGCAGCAGATCATTTTCCACTTAGATGCTCACTGCCTGATTGACTGCTGCGCTAAGTGCGGGTGACATTTGCATAGGTTGGCACCAGGATAGCGGGGCAGGAGTGAGTTACAGAGTACAGTGGTCAGAACCGGAAGATAGTGAAATAGTGAAAACACTATTTAGAAAATTAAAACTCACCCAATCTTTTCATCTAATCTCTCTCTTTCTCTCTTTTTTCCCAGCGTCCACCACGACTTCCCAGACGCCCACCACCCCCCGCACCACCACCACCCGTACCACTCGACTGACTCCTTCAGTCCGTACGGCGGCAGTTCACCCTACGGCAGCTTCGGCAGCGCCGGGGACGCCGCCGAGGACTCCTTCGCCTCGGCAGCCGCCGCCCACCAAAACACCGGCGCCGAGCCGATGGACACTGCGGCGAGCAGCACCAACCACGGGGCACACCACCACGCGCCCGACCACGGCTCCTATGACACCTACCACAAGAAGAAATAGTCGACAGAGGGGAAAGAAAGATAAGAAAGATGAGATGACTATATATTCTCAGTAAATTATACCCCCACCACCCTCGACTTTGAGATGAGCAGGCGATCACGGTGACAGCTTTTTCTTCCCCAAACATTTTTTTCTAAATCCGATTTTAGTTTTTTCTTCTTCTACCAATTTTCTCCGCTCCCTACTAAATTGACACTAAATTGCTCTCCACTCTTTTCACCGACTACCACTTTTTTTCCATTGCCTGGCCATCGCTGCACTAATCAGTAATTCCTTTGCATCAGTAAATTATTTCCCACCTCAATCGCTCTCTCTCCTTTTAACCCACCACCCACATCACACAGCACTAGCAGCACTCAATCACTCAATAACTCACTCAATCACCCACCACACACACCACACACATCAATCACTACAGCAAACCGCACTCACAACCGGAAATCTTCGCAGTTGCCAAATTTCTAAATTCTCTACAGTTCGATTATGATCAAAACTGATTTGATTTGCATCGTCGTTTTCAATACTAATCTTTTCCGCCTTCAGTTTTAGCTTTAACTTTTTTTAGAGCACAAACAGCTTAAAATTGTTAGCTTCCGCCTCTCTTTTCTCCCATTTTTTAACCAACCATTTTTTCTAAATTTAAAAAATTGCCTGCTTACACTAACTAAATTTAAACCTCACTCAGCCTCAAAATTAACTTTTTCTTATTTCGACGCTTACACTACCTTTATCATTATCCAAATTCTCACGTTGTCTTTCAAAATTGCTTCGTTTTTTCTACTTCATCAAAATTGTCACCACCAAAATTACAAGCTACAGTCACACTTTACAGTCAATATCAAAATTTGATCTCTCAACCTGACGGAATTCCTCAACTTCTAAATTTCAAAACCTCTTAAAACTTTTTTGTACCTAAATTGTACTCATTTTTCAACACCAGCTGGTCTACCCCTTCAACTACACTTCCCAAACGAACCTGTCTTGTCATCATATCACACCACTCTTTCCTTTTGCTTCTTTTTAATTCATTGTTTATCCTTTTTTAAAACACACCCACATTTTCTTCTTGTCTCCTTCCTCAAATTGATTCTTGTCATTTTTTTTGTTGATTTTTTAATATTTTCACTACTACATTTGACTCCAAAAAATGTTTACAAATATGAACAAAAAGCAAAGAAAAGACCATCATGTTGTATGTTCTTCCTCTTCTTACCCTTTTCTTCTTTCACCTCTTGTGTTTTCATTTCACAACCATCTTTACTGTCGTAAACAAAAATAAATAAATGCTCAAGTAGTATGTTGACCACCTGAATGTTCAGTTGAGTTGAAAGTATTTGTGAATGGGAGTCCACTACTACAGGGGCTGCAGTTTTGTGCAGTTGTGCGTTTGTGTGTGAGTGAGTGAGTATGTGTTTGATCGCTTTGCTCTGGCTGATTGGTTGGTTGGCTGGCAAAGCAAAAAGGTGAAGTAAGTCAAAGTGAGTGAGTCCAGTGATTTGTTTTGGGGTCCAATTCATCTGGTCTGGCTAGCCCAGATCAGACAAATGGGCTGATGTTGCAGAGAATGTGCAGCTTGCACTGCAGACGCAGGTCGCCACTCTCGTCGAGGTAGGCGTCAGTGGCCTTGAAGTGAGCCGGGTTCAGCGTGGCCAGGTTGGTGAAGCCACCGGAGCAGAGGACAAACTGGCGAACTGTCAAGAGGAAGGAAATAAATCAAACATTTGGTTATTTTAAAAACAATTTGAATCATTTTTTACCAAAACGAGGTCTAATCTTGCTGACGACCGTGGTGCTGAAGGAGACGACCACTCGAGAGTCCGTGCCCACGGCATCGAGGTGCAGCTGAAGACGGGCGGGTGAAGGTGCAGTCATCTTGGGCAAGGTCTGATCAGAAGAAACTGAAGTTTCATCAGAAATTTCAGCAGAAGTTCCCAGAATCCCCAGCAGCATCTGTAGCGGCAGCTACAGCCACAGCAGCGACCGGCAGGTGCAAGCGAAGAAAGAAGAGCAGCTCAGGCTCTCCAGTCGGCGAGAAGGTGCTCGAGTCGATGTACTTGATATTCGGGGGAGAGGAGGTGAGTAGAAGGTCCATATCGAGCGCCTCGTAAAAGTTGTGGATGGTCCACTCAAAGAAGAGCGTGGTGATCTGGACGCATCGACGGCTGATTCGCTCCTTCAGACCGCTGATGCGCACCACTCGGGCGCTCCGCTTGCCTGACTGCCGCTCCGACTGGTGAACAGTGCTCGCCAGTGGGGCGTTGCAGTTGCTGCCATCGGCGCGGCAGAGGTGCCGGAAGGGCACCGCCTTCGCCTTCTTCCTCACCAGACCTGCCTTCAGCAGGGCGCCCACCACCAGTCGGGCCACCTTGCGGGCCAGTCGCAGACTCGACTTGATCATCTGCCTCTCCAGCTCGCTGGTCTCCGAGGAAAAGAGACCGATGAGGCAGACGGCACCGACGATGCTCGACCAGACGTTCTGCAGAAAGAAGAGGTTCAGACAGAACAGCTGGTTGGCGTCCAGTTTGCCGTGAGCGTAGGCAAGCTGAAATTAAAAAAGGGAGAATAGAAAAATTAACAAATAGAAAGCAGCGGCAGAAACCCACAAAACCACTGACCAGAATTCCGTCGACCAGCAGTGAGAAGAGTCCATAGACGAGCAGAGCCGGCTTGAATGGTCGGGCGAAGGCGACGGCGAAGATGGCCGTGTAGAGCGTCCTTCGTGACCACTTGGCTACGATTGAGGCGAAGTGAGCTTCCAGCTTGATTGGCGGGGTCACCTAATGCAAAAAAACAAATCAAGAATTATTTACTGTGCTTCAAATAATCATTCCCTTCCTCCCTCTTACCAGTCCATGCATCAGACAGGTGTTGTACAGCTGAGTGAGTCCCAGCACGCAGAGCAGGGCAAAGGCCACTCGAGGACGCTTGAGGGCCCTCTGAAATGGGTCGCACAGCAGCGCCACAGTGGTGACCAGGTTGAAGGCCAACACGAAGACGCACAAGTTGTTCAGCTCATCGGCGGTTCCGCCAGTGGTCACCACCACCTCCGTCTGACTACCTCCACTTTCATCCCCATCCTTATCAGTGTCACCACCGGGTGAGATGAAGGCCTGCACCAGCTTGCTGAAGGTGTCATTCATCGTCAGATTCAGTTCAGTTTGCTGTCAGTGGAGACAACTAATAAAGTGCGTCTCAAAGTGTGTGGGGCGATGGAGATTGGGCCAGAGCGAGTGCTACTCAAGTGCTGGAGAAGTGTCGCCAGTGCCGCGGCGACAGCGGCGCTCGGATTCGGCGTAGGTGACAGTTCCAGCAGGGCAGTGGTTGCTGCCACTCGAATTCCATTACGCTCAAGTGGCGCATCTCTCCTCCTCCTCCTCCTCAGTCGTCATTACAGGAGTGCCATTCAGCAGCAGCAGGGTGCAGCGCAGGATACCGTTCCAGACGGGAGTTTTTCTTTTTGTTGTTGTTGCTTCTATGCTGCTGCAAAGAAGCGTGCGAGTGCCTCAATGTACGGCAGTGCGCAGGATTCGCTCTCTCTCTTCCCCCTCTGCCTGCTCTGCTCTGTTCACGTGGCCTCAAAGCCCTGACAAGTGCAACCTCTCTCTCTGCCATCTCTCTCTCTCTCCTCTCTCGCTCTGGTCACTCTGCTCGCTGCTGGTTCAGGGCGGGAGCGTGTTTCAAAGCTCGCGCAGAAAGTAGGCAGTTGTTGTGCGGTAGAGAGTTTCGACTGAGTTTTGTTTGTGGCTCCACTGGATCACCCACTATCGCGGTCACCCCTGTTCTGATTACTTTTAGCATTGCTAAAACTGTGTATTGTTCCATTTAGCTTCTTAAATAACAGTTTTACCATTGATCCCAAAGGAAAAACGAACTGAGTTGGTGAACGAAAGAGGCCGTCCAACTGCCGCCCATAGAGGGGCACTCTCGTTCGCCAGTACGAAGTCGGACGCTTTAGCTAAACTGCAGAGCAGTACGCGTTGTCCATTGCCGTGTCCTATTATGAGAAAGAACGAGGATGTTTAACACAAAGAAGTGACAAAGAATGAAACACGCCGATTGGAGGCAGCGTTGCGTTTTGAAGCAAACGAGCCAGACTAATCAATTTGGCGCAGAAAGAGCGTGCCTCATTGCCAAGTCTTAATCATTATTTAAGCCTCAACATACTGGCGTTTACCCATTCAAGTTACGCACAACTTGAAGTGCAGAAGATCGAGTTAACCGAGACAAAAGAACAGTGCCCATCAGCTTGCAGCACTCCGTTGACACAGCTGTTACTGCTATGTGGAGCAGCACTTCACAGTCTCTTGGAGATACTAAGTATCTGGCTGACCAGAAGAGCCTCTATTCCACAAGTCTTAACATTAAAAAATTTAAAGCCTCAAATTTCTGGCTTTACCAGTTCAAGTTACGCCACAACTTGAAGGTGCAGCAATATCGAGTTGAACGAGCAGCAACAGCAGCAGCTCCATCAGCATTTGCAGCATCCTCATCAACAGACCGTATACTGCCTAATGTGGAGCTAGGCTTTCATAGTCCCTCTTTGGATGATGACGAGAAGTATCTGGGCAATCTCGACCTAGATGAGCACCTTCTATTGTCTCACAATCAACCAACCTCATCATCATCTGATGAGCTGATAGATAGCTCTCTGAATGTTGCTGATGATGTTGCCGATGACACCAACTACCCGGACGATGACACTAACAGCTCCAACTCTTCTTTTGACCAGCAAATGAATGCTGAACTTTTTCCCAGCCGTTTTCCAGCTGTGACGACCAGTGAACAACAGCAACAACGAAAGCAACCTGCCAATCCAGCACCAGCTGTGACAGCAGCACCAGCTAGAGCTGTCCCAGTAAACAAGGAAAAGCCTCCAAAGGGCCCTCCAAAGGGCTCAAGAGAGGAGGCCATTGAGGCGGCCACCACGCTCATTCGCTACGTCACCATTAACACCACCGACTTTGACGCCTCTTCCTCCTCATTCTAGCCAAGCTCACTGGCTACCTCAACCAGCTAATCAACTCTCAGCCATCAACTGAAGGAAACTGAAAACTGCCCAGCAGTGTTTGCCATTTTTATGTAATAGTATTACTAATACCTTTTCTCCTCATATCCCTACCAAGTCACATGAATTTAACGACCAACATTAATTTTTCTTTATAATCTTTTTTTACTATTAGGTTGTAGAATAAATTGGATTTCGATAAAAGCAGACCCCTTTCTTTGGTATACAAAAAAGCCCTCAATCGCAATTAAACTAGGGGAGATCAGTCAAAGGACAAATAAGAGGCAATAAGAGGAAATTCAATTATCACCGAAACTCAAACACTGCCCAGCCAACAAACGATGGTGCAGAAGGTGTCAATTAAAAGTCAATTACCGCCGCTGAACTGACCATCCCCGTCCATACATTGCTGGCGGCAGGTACTTTGCGATCCATCGCAAATCATTGCAAATCATTGAGCATTGTACGCTGGTAATGGTAACTGCATTGCACAACAAATGACGTCGTCATCATTTGTGAATGCGAAGAACTAATGCCAAGAAGTATAAATGAATGAACCAACAGCAGCAGCAGCTAATGAGCAACACAGCAAAATCTACAAATTGGCAATTGAAGTGCCCTTGAGATTAGCAGAAGGAGAATCTATTAGCAGCCTCGTTTTTTGTTCTTCTATAGCCTTTTGGTGGTGGTGATGGTGAAAGTGCTCATTGTGCTAATATCTTCATCAACATCGCCGGTCGGATAAGAAGAAAAGAGAAGAAGAGGGTGAAAAGCACGTGTGCCGGACAACATATCACCAACGAGTTGTCGACGACAGTTGTCGGCAAGTCGTCAGTGTTTTCTCTCTTCAATGGACAAATTATGCCGCAGACACTTGTAATTATCGCTTGACTTTTTGCAGCTCATTTCCTCCCCCTCTCTTCCTTCTTCTCTGAGCATGAGAAAGTACTCAATCCAATGGGCAATTGAAATGTCGATGTGTCCAACAGTCCTGTGAGTGTGAAGTGAGGTGAACACTAGTTGCCGCCATTGCACAGTCTCATTGTAATTGACGTGAAGACAAAAGGCGCTCTCTCTCTCTCTCTCTCTCTCTCTCTCTCTCTCTCTCTCTGTCTCTTTCTGCCACTCTCCTTCACTCTTGAATTGAATAATTGATTTAGGCAAATTTATTTTCCTTCAAATGCTCCAAGAATGTGAGTGCGATTGTTTTGTTTTGCTACTGCAGTACTGCAGCTGTTGTTGCCGTACAAAAATGTACGTCCGCATGCATCCATCTTCTCTCTGGCGCTGTTGGACAGCAATCAAATATACTTTTCATTTTAAAACTTTTATTTATTTACCTCTCCCCCTTCCCCCTCTCTCTTTCTTTCTCTTCTCCCCGCTCCTTGTTTTGTGTCAATGTGTCGAATGGCTACCGCATTTGATGGACAGTAGAGTGATGTTCACCGGTGTCCACAGTTGAGTGCTGTGTCTTCTGATGGTCAAGTGGACAAACAGAGAGATGCTCTTTGAAGGTAGTTGCTGCTGATGCATCAGCTGGCGCAATAACATCGGCAACAGCAAAAACAACAGCAGGTACATCAGCTTGAACAGCAGCAGCAGCCAGGTAAAGCCTAATGAGCATCAGCGCTAAAACCATCAATTACCGAGACGGCTATCTCTATTTCTCCCCTCTCTTTCTCTCTCTTCTCCAAACCCTCCTTCTGGTTAGAGTTGCCAGAAGAGAGCGGTGCAGCCCTCAGTCACTCTCATTCTTTCCTCCTCTTGTTCATCGTTTTAAATCATTAGCCATTTTGACAGCAAAAATTAGCTCCATCTGTAAGGGTGATTAACGAAGCCTACATCCCAGCTCAGGCAGCGGATGAAAAATTGCCTCGAAATATGACGCTAATTGTGGCCGCACTTGGTGCAGCAAACTGCCTCAAATGTGAACAACTTCTCACTCTTCCCTTTCCTTCCTTCCCACTTCCTTCCCCTTTATGACATAAGACTTTTATTTAGTGTGTGTGTGTGTGTTTCTATTGAATCTCCAAGACGGAACACAACGACCTTCTCCTCATTTTCTGCTCAATGAACAGGTAGCTAATTTGAACTGACGATGTTACATGTTAAAATTGCTGCTCACGTAGTGATAAACTTTAATTGGCTTCAATGTTCATTAGGCGATGCTGGTCATCATTATTATTTTATTATCACGAAACGGTGATGCACCGAGCGCACCAACACCAACACTCGCTACATTGACCCTGCTTTGCTTTTGCTGTGATTTGTCTGCGGTGAACCCTACTTCAACGGCTTACGAGGAAATGAATGCCAATAACTCATTCAATATAAAATTCAGCACCAAAATCACGGAAATGCGCCACTGAAGAATGTGCGTGTCTGAGGACTGTCGCTAGGTGAGCAGAGGAGGAGGATTAACAAGATTAGCACATTAGGGAAGTTAAAAGTTGAAAGATGGGCAGTGGAGCATCAGCCTCTGCTACTGCTGCTGCTGCTTCTGCCGCAATTTGTCCATCACTGCTGTCAGAGAGACCAAATCTGTTGAGGAGATAAGTGCACACTGTCTGCCTGTCTGCCTCCCTTCCTGGGTGTATATTTGCCTATTGACATTGATCTTCGTAGGCAGCTACCACCACGGCTGCTTCTTCCTAATTTTTAACTTTAACTTTCTGGCAGCCAGTCCCCTGTTGCTGTCATTCAGGTTTGATGCGGCAGACCTACCACCACCACCATCATCATCATTGCAAGTAGTGAAATGGAAAAAGAGAAAAGAAACTGTTTTCAACTCCTCAAACATTGCTACTAAACACACACACAGCAGTCACACTATTGAAGATGTCACAGTACTTTTTTATTTGCCTTTTTTTCTTTTGAGGTAAAGATTCTTATCAGGAAGACGTTTCGGCGGGTGCAATGCTGTTGCTGCTGCGGCTACCTTCACGGTGATCATTTTCTACGCTGCCTGTTTTTTCATCAACAGAGCAACAGAGCGTGTGCACCGGTTACACGCTGATGGGAAGATGCGGCGGCGGCGGCCAATTATACGATTCACATTAGTGCTGGTAGGGTTGGGAGGGAAAAACAACCGCAGATAAAGTTCAGGAATGCGGGAACGAAGGGGAAGTTTTGGTTGTTGTTTGAAATGAAGTAAAGTGACTGCCGACAAGTGCTGCTGATTGAAACGTTTTTGTGCCGTTTCTGCACAACTTTTGACAAATTCATCTTTTTTAATGAGCAAAAAGGAGAATTCATTACTTTTTCCTCGCATGAGTGAATTTGCATATTCAAAAAGTACTCTCAATTTTTTCTTATCTCACAAGTACACTTTTTTCTCACTCAGCATGATGCATCCCTTTTGATTAAGCCGCAACCCTCTTCATTATTTTCTTCAAGTGATAACCGTCTTCTGTCATTTTTAGCGACATGAATTTCTAATGGCTGCAGTTGAAAGCACTTTTAATTATACAACTTTCTCATTGTTGCTTAGCCGTTTGCAGCTAAGCCCAGAACCTCTTTTTCTTACTCATTCGTCCTCATACATCATACTCTTGATTGTTCTCATTGTGATTGCCACTCACTGACGACAATGGCCACTTAGCACTTGGGTGACTTTGTGCGCACCAAACAAAAGTGCTGGTGGTGGTGGTGGTGGTCACTGTCAGTGGAATACCACAGTGCTAAAGTGCATGCTAAATATACTCATCAGAAGCGTGAAAACTTTTCCAACTCACAGTTTTAGTAAAGTAGTGAAATCCGATGGCTTACTTGCGTGTGCAATGTGCTGTCCTGCGTCGAGTGCCCATTGACTTTTTTTCAGGAGAAAGTGTGCTGCTCAACACGCGTACGCACACTTATCACTCGCGGTAGGATTCACCCAGGAAGGCGAAAAATTGCTTTAAAATTTTCATACTACATTAAAAAATTGCATAGCTGCCTCCAGGAAACAGCCAAAGGAAGGGACATACTGAACACAGAATGAAACAAAAAGCAGTGTTGAGAGGTGGTGGTGGTGGTGGTGTTTGGCCAGTCACAAGCTTCAGAAGTGAGCTTATCGTGTCTTGCTAAAAATTAATGTCTCTCTTTCTTTTTTCTCTTGTTATTTATTAGCATTCACTTCAAGTGAAAGAAATAGAAGTGAAAGATTCACTAGCACTGACAGTAGTTGCCAGAGGCTAATCGGAGAGACTGTGCGCCAAACAACAAAATTCGGGGTTGTCCAACGGTGGCGCATCTTCAGCGAATTTTTTCTGTTTTGTTTTGTCAGCATCGTAATCATCATCATCACCACCACCAACGACGACGACGACGACAGGATCACGAGCAAGACAGCTTAATAATAACATAATTCTGCTGCTGATTACGGTGCTTATTAACTAAATTTAGTTGAGTGCTCTTGTCTACACTGGTGGAATCCACACAACAGAAAACTTCCATCTTCTTGCAGTTGGGCATTCTCCGAATCTGAAATCTCGTAGACGATTGCAGTGCTGTGTCAGTGTTTGTCTAGTCTCTCTTTCTCTTACGTTTCCTCACATTTCGACATTCAAAAGACGACTTCTCTCACTCTCTTTCCTACCCATCACCACCACTGCACAGCCACGGTACGACCAATTAATTCTGCCAATGTTTGAACACTACCACCGCCACTACAACTGTTGCTCTAACCTGCTCCAGGCTAGCACTGGCTAGTTCTCTACCATTGCCACTGGCCAGCAAGCAACCGTCGAGGCGCGTTAGTTAGTTAGTCGATGGATAGATCCGCCGCTTGTCCACTGCCAATGCCGCTGTCTTCATTAGAGAGAGTAGTTAATCACACAGTCAATTCTGATTTCACATTGGTGCCTTTTTTATGCAACACAGCTGATTGATAAAATTGCCCGTTGTTCAAACTTTGCCATCACCACCGCCACAATTGCCACCACCGTTTGACCACTTTCACATCCGTTTGCCCTCGCTAATTTTGTGTCGTTTGTGTTAATTAAAAGCACCATATTGAGATCATTTGTTGCATAAAAGCAGCCACAACTCTGCAAAAAGAAGATTACAATCGCAACTGAACAAAAAGAAAGAGGCACACAATTACGACGACGATGAAACTTATCGATAAAAGTAGTGGAGGTTCTTCACCCTCCAGCTCTTGAAAGTGTCATTCATCCACCACATTTATTCTTCCCTTGCCATCTGTCATCACCTGCTCGGCCATGTTTTATTGGCATTCTGCCAGAGCGTTTTTACGACACCACCATCGTAAATAGTTTTATAATTGATTTTGTTCAAGTATTTTTCATCTAAATACTGGCAAAGAATTTTTTGAATTTCTTGCAAAATTTTAGATCAGAAGAAAACTTAGTCTCGTTTTTGCTGCCCGTCACCTCACCTCACCTCACTCGCCAAAATGAGTAGCTTCTCTGTGATTTTCCTCTTCTCGCTTAAAGTGTTTCTCTTTATCGCCGCTGTCTGCTTTGGTGGTAAGTGCTCATCTCTGCTTGTCATCATGTCTCCATCTTTACTTGAATAGTCGCTTTATCAATTTAATATTATTTTGTCATTCTCTTTCTCTCTCCCAACAGTCGCCTGGACATTTTCCTACTCTTACAGCATAAACCATGGCGGCAACGCAAGGTCATCGGTCTCTTTCAGCCGCGGCTGGCCAGCCAACTCAAGGTCAAACTACCGTCTTAATCCGCACTTTCGAACTGCCCACTACTCACCACCGAATGGCATTCAGTATCGACCTCAGACACAGCCGGTCCCCTTGCTGCCACCACAGTCACCACCCCCTCTTGCTCCCATCAATTCACAACCACCACCTCCACAAACTCCTCAGTTTCAGCCTCTTCCTCCTCCTCAGCCATTACCAGCACCAGGAAAACCCTCTCAAAACACCTACTCCCAGAACCGTTTTGACCGAATCTGCAGCCGAAGCGACGGTCTGAAAGGTTTTCCCGTGGGAGTGACTTCTAAAACAAATGAACAGTGCTACTATCTCTGCTCCACTGGTCGCCGCTTCCTCAGTCGGCCTTTCTATTTCTGCTGTCCGTCAGGCTTCACTATGGACTACGACAAGCGATTGTGTGTGGAGGTTCTGTCCACACCACAAACAACAACAACAGCTGCACCACCGGCAATCAAACGAGTGCTCACACCTGATATGGATTGGAGTAAAAGACGGCGAACTGGTTCAGCAGGACCTTCAAACTTCAAATCAGGCACTGAAAAGCCCATGGGCAGGTGTGTGCCCGGAATGCCGAGCCGAGCCCACCCCAGCAAATGTGATCACTACCTGCAGTGCGTTTTTGACGCCTACTACATCGACATGAAGTGCCCGGCCAATTTGGCGTGGAATGACCGACGAAAGTACTGCGACGCAAAAAGGTACTCGACTTGTGAGGATAAAAACGGTGAGGTTTATGCGGGAGATTATGAGATTCAGCGAAGAAATAGAAAACACAATACAGCACCTCCGCCACCACCACCTTCTGATCGAGAGTACGACGAGTCACATTATTCAGGCGTGAAGATCATTCGACCAATCAACCCGACTCGGGAGAGAGTGCTTCAAGTGCCGAGACCGTTGGGAACAACGACCACCACTACAATTCGACCTGAGGTGATGCAAATTCGATGCACAAATCGCTTTCAGGAAGCTTTATCGACGACGATACGGCATCGACTGCAGACGAGGTGGTGCTGTAAAGTCAAAAACAAATGAAGAGGGTGGTGAGCCTGAGCTGGCGTGGCCAGAGAAAACTGCCTATGGTAGACGACGAAAGAAACCATTCTGGTGGTCATTTGGCGGTAACAAAGGCGTAAAAGGGGTGAAGGGTTCAGGGGGTGGTGGTGATGAAGAGGAGGCACCAAATCGGGTACCAAATCGGGCACAAAGACGGGCATCAAAAGACCTCCAGTTAAAATCGGCCGACAACAGTTATAACCACAACCACCACCACGACCACGACAACCGAAGCACCTCTTGAAATGACCACCGAGGCAACTCCCGAGCCAACAACTCGTTTTCTAGGCCCACCACCATTGCCACCTCTCAAGTCACTGAATCAACTGACTCTCAGGAGACGCAAGTCACAGAGGACGATGACGCAATGACCACAATCGACGAACCACTATCCGAAACACACCGACGACACCATCAGTGATCACCACCGTTCAGCTACCTGAAACTACGGCTAGTGAGGTCTTCACTAGACGACCACCGACAACGACCATTTTCACCACCATCACCAACCCACCTACAACTGCCAAACAACTGCCAGAGCTGACCACCGAATTTACAGTGCCCACCATCAAGGATCAAAGCACCGTTCCACCGACGACCACTGTCCTGACAACCACTGTTGTCCCGCCAACGACAGTTCTCCAAAAAAGCCACCCACCATAACCACTACAACGCTGCCAACAACTCAAACCAATGAGGACTACGACCAGGCTGATGATGAGGCTGATGACAACAACGACAACAACAGTCAGCAAACAACCAGCAAAGCTGCCACCACCACCACCACAACTCCGTTTCCCTCCAGCAGTCTGGAGACCATTCCTCCGCCACTGCCCACCCACGCCCCACTAGTGAACATCACCTCTACCACTACTACACCTGCCCCTGAAACGACCACCTTTGCGCAGATCTTTGAGGAGAACGCCCGTTGTCTGGAGCCGGGCCAGCGGCTGAAAGACGCCGACGACTGTCAGTGCTACTTTGAGTGCCAGCTCAATCGACAGCTGACGAGAAACTGCTGTCCAGAGGGGCTGCTTTTCAATCAGAACGAGTCAAAGCCGGGCAGTTCTGCCTCTAATAGTGGCGGGGACGCCGAAGCCGACGCCGAGTCGGAGGACAGCGAGGGTGAACAGGGCGCCTGTGACATTGCCAGCAATGTACAGTGCCTGACGACCATTCAGGTGAGTGCCAGAGAAAAGAGAGAACCAGTGTGTGTGCTTTCCACCACTTTCTCTCCACTTTACCCTCACTCAATCCCTAATCTATCTTTTTTTGGTTCAACTTTCCCACAGTAACCATTGGCGATGATCTCTCTCTCTCTCTCATTTTCCGATTGCTTATCAGCACAACGGCCTCAAACTTTTGCGATATTTTTACTTTTTTTGGTGGTTTTACCATCCCCATCACAGCTGGTGACGTTGTGTGATTGTGCTGGGGGATTTGCTACCATTTTCTGTCTACTTTTTTTCTCCATTGTTTTTCCCACCTCCACTGATTTCACCGTACTGTTGTGTTTAGTTGCTGGTTTGCACTTCCAGATAGAAACTATCATTCACTCGATTGTTGCTGCACACGGCTTTTCAGCTGCCGTTGTGCAGCACTTTTCACTTATCAGCAATGTGCCATCTTCACCAGAGTGCACAGAACACCGACGGCTAGCACTTTTGGCGGATATGGCACTTCCTTGTGTTGCCGGCACCAGGACAACACCACCAACTGTCTGGCAAAAAACGTTAAACTTGAATTATTTTAAAGAATCTCAACACAAAACAAAAAATGGCCAGTTACCCTGACCAAAATCACTTTCCAGCCATTGCCATCTTTACGCTAACACTTTCTTCTGCCAGTTTGAACATTTACCACCTTCGTCAAAGTTTGATGCTTTTTCTTCGCCAAAAAACGACAAAAAGTGCCAAACAACAACAGCAACTTCATCCACCAAACTTTCCACATACCCCTCTTAGCCATCGTGAGCGGCACATCACTCGCGCCTACGGACCAAATGAGCTCATCAACCTGCTTCTGCTGCACGTAGTGCAGGTAATTTTGGCCGTTCTTGTGGCTTTCAGCGGTAGTAGCAGTTTGAAGCTGTTGCCCAGTACCGACTTTTACCAGCTGGTCCTTCAGCTGCTGCACTGCACTCTTCACTTGTCGCTCTTTGCCGTCGAACTTCGCCGCTACTTTTCTGTCTTTGGTGGGGCCAGCTCGGCACAACGTGCCACCTTCCTCCTCAGCTACCTCTCTCTGTTCGGTGGGCTGCTGTACATGTTGGCGCTGCTGTACACCTTCTACCTGGAGCATCCGACGCTCCTCTACCGGCTAATGGTCGTCGAAGTGGTTGCTGATGCTGGTTCCAGTTCTAGTGCATCACCATCACCATCAGCAGATTATAGTGGCACACTGTGCAATCGGTCATATGAAAACCGATCTGCTAATGGTGATGAGAGCACCCTTTTCACCACTTGCTATTCACCACTTCTAAAACCTATTTAGTAGTTTACACTTCAACAAAGATTGTTGTTGTTGAGCTTGATGATCACACACACATGCAAATTCTTATTTTGATTGTAAATATTATTTCTTGACAACACAGCACTCACACACACATTGGTTAGAAACAACTGTCCCTTAGCTGGTTAGCTGGTTGGTGAATCTCATTTTTGATTGTATACTTTTTTTAATATCACCCTGTCACGTTGCACTGGTGGTGGTTCTAAGCTTCAATGTTGGTCTTTATCTCAATGTAAATACTTTCTTTTTCACTTTTTTGTATTCACTGATAAAAAACTTTTACTGAATGAGCAGCGGCATCGCTCTCTTTTCAACACTGTTCTGCCTCATCAAAAATGCATGTGTTTTGCCTGCGTGCTACAGCTAGAGAACAGGTGCAAATGCAGAATGGTGCAAACAAAAAGTGAGGTCAGCAGTTCTCGGATGATTTTAAAACGCTTGAAAGCTTGAAGCAGTATAACCACATTATTTATTTTCAGTCAGTCAGCCAACACCTTGCGAGTAGGTCAGTGTGAGCTATGAAGCCCATCTTCCGTTCACTCTCCTCAAAGGTGACACCAGTTTCAGTGATAGCGAACACTTCGAACACTACCTTCCCCAGTGCCGTGTACGGCATCACTTTGGACCAGCAGCACAATCACTTTGGCCACTTTCCCTCCTCGATGAACAACGCCTCCTTTCGACGGCAGAACTCCCAGAACCTGCATCACCACCACCACCACCCTCCACAGCACCACGTCTGGCGAAGGCGTAACTGTCTATGGCCGTACTGGTCTACCGTAAATCGAGCCGGCAGCGGTCGGTACGGCAGTGGCAGAGGAATAGGAAATGGAGGCAAAGCAGATTGCACCACCTTCATTCCCTCCTCGCCGATTCGCTGCACAAACAAACTGGGTTTTGTCACCATTCCCGGCGTAGAAAACATCGACCCTTTTCTACTTTCGCTCCGCTTTTACGGCTTTGACCTGTGGATGAACCGATACGCGGAGACTGGAAAACGCTTCTCAAAGCGCAACTTCATCACCAAGGGCCTTTTCTACTTTGCCCTCCTGATGATCAACCTGCAGATGCTCGTCTCGGTGCTTACCTCGGCCAGCGTTTTTGTCGATGGCAAGAAGAACTTTTACAGTTCGCTTGATGACGTCCGGACTTTTATTCTCAAGTTCACCATGACCTTTGCCGTCGACCTATGGTACCTGAGGTAAGAAGTGCTGAAGCTTGTTTATCTCATTTTTAGTTACTGTTTTCCTATTCCACAGAAGTCGCAGCCAGTCGGGCATGACCCACCTGATCGCCATCAACTACCTGCGCGCTAACTCGCCCCGCCTGCTGCGCTCCACCTCCATCGCTGGACGCTGGTGATGATCGTCTGCACGACGCTGCACTGGTCCGTCAGTCAGTACTGGCTCTCCTCGATGTCCGTCGACGAGCACCGAAAGTGGCTTAATGTGATCCAGTGCGCCGTCAATATGAAGTGGTTTCAGGTGGAGCAGCAAGAGCAACAAGGCGGTGGAGGAGGTGCTCTGGCAATGGCAATGGCCAACAGCAGCAGCAGCAGTGGTGACGCAGACGATGTGCTTCGGCAAGGCGGCCACTCCCACCACAACTCCTTCTTCTCGGTGGCCGTCCTGCGAGCCATCGCTACGGTGGACTCCTTCGTCTACCGCATGTACATCTACGGCAGCCGCTTCGGGTCAATGTGCGCCTACTGTCTACTGTCGAAGCTGCTCACCGAGTGCATCATCGGCGTCAATCGAGTGCTGACCGACCATCTGGACAATGAGTACCACTACCACCACCACTACTGCAGAAGGTCGGCCAACAAGTGTGATGGAGGAGGTGGTGGTGGTGGTGGTGGAGGTGGAGGCAGCAACAACTGCGCCGTCACCTTCAACCTGGAGCTCTTCAAGGAGCAGTTCAACATCGTCTACCGCATGCACCAGGAGATTGAGCAGTGCTTCGGCCCTCTCAACTTCATCTGGTTCGGCTCGCTCTTTGTCGTCTCCTGCATTGACATCTTCTTCCTCGCGTGGAAGGCGGGCACCGAGTGGTTCCGCGTCTGGTCGCTGCTCGAGTTCTGCTCGATGATCGTCCTCTGGGTGCCGCACTTCTTTGTGGCCTACCACGCCTCGCGCGTCTCCATCGAGTCCTGGCGCATGAAACTGCACCTGAAGGAGCTCTGTCGGCAGGACGAGGAGGTGAGGGACATTCTGGTCAGTTCGACGTTTTATCCGAAGATGAAGCCGACGCTGGCCGGTGTTGTTCAGCTCGACATTGGCTTCCTCCTTTCCTTTGTGGTCACGCTGGCCACCTTCAGCGTCATGCTTATACAGCTTAATCCTGATGCGGCGGCAAAAATCGGCTGAAAAGGAGATCGGCTGTATTCTGACATGGAGTATCTAGAACTTTTGTTTTTACAAAACCAAAAACAATGTATAAACCGTTTTCTAGCTGCTTTCATTTAGTTAGCTACGCACTGTTAGTGCCGATAGTCTTATTCAGTGGGAGAAACTCTCAAACTTATAAACAAAAGCAGTGAACACTAGCGGTACAGTTTCTGGAGGTAGGTGGTCTTGGCGACGTGTCGAAGGTGGTCCGCCATTTCACCGCCAATTTTGTCTACCATCGAGGCAAAAGTGGAGTTCTGCGAGAGAAGGTAATGCGGCACACCAAACTCGACGATTCGCCCGGCGTCTAGAACCAAAATCTGGTCACAATCGATGACAGTGGCCAACCGATGCGCCACTGTGATGACCGTACAGTCGACAAACTTGGAGCGAATCACCTGCTGAATGGCCAGATCAGTCTCCTGGTCAAGATTTGAGGTCGCCTAAAAAGGTGAGAGAACAAAACACCGCCATTACACTCAAAAACAAAACAACATTAGTGTTATCACTCAATTTTACCTCATCGAGAATGAGAATCTTATTCTGCTGCAGCATGGCCCGGGCCAGCGACAAAAGCTGTTTCTGCCCAATGGAAAAATTGTCGCCGCCCTCGTGAACGGGCGAGTCCAAATCTTTACCCGCCTCAACGAGAACACTTTTCAGTTGCACTTCCTCCAGCGCCTGCCACAACTGTCGATCAGTAAAGTGGCCACGATCCCCATACAGATCCAGATTGGAGCGAATGGTGCCGCTAAAGAGCACCGGATCCTGTGGAATGGAGCTGATGCTGCTGCGCAACGTCTCCAGTGGAATGTTTCGAATATTGGTGTCGTCAATCAGTATTTCCCCGCCGGTGATGTCCACCAGGCGGAAGAGGGCGGTGATGATGGAGCTCTTGCCGGCGCCACTCCGGCCGACAATGCCCACCTTTGAGCGCGGGGCAATGGTAAAGTCGAGGCTCTTCAGGACGGCGTCCACTTGGTTGTACGAGAGGAAAACGTGATCAAAGACGATCTTTCCGTCGGTGATGAAGGGACATGAGGAAGACTGCTGTTGCTGGGGCTGCTTTTGTTGTTGCTGCTGAAGCTGAAGTGTCTGCTTTGATCGCCAAAACCTAGCTCCCTCAGGTTCCTTCTGGTCCCCCAGCTCAAACTCCGAGTGCAGTTTAGTGTATGCGACCACCCGCTCCACCGAGGCCATGTGACTCTCCAAATCAGCTCGACACTCTACGCCCCATGAGGTGACGCCTACGAGGAGAATACAAGAAGAGAGGGAGAGGCCAATCTGTGAGCCATTCAGGCCGCCCACCGCATCGCCGGTGGTCATCAGCAGCGCCGTAATGGCGGCAATGTAGCTGACGCAGAGCCACTCGACGAGAATGGCAAAGCCGCGCGTCGCGCAGATGTGACTGAAAAGAACGGAAGTGTGAAAGTCCTGGTAGCGGTAGTACAGCTGCTCAAAGTACGACTGACGGGCGAAGCAGCGAATCACCGTCAGCCCCTCAAAGGTGGTGTTCATGTGAGAGTAGATGGGGTTGCGAGCTATTAGAAAGGGGCAAATCATTAGAAGAAAGTTCATCAAAAAGTTTCAGTGTTTACCTATCGCCTCTAGCCGCTTTAGCGATCTCACCGTCCTCAGGTAAATGATGGAAAAGGCACCCATCAACAGAAGAAAGACGATGGCAGGAAAGACGAACGTCCAGTCTATGACAACTTCAATGATCAGAGTGGCTAGAACGTCGGTGATTGACTAGCAGAAACAAAAAAAAGAGTTAGTTGAAAGACTTAAAGTTATTTAGCACCAGAACATACAATCTGCAGCTCAAAGGCCGTCATGGGAATGTAGTCATCGATGATGCCAATATCACGAGAAAACCTGTTCAGTATTCGGCCAGCCGGTGTATGGTAGAAGAAGGTGATTGGCGAGAGGAGGACCTGTTGGAAGGAGTTGTTGTACAGTCGAGTAGAGGCGGCCATACAGAAAGAGAAGAAACTGGTCGCCCGAAGGAGGGTGCTAAGGAAAAGGGCCACGATGAAGCCAGTGTAGATGTACGCGTACAGATTGCTGCTTTCACTGGAAAGTTGATCTTTTACCTCCTCCTCCGCTCCTTTCTCAAAGGCCTCCGTCCACATTGAAAGAAGGTAGTCACAACCCTGGGAGAGCGTCTGTGAAAGGAGAATGGCCAGCAGCATTACTGTCCCGGTGAACCAGTGAAAGCCACAGCGAAGGTAGGCTAGATAAGGTCCATTGGAGGGTGACTTGCTGCCACTGTGGTGAAGGTGGTGGTGATGGTGGTGGTCATCGTGGTCATCCTGGTGATCAGGGCCATCATCACTGGGTGACTCTTCGTCAACATCATCACCGTACTTTTCAGTTATTTGAAACTGATGCTGCTGCTGCTGATGTTCGGCTTCTCCGTGAGCACTTCCATCAAAGGAACTTCCACTTCCTCGCCCACCAAATAATCCCAGTTCATACAGCTCATCAGAAATCCCATTATCAGAAGATGGTCTCAGCAGACGAAGCTGTACACCGTGGCCATCCAGAACAAGCACCGATGTCTGCGGCAGACTGGTGGCAATGAGGTGCACCTGATGGGTGACCAGGACGACCGTCTTTGCCGCCAGGTAGCCGTTGATGCACTGCTGCACAATGAAGCGGCCTAGCTTTCCGTCCAGCGCCGACAGTGGGTCATCGAGCAGATACAGGTCGGCATCGGCGTAGAGTGCTCGGGCGAGGCTGACCCGTGCCTGCTGCCCTCCGCTCAGTTTGTGGCCCCTCTCTCCGACCATTGTCCGCTCCTTCAGCGGCATCATCGCCAGATCGGTCTCCAGAGCGGCCACCCGAACCACCTCCCAGAAACGCTTCTCCTCCAGCGGCCGTCCAAAGAGAATGTTCTCCTGAATGGTGCCGCCAAAGAGCCAGGCCTTCTGCGGTACGTAGGCAATGCTCCTCGTATTGACGGTAATCGTTCCGCCACCGCTCTTTTCCGTGGTGGGCAACTCCTTCATCAGCGAGAGCAGCAATGAAGTCTGTGGAATTGAGTTAATTTTTGTAAGTATCACTTCAGTAAGAAATGCCTTTTTTAAACCTTTCCACTGCCTACCGGTCCGACGACAGTAAGAAGCTCCCCTCGGTTCAGCGTAAAGCTGACATTACTGAATGCCGCCATTTGTCGTCCCATGATGCAGAGGCCGACTCGGCGATGACCACTGCCTCTCTATCATCCTCATCTTCTTCTTTTGTCATTTTTTGCTGTTGCTCTTGCACCTGCTCCAGCAGAAGGTACCGCTGAATTCGAGCACAAGCGACTGCCAGCTCTGCAGTGGCCGAAATCGATTGCGGCAGGTGGCGAGTGACCGGAATGCGAATAATGTTGAAGAGCGCCATCGAGACGAAGACCTTGTGGGCGGTTAGAGCGCCGCCAAACAGGTACACATAGCTGATGAAGCACACAAAGAGGACGATCCGAGAGGTAACGTAGTATAGCGACAGGTGGACGCCCTTCAGGTTGCAGCTGCGCCGAATCTGAGCCACCTCTTTGCTGAACAAAGAGTTTGTTAGTTGCCTTCTTCATCTTCATCATCATCCAAACAACATTACCACTTACATTCTCGACTGCGCCATCAGGCGAATAAAATGCGCTCATAGGCGTACATCTTAATCAGCTTGATGCCATTGACAATCTCGCTGATGATTCGAATGCGCCGATCGGTGAGCGGCGCCGTCTTTGAGCGAACCGTCTGAAAGAGCTTGCCCATGACGCCCTGCACGGGAATGAAGAGAAAGAGAATGCCCAGACCGATCAGGCAGCTCCAGCTCAGCTGCAGCCAGAGGAGGTAGGTGACTAGGGCCAGTTGAAGAGGAGCCACCACGGGCGAGTGGGCAAAGTAGGCGTACTGCAAAAAAAGAAAAAGCTGTAACTTTTGAAAAAAACACTCCGGAACTTACATCGACCATGCGATTGACATCATTGGCCAGTAGATTGGAGACCTGACCAACGGAAGTCTTATGCAGTGCCTTCTGACTGAGGTGTAGAGACTAGGAAAAGTACAAATTGGTTAGCCAATTTAGGAAAAAGTGCTCTAAACGAACCTTTTTGTAGATCAACGTCGAGCAGGCAATCTTCATCTGCAGACCGACGTGATCAGTCAGTGTAATGTTGAAGTGATTGAAGGTGGCGCCCAAGGCGGCACAGGCGACGAAACCAACAGCGGAGAGGATGACCACAATGCTGGGACCACCACCTGAGGTAGAGTGACTACCACTTCCGAGGTAGTCAATGATGATGCCTAACAGGTACGCCTGACCGACTCGAATGACCAGCTCCTGGAAGAGAAAGGAGAGGACGATGGGTACAAATCGACGGACAAAGGTGCGATACAGGGCGCGACGGAAACGGGCCTTCTTTGGGTCCGTGCCTGAGAGGGTCTCTTTTTTCCATTCTCTAGTAAAGAGAGATTGAAAGCTGCTATTGAATGTTTCTAAACTAAAAGTTTAAATTTACCTTTCCAAAATGGCAGCCAACTCATTGGACTCGTCTTCTGGTGGACAGGCAAAGACGTCTTCAAAGTGAAGCTTGTTCTGGCGAGATGCCTTGTAGAAGAGTGGCCAGAGCCATCTAAGTGAAGAAAGCAATGTAGAATTAATGCTGGTGTTGAAAAAAACACTTCGCCGTACAAAAAGAAAAGCTTGCTGGCGACGTTGACTCGATTCCACTTTGACTGTCGCAATTGGTAGGTGCCCTGTTCAAAATTGCCTTCCATCATTCAGCCAAACAATAAACAGCAAGTGACACTTCCTCGTGAAACTAACTTATGCTAAAGTTGAGCTTCAACTGACTGATTCCAGCCTGTGTCAGTCCTCTTTGACGTGCCAACTACCAGATGATCCCTCTGCGGAGCTTATCAGCAGTGTGTTTGTGTTGTATCCACTGCTGTTGCTGCTGCTGGACACACACACATCTTGATGAACACATTAGGCACAATGGCCATAAATAGAGAGCATTGATGGCCGTAGTTGTGGCGCAATTTATTATGACGGATGAGGATATTAAACAATAAACAGAGTTTGAGAGGATGCGGCTAGCAAAAAAAGTGAATCAATGAGCATAACATTTGATCATTCGTATTTGGTAATTCACTATTCAGTTTTCATTCTCTTGATTCTTTTGTAAACAGAAAACCATTTAACAAAATCCTCATCAGGCGACATAAAGTCCATAACTTAAACTTGGCCTAAATAGAACTCAAAAGATAAGGCAGCTTTTCTTGTGGTTAAGAAACTGGAGCATCACCAGCATTCTCTAGGCAACTATCACTTTTACACTGCACAGCGCTCGAACTGCCTTAACTGCAATTACTTTGCAAAGAAGCGATAACTGACAGTCCAGTGGGAAAGTGTAAAACTAGAAGACAAGTTTCCATAACAAACTTACCTAAATGAAACTTGGCAAGTTGTTGACAAACAATTTAGACGGTGCAATGAAAAACAAAAAGTTTCACTGTGTAATCCGGGTTTTTTGACGCGCTGTTTCACATGGTTTCGCCAACGCATCGATTGAGATTGGCGGGCCAAATTAAAAAATTTGATTGTTTTAATTCTTTTTAGTGAAAAGGTCAGTTATTCAAAATTACACAGTAAACGACATTCAAATACAACAAAACGTAATCAAGATGTGACATTGATCAGGCTGTGTTAGCTATGACAATAGAGCATTCACTCTTTACTACTCAAGATCATCGTCAGTGATTATAATCGGATTACAATGCTAATGAGCAGATCTATTATCACTATCTGAAAGACTTCCTATCCTTCCTTTTTGCATCACTGACTGCCAAAGTGTTGCCATTTTCAGTTTGAATATATAAAGGGGCAAACGAACAAACTACAGATCATCAGACAAACAGTCAAACAAACAAGCAATCTCAAACCAAGCAATGAAATCTCTGGTGAGTTGTTTTCTAAATTGAAACATGTTCTAACACCCTTTTCAGTTTGCAATCATTTTCCTCTTTGCCTACCTCATGGCCGCTGTCACCTGCAGAGGATACGGAGGAGGTTATGGAGGAGGTGGTGGTGGTGGAGGAGGTTACGGTGGTGGTGGTGGCTATGGCGGTGGTGGAGGTGGTGGGAAGGGTGGGTACACCTTTGTCTCGCATTCTTCATCAGGACCCAGTACGTTCAGTAACTTCATATGTTTTTTCGATTATTAAATGAACTGAATTTACAGCAGGGGGACATGGACGAGTTATCTACGGCGGAGGCGGTGGTGGCGGTGGTGGTGGACATGGCGGAGGAGGTAGCTTCGATTTCTTTTGTTGCTTGACTGAACTAACTAATCTGATTTAGGTTATGGATACGGCGGGGGATACAAAGGATAAACGAATCAACTAAACAGTGCTCATGTACTAAAAACTGCAAATAAATGTTTAATTTTGCTACAAATAAAAATAAATAAAAAGTAATCATAAAACTTGAATTTTGTTTTTGTTTGTCAATTTTTAAGTGCTTTAAAATACTTTTACAAAATGACATTTCTTATTTGCGTGTGTGTGTTACACTTTTGTCCTAATTACCTGTCGGTGCATGTGGTGATAAAAAATTTACGAGTTTGTTTAATTTTGTTCAACGATAGATTTCATTTCATTTGAAAAAAGGCCCTAGTGAAAAAAGCTACTTCTTTCATTCCGTTTTACAATTCACCCCAAACTTTTAAACGCAATGTACAACAAACTAACTCGCAACTGCTACCATGTGATGCGCGAGGTGGTGGAGCGACCCAGGCGGCGACTGGTGACGCTCTTCTACTACCTCGATCTGGCCATCGCCACCTACGGCATCAGATTTTACGCCCTTGCGCTGATCGCTTACGCCGACTTTCCCAAAATTCCCTACCTGAACTGGAGGCATGACCCAATTTGCTTCTTCCTCTACCGCCACAAGAAGGTCTACGACGCTTTCATTCCCGTTGTGATATTTCTCCTAGAGGTGTTTCACATTTTTGTAAAGTACCGCCTGTTCAATCTCCGTGATCTGGACTGTACAGTGTGGCGGTGGTGGTACGAGATGATAGTTGTCAACCAGGACGCCTACTACGACAACCTCCTCAGCAATCAAGAGGTGGAAGCAGTTTATGCGTCAAAGGAGTCGGTCCTCCTCAATCGCTGGGCTGAAGAAGACAGTTTTCTGGTGAAGTTGTCAGTGCCGGATTTCGGCCTCAAAGTGCTGGGTAAGGTTTTTGCTCGTTGGGACACCTTTCGAAATTTAGATTATGTTGACAAAAAACGCCTGTTTGCCTACAAACTGGCCGTGTTGCCTAATCTATCTGATCACCTGCGCGTAAAGATGCTCTTCATTTCCATCTTTGCCGATAAGATCATTGGCGCCGTTCAGATTATGCAAAGTAATGCCAAAAAATGAAGTAAAAACACTTTGCTGTACAATTAAGTTAATCAGTTTATGTTATTTTTTTAGTTGTTCTAGCCATTCTGCTGGTCCTAATCTTTCTTCCTCAAATGGTTAGCCTCTACTCACCTGGCTACAAACTAGTCGCTTCCTGTTGGTTTGCCTTTGACGCAACGGTGGCCACCTACCAGCTGCTAGGTCTCTACCAAAGTGCCCTCTTCTTTGCCTACTGTACGGTGCTAACTTACACTGTTCACGCCGGTCATGTCATTGATTTGTACAAAAGAGTTTCAAACATTCTGTTTGGAAGAAAAAGAAACAGTAGTGGTGCTGCCTTGCTGACGGCAAAGGACTACTTGGGCTTTCGAAACTTTCTCATTGACCAAACTCTGGCCAGTTACCTGTTTTCCGCCGGCGGAGTGAAGCTTTTCTCCGCAGTGATGTGGGCGTTTTTGGTCACCAATACTCCAATTAATATCTACTGCATTCGCCGTCTGGTCTTCATTGAGCAGCCACTTTTTGTTGATGTTATCATCTGGTTTATCTTCTTGCTGCAGTTTAGCGCCTGCTGCCTAGTCATGGGTCCGCTCGCTCGCAGTTGTCAAGTACTGCACCGGCCTACTGGGTGGATTGCCCGCTTTCAGCTGATGACCACCAACTTTGGTGCTCATAGAGAAACTCATCTGCAACTAAGCTGGACACTGCTCAAGTTTAAATTTAATGATCTTTTCTTTCGACTGCTTTACGGGCCAAAGTGCGCCATCTGCATCGGACCGACTAGCCCTATTACCTACATGACCGCTGTTGAGGTAAAAGAAAATTTTTAAAGTTTGAATTTTTTTATTATACATTTTTCTACTTTTTCACAGTATGTAATGATGTACGGCGGCTACTTGTTGATGGTTTTCTCGCAGATGATCGAAAGTCAATCAAGTGTCGGGTCTTAACCGTCAGAATAACACTGCGTTCTTTTAGTCTGTATTTTAATTTTTCCTGTACTTTAACGATTAAAATACTTTTGACATGTAGTATTTACGTCATTTTGTTTAAAATTTTTTAATACTTTAAAATGAAAATAATTTTCTCCTTTGTTAATTATAAATGTTGTTGTGCTACTTTTAAAAAAAATTTATTTTAATTTCTTTTATCGATCTAAACAGTAGGACAAATTATGCACACACGAGTACCTACACTGCTGACACATTTACTGCAAATTCTGAAAAACAAAGCTTTTTATTTTGTCAGAGCATTATTCAAAAGGTCCCCAATTCTCTTTTTACCTTTAAAACATGTTTAACAAAATAACCCGATGTTGTTATCACATGATGAAAGAGGTGTACGAGCGTCCAAAAAGGGCTCGAGTCAAATTTGCCTACTACTTTGACTGGGTCATTGCCATTTATGGCATAAGATTTTACATACTTGCGATAATTGCTTACGACGACTTTAAGCTGACGTTTTGGAACTGGAAACTGGATCCAATTTGTTACTTTTTCTATCGAAAGCGAAAACTGTACGACGCCTTTGTCCCTACGATGATCTTTCTTCTTTCTGCTTTTCACATGACCATGAAATACCGCCTGTACAATCTGGCCGATATCAACTGCGTCGTTTGGCGGTGGTGGTACGAGATGATTGTGGTCAACCAGGACGCCTACTACGACAACCTTCTCAGTAAACAGGAAGTAGAGGCTGTTTATGTAACAAAAGAGTCTGCTTTGCTTAATCGCTGGGCAACAGAGGACAGCGGTTTTCTAGTTAGGCTTTCAGTGCCCAGTATTGTTTTGAAGGCAGCTTGTAAAGTTCTAGTACGATGGGAAACTTTTAAAAACCTTGACTATGTCAACAAGGAGCGCCTTTTTGCTCGAAAGTTGGTCATTTGCCAAATCTCTCTGATCGAATGCGAGTGAAAATGATCTTTATCTCCCTTTTTGCCGATCGAATCATCTGCGGTATTCAACTTTTGCAAGGTAAAATGCCAATTTTTAAATAGTTTTTTTAGTTATTTGTAATTTTTTGTTTTAATAACTCTAGTTTTCCTTACTATCGTCTTTGTGCTCTTCTTCATTCCCCAATTCGTCAGTCCCTACTCGGGCACCTACTTTCAGGTGGTCACTCTTTGGACTTTTGTGGACGTTGTTCCAGTGGTCTCATACGCTATTTTAGGCATGTACCAAGCGGCTTTCTTCTTTACCTACTGTACGGTGCTGGCTTTCACAGTGTACTCTGGTCACGCCACTGAACTGTACAGAAAGGTAAAAAGCATGCTTCAAAAGAGGGTTCCACTGACACTAGTCGAACACCTCGCTTTTCGGGACTTTCTTGTGGGCCACTGCTGGGCAAGTTATCTTTTCACCACAGGCGGGGTGAAACTTTTCTCCGCCATCATGTGGGCCTTCTTGGCAACGAACACGCCTATAAATATATATTGCCTCCAGCGGTTGGTTTTTTACAAGCAACCGTTCTTTGTAACCGTAATTGTCTGGTTCATTATTTGCCTGCAAGTTTTTGCTCTTTGTGTTGTTCTCGGTCCACTGGCTCGCTGCTGTCAATTGCTGCATCGGCCCACCAAGTGGATTGCCCGCTTTCAACTGATGACCAGTAAAACCTTCTCTGATCAATTTGGAAGCAGCAGCAACCAAATTACCGGTGGTCAACAAGAACAACAACAGAAACGACAGTGGACACTACTCAAGCTCAAGTTTAATGACCTTTTCTTCCGACTTCTTTTTGACCCTAAATACGCTATTTGCATTGGACCTACCAGTCCCATTACCTACATGACCGCTGTTGAGGTATTGTTTTGACTATTATGCTGGTTTGCGTTTTATCGTTTTTAACCATTTTCTCAGTTTGTAATGCTCTACGTCAGTTACCTGCTTCTGGGCTTCAGTCAGATGATTGAGCGGCTCAGTGAAAACAAGTAATTTTAAGTAAATTGATTAATTTTTTTTATTGATTGTTCTGTAGTGCCCCTGCACATTGTCACCACAATTTATTCTCTCTGACTCACATTTTACCCACACACACTCTTACGTTCACATCTCTCTAACCCTTACTCACATCCTCAGACAAGCAGACATTTGTGTAAGCAAACTTTACCAGTCCTCCCTTGGTACCCGAGCCTGTCTGTTTCTCCTCTCTCTCTCTCCTCTCTCTCTCTCTCTCTCTCCTCTCTCTCTCTCTCTCTCTCTCTCTCTCTCTCTCTCTCTCTCATCACCAGTCTATTCCCCAATAAACCAGATACAACATCGGCATCAGTTTATAATTATAAAATAAACGGTCTGATGTACTTAATTTTTACCTAGAATACTAAATGATTTATGTTTTTGAAATGCCAAAACTACTGCAATATTTCAAACAAGACTGTTTTCCAGAAAAAATACTCAAGTTTTTTTAAACCGTAAACAACTCAAATATTTATTATTTGCCCCTGTCTTAATTATACAAATCCACAAAATAAAATCAACTTCATGCAATGGGCTGATTTTTAGTACAATGGCTTAAGGCGAGAGTGAGTCGAATTTTCCATTTTATTGACTCTCGTATTATTCCTATATGAATTGTTTTTTTTCTGCCAACTCTTATAACTCAACTTCTAGAGTACCTAAAATTTAGATTGAAGTTTCAAATTAAAGTTTAAGAGTTGCTCTACAAAATAATGGGGGCTTTTAATTTTAACTGTTTTAGTTTAGTTTTTATGAACATCTGAATTTGTCAAAACAACATTTTGCAAGTTTTCTAACTTCAAATATTCATATAAACAAAACTAAAGCAGTTAAAATTAAAAACCCCCATTATTTTGTAGACCAACTCTTAAACATTAATTTGAAACTTCAATCTAAATTTTAGGTACTCTAGAAGTTGAGTTATAAGAGTTGGCAGAAAAAAAACAATTATATAGGAATAATACGAGAGTCAATAAAATGGAAAATTCGACTCATTCTCGCCTTAAGTGATTTTTTTATAACTATGCAACAAACAAAAAAAAATTCTAGGAGTTCAGGTTCCAAAGTTAGGGGGTCTTAAAATGGAGCCCGTTTTGAGGCGTCACTGCCCACTCTTACATTTAGAGGGAACGCGCTATTACAAAAAAAACCTTCACTTATTTCTACTAATAAGAAATTTTAAAAAAATAGGGGCACTGCGACCCAAAATACGTGAAACCTAGAACTCTGGAACCTGAATTCTTAGAATTTTTTTGTTTGCTACATAATTATAAGAAAAATCTCTTTAGCTAATGTATCAAAAATCAGCCCATTGCAGAAAAGTGACTTTAGTTTGTGGCCTTGTGTTAGACCAAATTATGAATGAAAAACAAAAAAAAATTTTGGACTGCAATTTATTGATTGACTTTACTGAAACGCTCAAAAATGCTATTTTTAGCAAAAAAAATTACAATAAAATGCGTTTTACAAAGCGCATAAATATCATTCTGAAAAACTAAAACCACTGTCACCATACTTTTAGAGCGGTCAAACGAAACAACAATGTTACCAACTGATTACACTCGCTGCTGCTACACCTTAATAAAACAGATGACCGAGCGACCTAGGAGCAGAAAGGTCGTCCTGCTGCACTACCTCGACTGGGCCATCTACCTCTACGCCGTGCGATTCTACTACGTGGCTCTAATAGCCTTTGCTGGCTATCCCTCCCTGCCAGCTCCCTTTGACTGGAAAAAGGACCCGATTTGCTTCTTCTTCTACCAGAACCGCCACACCTACGACGCCTTCGTTCCGGTCACATTCATCCTTTTGGGGACGTTTCACATTATAATGCGCCAGCTGATGTACGGTCTCCAGGTGGACAGGCCAGTCTGGCGGTGGTGGCACCAGTTGGTAATGCTCAACCAAGACCTTTACCACGGCAGCCTGCTTGGTCAGCTAAAGCAAGACGCTGTCCGGCGCCATAGAGAGGCTGAAACGCTGGCAAAGATGAAAAAAAGTGTCTATAGTCAAATGGTGCCTAATCTAATTTTGGTATTGCTAGCAAAAACTTACGCCCGCTTTCTGGTGCTCAAGCGTTTTGATCACATCAATAAAAACAAATTTTTTAGCGCCAAATTGAGCGCTCTGCCTGGTCTCTCTAATAAAATGCGCCAGCGAATGCTGCTCACCATTGTGCTCGCTGATAAAGTGATCACTGGCGTGCTGGTGTATTCCAGTAAGCAGCTGATGAAACATTGTTGAGCTTATTGAGTTGATTTGAAATTACATCGTTTAAAATTAACCCTTTTTAATTCACTAGACGGCGTTTTGTTGCTCTTCTTACCCATTTTTCTGCTCAAATTCACCGAGCCGTACAGTGCCGCCCACCGGCCGTACATCGCTCTAGTGCTTTTCATTGAAGTGGGCATTATCATGCACTACTACCTCACACGGCTGATACAATGTGCCTTTTTCTTTACTGCCTGCACCATCATTGCCTCCATCACCTACGCGGGACACACCAGAGAGCTGTACAAAATATCAGGAGCAATTCTGAGTCGTGTTAAAGCTAAGCGCCAACAAGTCATTCAATTGAAGGATTTTTTCAGTCTTACAAAAGTGTTCGTGGACCACAATAAGGTATTGTTGAGGTTTATGTGTTTTAATTTTGAATTTATTAGCTTTTGAAACCTCCAGGTTTGCTACCTAGTGGTGGCAGGCAGTGACGAACTTTTCGGCGCTATCCTCTTCACCTTCCTTTTAACTAATGTCCCAATCAACATATTTTGTATTCGAAATTTGGTTTTTCTGCGACAGGACATTTTTGTCGTGGCCGCTTTTTATTTTATGATCACCGTACAGTTTTTTGCAATGGTCACAGTATTTGGTCCACCGGCCTGGTGTTGTGCCATCTACCATGCCCCCAAAAAGTGGATCTTCCAGTTGCAAATCCGCCTGAAAGGGCCACCCTGGTGTCTGTTCAAGCTCAAGTACGATGATCTAATGAATCGACTGCTGTACGGCAACAAGATTGCCATCTATATGGGACCTAACAGCCCAGTTACCTACATGAGCGCTTTCGAGGTATGATTTGTAGATGTGTTAATAACTGTACATTCTTAAAGTGGATTTTTACAGTTTATCTTCATGTACTCATCCTACACAATGATGGTGTTTAGCGGTATGATTAAACTGTTGATCAACACGTCAATTGCATCAAAAGATATTTGAGTCACAATAATTTTTTGCTTGTGTAAAAATGTCCTAAAATGACTCAAATATTTCAAAAGCTTTAAAAATAAATATCGGTTTCGAGCACTTGTCATTTCGGCGACTTGTCCGATTTTTGTTTTGTTTTGATTTTCACTTTTTTCCCCATGCTGATTTCTGTCGTTTGAGCAGTTTTCTTCAATCTTTCAAAAGCTTTTGACATTTGTTTGGCCAACTACAAAAAATGCCCGGCCATGAACAGAAGTTGTTAGAAACTGATTTGTTTGACGAAAAGTTTAATTATTTGTATGAAGATGGACTAAACTTGGAAGATGATGATGAAGAGGAAAGCGAATTTGATTCAGATACCACGGAAATATATGAACAACCAGCAGCAACAGCAGTCAGTGGTGAGTTTTCATGCTTAATACGTTCACACTTTGACCAATATTGTTACTCTGCAGAATCTCAACAAAATGAACCTGTGTTAAGCTCTACCTTGAGGAGTATTTCTCGAAAAACAAAGGGTCGTAAAAGGAAAATCAACAAGCTTCACAAGTGTCCACACTGTGACCGAACCTATCCGTTTCCATGTGAACTGAGGCGACACTTGCCGGTGCACACCGGCGTCCTGCTACACCAGTGTGCCACCTGTTCCAAGTCCTTCAAAACACAATCCGAACTGAAGCAACACCAACTGTTCCACAGTGACGTCTCTGCCCATCAGTGCTCCACTTGCTCCCAAACATTCAAAACAAAGGGCGATTTAACACGACACCGACTAACACACAGTGAAGATCGAGCCTACGAGTGCCCCACCTGCTCTCAGACCTTCCGAAGGCTTGACATTCTGAAGAAGCACCAACTGGTGCATGTGGACGTCATTCCAGTGCACAAGTGCACCACCTGTTCCAAGCTGTTTAAGAGGGCGGACGGTCTCCAGATGCATCAACTGGTGCACACTGAAGTGCGAGAGCACCAGTGTCTGAGCTGTTCAAAGACATTCAAAAGGCGAGGTGAGCTCGCTAGACACCAAAGACGCATGCACAATGACATTCGACCTCACCAGTGCCCGACCTGTTCCAAGTCCTTTAAGACCAAAAGTGAAGTCACGAAGCACCAAGTAGTGCACAGTGTCTCTAGACCATTTCATTGCTCTCCTTGCGGACAAACTTGGAAGTGGAGAGGGGAATACACCAGGCACTTAAAAGCAAAGCACTAAGTTGCACTATTAAGTACGAGTTTATCAAACACTTGGCTAAATGATTAGCTTGTGATATCAACTCAATAATAAATTTTTTTATATAACGTCAAAGAACAGTAACTACACAATTTGTTAAAGTCAAAATTTAAATTGCAAACTGATAACAGCTTATTATTTGAGTTTTTTTATTAATTTCAAAAGATAAATCAAAAGTATATATATAAATGACAGTAATTTTTACAATTTTAAAAAGTTTTCAATGCAAATTAATATAATGCTCAAACCAACTTTACTTTTACTGCTATCCATTTGTATCTGTCAATGGAAGCAACAAATGCCGAAACACAGCTAACCAACGTCGTACAGCTTAAAGCTGGTCAAATTCGAGGTTCTCTTCTAGATGTCTACCACCACAAAGTGGAGTTTTACCAGGCGATAAAATACGGTAAATCAGAAAACCCGAGTGTTTTTGCAAAGCTAAATTCTACTTTTGTTTTACTTTTTTTCTTGTAGGCGAAGCAGCTCGTTTTGCAAAGCCGACGCAAGCCAAACCGTGGACTGGCGTCTACAACGCCACTTCGCCCGGCCACAATTGCGTCCAGTTTGGCGGCGGTGAGCTGATACAGAACGCCACCTCCAGCGAGGACTGCTTCTACGTGAACGTGTGGAAGCCGGTGATCAATGGGCATAAAAGCGGCAACGGAAGTACCACAACAGTGCCAACTACAACTCAAAAATCAACTACTACCACCACCCCACTTCCGGTTATGGTGTGGATCTACGGAGGCGGTTTCGAAACGGGCGGCACCTTTGGCAATCCCCCGCTCTACGATGGGCAGTACATTGCCGCGGTGGGCGAGGTCATTGTTGTCTCCTTCAATTACCGCCTCGGACCGCTGGGCTTTCTAACGCTGGACAGTGCTGGGCACCTGGTCCCGCCCAATTTGGGCTTTCACGACCAGCTTCTGGCGCTCAAGTGGGTGCAAGAGAACGTGGCCGCCTTTGGCGGTGACCCAAAGCTGGTCACCATCTTTGGCGAGTCGGCTGGAGCCATTTCGGTTGGAGCTTTAGTTTTGTCCCCACTTGCAAAAGGTCTTTTCAAGCGAGCTATCGCTCAGTCTGGAGCCCCTTTAAGTGTGGTGATGGACACTCGAGAGCAGGCATTGGCAAAGACAAAAGCGTTTGCACACAAGGTCAACTGTACAGCGGTGGTTGATGCCGACCTGGTCAATTGCCTGAAAGGCAAATCAATTGCTGAGCTGAAGCAGGCAACATTCGGCGATTTTTCGCAGAATCACTTCTTTGTGCCGGTGCACGGCGATGAGGTGCTCCCAGTGCCGCCGGCAGTGGCGCTGAAAGAGGGAAAGTTCAACCATGTGGACTATATTTACGGTAAAGGGATGGCAAATTTGAAACTGATAATCCAATCTTTCTGCTTTACTAGGGACAAACCGGGACGAGGGCACCCTCTTCATACCGCAGTTTTTCCCTGAGCTGGCCGGCACTGGCGTTCGCATGACCACCAAGTCCACTAAGGAGTACATCATCAAGCTAATGACCCTTTTTCAAAAAAGTTCAATTGCTAAGGAGGTGGCCGACTTTTACCTGGACCACCTAAACAAGACAAATCCCACTCAGGACCAGTTGCGACTGACCCTTTCCGCCTCATTCGGCGACATGCTCCTCGTCTGCCCGTCGGTCTTTTTCGGAGAGGAGCTGGCTCGTCGGTCGCCGGACACTAAGGCTTTCTCCTATCGACTGATGCAGTCCACACCAGAGGCCTTCCTTCCCGGCCTGCCGCCGCTGCCCGCCTGGATTGGCATTCCCCACGGCGCAGACCTCTTTTACTTCTTTCAGTACGACAAGACGGTGCAGTTTGAGGAGGAGAATGCTTTTGCTCGTTTCATGATTGGCAGCTGGGCCAGCTTTGCTCGAACTGGCTTGCCTACTTCCGCCACTTCTGGCACTGGAAACTGGAGCGAGGCAGTGCTGCGCAGCAGCGGCGACTTTAGCACGCGACATTTTAGTTTACAATTGGGTCACTTTAAGATGATGGAGGGCGCCTTCAAGGACACTTGTGAGCGCTTTTGGAAAGCTAAAATGATGGTTTAATATTTCTTCTTAATCCTCCGCCTGCTGCCTAATCCAGTCATTGTAGAGGGCAACGTTGGTGTAGGCGGAATATTTGTTGCATTTACCGCTCACAAAACTGCTCACTCCAAACTGAATTAGGGCGCCGCTTTCATCCCCTTCAACTGAACAGACCAAAGGTCCACCTGAAAAAGAGATGTTGAAAAAGAAAAAATATTTATTAAAAGTGGCTTCAAAGCACAGTTTTTTGTTTGTTAACGTTGTTTACCTGAATCGCCGAAGCAGGAACTACTACCTGAGTGACTGTACATAATCTTGTAGTGCATCTCCCGACCGTGATCGCTAAACTCCTTTGTCCTAACTGCGGTCACTCTGTTCTCCAGTAAGTTTCGTGACAGCTCCCTAAGGTTGTCGCCAAATGCTCCCCAGCCCAGTATAGTGCAGCGATTAGGTATTGGGCTCTCATTCGGATGTGGAAGACAAATTCGGCTCACCTGTTTAACTTAAAGTTTTCAGTAAATCCTGTTAAAACATTAGGAAAAAAGTTTTACCTGTTTATTTGTCTTTTCAAACTCAATGGCCCGTTTCAGCTTGACGACGCCAATGTCGGGCGTGCCGGAGAAGTGCTCTGCAGTGTATTGCGGATGGACCACCAGTTTGTCCGCCTGGTAGCAGTGGTAGTCATCTAGGTTGCTGGCGTCCATGCTGTAGACGCCCACCAGGACGGAGGTCTCCGTGAGGTTCATCGCCGTCAGGCAGTGGGCCGCCGTGAGGACGGTGTTGTCGTTGATTACCGCAGCGCCGCAAAAGTGAGCACCCGGTGAGGTGCCAGCACAAGGTTCGGGGGAGACTTGCAGCGAGGCGATGAAGGGGTACTTGCCATCGGGAACAATCTGCCCGTTCATTATTCGCCCATCATCATCATCCTCATCATTAACATTCTGTTCGCATTTTGAGTGCTTCACAAGTGTGGAAAGAGTAAATATGAAGCAGATGATGAAGATGATAAAAAAGGAAACTGCTGAGAAGCTTGAAAGATGGAGTTTTACGCAAATGTGCATTTTTGTTCTAATTTTTAAACTGAAGACTGATTTATCTTTTCAATGTTTTTATATTAAAAATGTTCAATGAAAAAAAAATTCAAATGTCAAACGTTTGCCCATATTTTTCATTAAAACTAATAACTAGACTTTAAAGTTCACTAGTTACTACACCGTTAGACACAGTTCGCACTCTTTCAAACTGCTTTATACTGATTATTTTTAACCACCATCAGGAAGAAGAGCGTCGTGTAGGAAATTGACTAGTAAAACAGAAAGAATGTAATTTATTCAATCAAATGTTATCATAAGGTAAATTTATTGTTACCAGATAAAACGTCTTCACCGTGATGCGATAGTTATCCAGCAGTAGCATAGCGTACGGACGCAGGCGACCACTCGACTGCAGCCACTCAGCCTTCAATATGGCAGTCCCATTGCCATTCACCAGTTTGAAATTGTCCATTTTTTGAAAATTCAAATAAAACTGTCGGTTGGCCGCTTCAATAGCTCCATTTAAGCTTGCCACCTGGGCACACTGGTAGAGGAGAGCGTATTGAAGCGCCTCCACGTCAAAAAGCGCGTAGGCAAAGTACAATCGGGCAATCAGCGGAAGACGGTCGTCGGCAAAGAGGGTGATGTAAGCGAGGTAGCACTGCATTGTGATGACGCCCCCCAGATACACAGTAATTGGGGCCGACCAGAAGGAGGAATATCGATTGATGTGCACGCAAAGTCTCGCCAAACGGTGATTGATGGAGGTGAACTGATGGTAAGCTTTAATCAGTTTAAAACAGTTTCGTTTTTTAAAATTGAAGTTTAACAGGTGCTGGTTTAGCGTTTTTAGCCTCTTTAGCAGATAACTCTGTTGGTGTGTTAAAAATTGGCAGCCGAGGACAATAAAAATAACAATGCCAAATAAACCTTAAAGTGAAGATTAAGTTAAAAAACTTGAATTTGAAAAAATGAAAGTACTACCGTAAATCATCAGCAAAATGTGAATTGGAAATACAAAAAACCAAAGAAAACCGCTTTTTAAGTTCAACTCGTAAGCGTTGTTTAGAAACACGTTAATGTAAGAAAAACCAAGACAAGCGCCGGAAACTATGCTTAGAAAAATGAAAAAATTGCGACGAGATTTTTTGTGCACTGCCAACATAGTTGACGACAAGGATGGCGGTAAATCTAGAAAACAAATCAATTTTTATTTTTTTATAAAACACAAAATTTTTTCTCACTTTTTCCTTTAATATTTAGAATCATAGCATTTTTCTTTTTTATTAAACTGTAGCGATCAAGAAATAAAATAGGAGTGTTTATAAAAACTCCAATTGCCAGCATAGAAGACAGTGTTCCAATAGCTAGAGCAGTGTCTGCTTGAGCGTGGATCACCTTGGGAAAAACCTGATGGTTCATCATCACTGGACAGTCTTTGAAAGCAGATAGGGTAAAACCTCTATGATTTTGATCATCAGCTTTTTGTGTTTGCCATTTGTAAACAAGGTACACGTTGCCGTAAAGGTCGCAAGCAATGTACAGCAACAATGGTACAAAAAAAGGTGATGAGTAGAAGCGGTGGTCAGTTCGATGAATTTGTTGAAAAGATACAAGAGGATTTGGCTCATATTTTGCCAGCGGATCTAAAGCATAAAAGAGGGAGCGTATTTGCCATTGTAGAAAATAGTAAGCCAGTTTTACTATTGTTTTTGTAGTAAACATAATAAAAAATCAATGTCTTAAATATTTAATTTGCATGAGTTTCTCCAATGTGCTTTTTAAAAATTTGGATTGTAATTTTAATCTTGAGATCATAACTAAAAGACATTTTTTAAATCATTAACACAAAACAAAATTATAGTGATTTTTAAATTTGCATTAGTCATTTTTAAAATATAATAAATTGTTTGTAGCAAACAAAAAATAATTTGATTAACTGCCGTTTACAAAAAACAACTGCACAAGCAAAAAGACTGCATTTATGATTGCAGTAAATGAATTTTTTTTATATTTTTAAACTACAAAATAAAACTGCCTGTTTGTTGTAATAAGTTTTAGTAATAAAAGTTAGTCTAGTCAATGAAAGTATTTTTTGCATGAAAAATTACAGTATATTAAATGTGACAATTTTTTCAACATTAAAAAGTTAAACAAAAAGTTTAATTTACAACACCTACATTGGTGCCAAGTAATCTAATTTTAAATGGCCTAACTACAAAACAGTTGAAAACAAAATGTACAAATGACTTTTGTATGAAAATTCTAGTGGCTTAAAAACTTCTATTCTTCAGCATTCTTTTTGATCCAAGGAATGAAAGGGGCAACATTGACAAAGGCACTGTACAACTGTGAACAATCCAGTTCGAAGTCGATGAACGGCTCATCTGGGGTGCCCGGTTTGTAGACGTAGGAGCTGATGCCAAACTGCAGAAAATTGTTTTCGTCCCCTTCCACCGGACAGTACAGAGGACTGCCTAAAAAAGGTAAAAGTTGTGATGCACTGTAAAACATAATCTTCTTCTCTTACCATCATCATGCCAGCACGTCGTAGGGTTTTCCACCAGGTACATTCCCTTGTATTCCTTTGCAATGGCCTCTTTCTCCATTAGCTGCCAGTTGTGCTTGGGATCATTTGCTTTGCCCCAACCAGGCACGACGCACCGGCTGCTAATGGGCGTGTCTCGTTTTGGCGTCAAGCAAACAGGGGCTACCTAAAAACGGTGCAAATGGAAAAAGAAATTTAGTTTGCGGGTGTTCAACAAGGGAAACAACTCTACTACTTTTTTGCCCAGCTTTTCAAAGTCAATCTTCCCTTCTAGTTTGATGAGCCCTACATTGGCGAGCGGATTATCTTGAACCCCGAACGCCTTGCGCACCTTAAAGCAGGCGGCCATTTGATCGTGGTGGACGCCGCCTACTCTGATTTGAAGCTTTTCCAGTTTTCCGTTCATCCATTGGACGCATGTTCGCGACGTGAGAATAGTGTCGTCGTTGAGCACGGTTCCATCGCAAAGGTGACTCCAATCGTCTTTGGAATGGTCGCAGGGAGTTCCAGAAGTGCTAGTTATTTGTGCCATGAAGGGGTACCGCCCCTCAGGAGCGTCCTTGCCGTTGACAATGCCCAGTGTCCATCGATGCTTTCTGTCTTCTAATGATGAAGGTAAAGGGAAAGATGCCTGATGGGAAGATAGATTTGAAGAGTTTAAGTGAGGGCGTGGGTGTGCCGGTAGTATTAGCAGTAGAATAATAGTGGCACCAAACAAAAGTGCCCAAAAGGGGGTAAATATTTTATTGGGTGTTTTCATATTACACCAGGCTAATGATGATGATGTTGACAGTTAAAGGGATTTTTTTGCAATGTGCATGTTAAAAGATTTGTTTGCATTTTTAATAAGTTTCGAACTTTTTAAAAAATTACGAATGAAAATGTTAAACTTTTTCCATTTTTCATTAAAACTAAAAATCGAAATTTTTGAAATGTCATCTCAAAAACTTCGTAATTACAGCAATTGGTTTTTTGAGACAACATCTCAAAAACATTTCATTCACTTTCAATAAACATTGCATTCATTCTCACCATTTCTTTCTTTAAACTTTCTCAGCCGTATTTGGCTAACCTTGAAATACACTAAAAAGTACTCTCCTTTTTTCCTCTCATTCTCTCTGCTTTAACAGTGTTTTTACTGCTACCAGCACTAACAACAGCAGCAGAAAACGTGCTAATTTTACATTTTGAACAGAATAAACAAAGCGATTGAAATGCAGCATCAGCAGCAGCAACAGTAGTTCACTTACACAGGAGAGTGCTTTCACTGTGAAGGAATGGAGTGAATGCTTGCAAGTGCAACAATTTCAAATGCTTTTAGCAGTTTTTGACAGCTGTTTACACAGTGAAAGAACACTGGGAAAAACAGTGAAAGAGAGAGAGAGAGAGAAAAAACAGAGAATATAAATCAGCAAGTAATGGAGGCAGTGAATGTATGCCAAACCAGTCAGCAAAAGCTCCCTGTCTGATCCTTTCGTTCCTGTCTGTTTTCTGTGGTGGTTGCCTGGTTCTGCTGAACCACTCCAATTTGCTCCTCCAGTACTGTACCATCGATCACCGTCCTGCTGCCATTTCTGTGATATCATCATCAGTCTCGGAAGTATCACCACTTTGATTGCATCATCGACTGCCCCGACTCGTTAGTTTCAAGCCACCACAACTACGACTGCTTTTTATTTCCACTGAATCCAGTCTACAGTTCAGTTGTTATACACGCTTCATCGACAACTGTTGTCGTACTTTTAAATCGCTATAGTGTTTTACTCTGATTGTGTTAGTAGTGCAAGAAAAAAGTGGTGTCAAGTAGTTGAAACGCAACAGAAAAGTTAAAAGCTCCCTTTTCAAAACGCCCGCATACGCAGTGTACAGCAAAGTGATTAGCATACCTGTGTAAACAAGCAAACTACTACGACGTTGCAGAGTTATTTGGCTTCCTCAGCAGCAGCTGTTTCACCTGTAAAAAATGTTTGCCATAAAAAGCTTGACCGCTCTAGTTTCAGCCCTTTTTCTGGCTGTTAGCTTCTTTGGAGTGTTGTTGCAGCACCACCGAGCCTCCGCCTGCACCTGTCTGGCGCCGGAACTGCCTGCCTACTGTACGACTGACTTCTTTCTGGTGGCTGACATTTTAGGTGAGTGTTTTGCTGTTGGTTCCTCTCAAACAGCTATTTTAACATTTTGTATTCTTTGTAGGCAAAACTGAAAACAGCCAACGCACTTTGGATCGGTACCGCTTCAAGCCGGTCCACATCATCGTCGATCCGCAGAAGGTGATTTCTGGCAGAAAGCTGAAAGTGTTCATCACCAGCGCCGCCTCCTCGGCCTGCGGTGTGGAGCTGGAGGTAGGCGAGCGGTACTTGATAGGAGGCATGATCAGTCCAACCAGTCCCAATCGTCTTCGACTGGACCTCTGTCGCTCTTACGTGCAGCTACTTCCAGGCAAAAGGGAGGAGTTTTCCAACTTGAACACTACTACTGGCAACAGTCAGTTTGATGACCTTTTGCAGAATTGTGCCAAAATTAATTTGATTGAAAAGTGAGAATGCAACATTTTTATTTGTCATTGATAAAATAAAACATTAAGACTTTATTTGCATTGCTGATTTTTTTCAAGTTAATATTTTAATATTTTAAAAATAAAAAACTTGATTGATTTTAAAATAAGTTGGTTTTTTGATATATTTTTATCATTGACATTTTACGATGAAAAAAATTTACAGTACATTCATATATGCGTAAAAGATTTTCCACTAGAATATGTTTGTGCATTTATGTCAAAATAAAAAAAGTAAGAAATAACTAAAAAAGTTTTACAAAAATTCAAATAAGTTCAGGTTTAAAAAAGCAAACTTGTTTAGTAAAATTTTTGTATTTTTATGTTTTTGGTATTGTGAATGTGGCATTGTGAAACGATCCATCTGAGTATACTTTTAACACAACAAAAATGATAAAGAAAAAAATGTTCCTAAACTGTTTTACTATTTCCTGAAGTTTCTACTCTCTTTTTCTACTCAACCTTCTTAGCGGAAGCTTTGGAGGCGGCCGCCTTGGCAGCGGCAGCGTTCTTTTCATCATAGGATTTTTTGTAGAAGTTGTAGAAAAGGCGGAAGAAGAAGAAGGGCTGCGTCATGCCAAACCAGAACCAGAACTGCGGATAACCCTCCTGCTTGAAAACCATGATGATGCCGTAGAAAATGCCAAAGACAAACTGGCCAATCTGCATCTGGGTGATGTACTTCTTCCACCAGAGGTACTTGCGCACTGAGGGTCCCAACAAACAGAGACCGTAGTAGCTGCAAATTGAGAAGTGTTTGGGTTAGCCAATTTGGGTTTTGGGAAAATGCTGAAATAAGTATAGCAGTACCTGTACATGATGACGTGAATGGTGCCGTTGATGAGGCAGAAAAGGCCGGTGGCCGGCATCACTGCGTTGTGCTTCAAACACAGATACCCGAAGATAGGCACCACGGTGTGGTGGTAGAGGTGCAGAAAACCTGGGAACAAAATTTAATGAGTCAATTCAAATCAAAAAGACCTTGTAAGCACCAACCTAGATGCGTCTCGTGCTTTTTTCGGAGAACGAAGAAAACGGTGTCGAGGAGGTCGAAGAACTTGGTGATCCAGTAGTACCAGCCCATGTTCAACTCGTACATTGCTTTGGGACTGTTGTTGTTTCGGTCAGGGTACTTCCAGTCGACGAAACGCTGGCCGTACTCGCAGTGCAGCAGCACCAGGAAGACAAAGTAAGCGTTGAGCAGCGCCATGGTGAAGTTGTAGAAGAGCATCACCGGTTTTAGGTTCTCAAATGGTTTTCGGTTGCGCATCAGCCACGGTCCCAACGAGAGGGCAAAGTACAGGTAGAAGCCCATGAAGGCCAGCAGGGGATAGGGGGTCACATTGACGAAGGGAAAGTCCGCCGTCCGCGGGTCCTGCGCGTCGATCCAGTACTGGTACAGAGGGTATCCTGCAAAAAAAATTGATATGATTAGTTGTCATCTGTCAAACAAAATAAGGTCAATGTTTGTCAAGAAGAAAACTAAAAGGTGGCAATGATTGCACTCGTCAAGGTGAACGTTTTTTCTCCTCCTCTGATACTCTTCATCTATTTCTATTTGGGGCCGCATCTTTACAAGCACTTTTTCCTTTCTGATCAGACAACAAGATTAATTTTTTGTGAATGCAATCTAACGGTCTCAGCTGTGATGCAACCACCTGAAGCAGCAACAGCGATGTTTTAGCGGGGAAAAGGGAAAGATCGTGAGATAGCCATAAAGGAGCTAATTTTTTCTCTCATCGCTTTTGCAGTGGTCTCTGTGGTTGAGTGCAGCAGCTGCAGATGCAACGAAAGGGAAAAGGATATATCACTAATGCAAACAGCAACCTCAAGAGCCACCTCGTCGATCAGCATAAAGCGAATTGTCTGACAGAGTTTAAGTTTAAGTCTTCTGCAGTGTGAAACCATATGCGACTTCACTGCCTGCAATATACAATATTTTTAAAATTCAAAATTATTCATCTCAGTTGTTCTTGAACTTTACCTTTATGTTTTAAGGATTTTTGCTGTTCTTTCAATGAGTAATCATCAAGATTCAAGATGAGTTCACTAACACTGTCACGGCTGCTGCTGTTGCTGCCTCTCCTAAATTAAACGATGACATGTTTTAGTGTCTTTTTGACAGTCGTACTTTCCCTTTCATTTTCACAATTTGCAGCTAATCTTGACCTTTTTATGATTATAATCGAAAGCTAAAATACAAAAAAATTAAATTAAAAAAACAAAAACTGTTTTATCGTTTTGAGCAAACAAAAAAATAGCAGCATTTAGCTTTACACCAAGTTAAAACACTTCCTTCATTTTGTTGGCCTTTAGGCTAATTATACAACATTTTTTGTCTTCTTAAGAAACACAATCACTGTTCAGCTTTTTTCCTTTTCCTTCTTATCACTTTGCCGCCTCTTCCTCACTGGACAGCAATTTTAAAATGCCAATAAAATTGTGCGTTTGAGTGTGCGAGTTAGTGAGCAAGCTTTGCCCGTGTGTGTGCACTTTTGTGTGCACAACCTGCACAAACTGCTCAGATCGCATAATATATTGCCTAATTACAATTAACAGACTTTGGCCACAGTCTCTCTACAACTGCTGAAACGTGCAAACTGAGAGCGGACAGACTGGACTAGTCTAAGTGCAAATCTGCTTGCTTTTGTGTTTGTGCCCGGTGAATGGGCAGCACAAGACAGGATTGAAGACGTGCACTAAACGATAACGAGTTTGCAACAAGTTGCCCAGTTATACTTAACGGCTAGGCAGATCAGGCAACATCAGCTCCCGATTGTAGTGCAGCGGTTGTTTACTGGTAGCTCCTTTCTCCCCCTTTTCTGCGTGTCCTTTCCCTTTCATCTTTGACCTTAACACAAAAAAGGCAAAAAAGTGGTTCAGCAGGAGCAGCAGTGGCAGTAATACGAGCCAATCGCGCCTCCAATGGCGGCTACTGATGATGCTGCTGGAGGGCAACTAATTAAAGCAAACACACTGCACTACAGTCTTTTCTGCTACTATAGCACAGATGCATACAAGACACTCAAAGCTGTCATATACCGCCGAATTACGTAATGGGAGACTACTGCTGTGTTGCAGCAGCAAATAATGGCGAGCAGTTGACAATAATGGCGGTGGCTTTTCAGAGATGTGCTAAGGCAATTAAAAATGAGTTTTTAATTTTGTGAAAGTGCGAGATAACATTTTTTGTACTTAACCTGAACTAAATTTCCTTTAAGCTAATTAATCTGACAAAAACCGTGAGAAGTTGTGCAAACTTGATAATGACCTTCATGAATTTTTAAAAAATTTTCCATTTAAAAACTAAAAATATTTGTCCTGCAAAAAACGTAATAATCCCATCATGATAAAAGTCCCTTATTTAAAAAAATAAAATACGACTACTTTACGACTGGTCACTGCAATAGCCTCTCCTTCTTCCCCTTTCTCATTGACTAACTTGCCTGCAAAGTTGAAGAAGCAGTAAAGGAAAGAGAAATCTAGTTCACTTTAAAATGCGATTAATAGATAAATTGCCAAACAATAGAAGCTGATGATTGCCGTTCTGCTTCAAGGAAACGCTGCCACTGAAAGGAAAAGAGGGGAAAAGAAGAGGGGCAGTGGTGGTAAAGCGCATTGCTGTTTTGTGTGTTTGCTAATTGGGGTCGCTAGACAATTAGTCAAAGCTGTGCTCATAAAGCACACACACACAACAGCTCAATAGTGCTCAATAGTCAAACCATTGATAGTGTCGTTTGAAATGGGAGAGAGAGAGAGGAAGAAGGCAGATAAAACCTAGGCAAAGGTCTGCTGCAAACTGCGATCAGAAAACTGGTGAAGCATGCCAAATGGAGTCCTGATCGCATTCAAAAGGGCTAATGCAGTCAACACATCAAAAAACAGCCGCACAATAACAAAAACAAAAACAACCGTAAACCGTAAACAGCAAAACCAAAAAGCGGGCTCAAGCAGAAGGCCACTTTTGGTTGCTTTTTTTTGTTTATTTGATGACTTGGTTGTTAGAAGGCAACTAATTTTGCCCCTCTTCTCACTCCCTCCTGTTTCCAACTGAACAACAACAAAAACACTGGTCGTGTAAAAATACTAAAAATTAGCAAGTGTCGTTTGACAAAAACAAAAACAGCAATCACGGTCAATTATCGTTATCCAGTGGGATAGGGATAAACATATCAATAGAGCAAAAACAACAACAACACCAAAAGCGGTAGCAGTCAATCTACTTTTTTGTCTGGAAAAAAAGGTCAAAAGTGGCCCCCACCTGACAGCTCATTTACTGACTGCCTGTCATTTGAATGTCGTTTGTCTACTAGCTGCTACTGCATTTGCCAGTTGGGAAGTTTAAACATACATTATTGTCTTTCATTTATTGTGGCGCAGTTAATTACCACCCAAAGTTTGGTGGTCAAAGAAAAATAAAAGTTAATTGCACTTGTGGTTTCTATTTTTTCCCAATACTTAAGTTTTTCAACATTCACAGCGGTTGCACTTTTATTATATTTCCTACCGGAAGATGAAATTGAGAAAACGGAAAGAAAAACTGTTTAAATTTGCATTTATGCAATCAAATGTAGACGAATTTAATTAAAAGAGAGCGCTGACTGCAAAGTGCTTGCTATTGTCTTATGCAAAGAAGTGTTGTTTTTGTTTACTAACAACAAAAATTTTTAAACGATTGAACGGCAGCATAGAGTACTTTTCCGACTGTCATTGAAGTTCAATTGCCAACTGACTGTCAATTTCTGTTCATCATCATCACCAGCGTCAATTGCCATTTGATAGCAGTACTAATTACTGCACTCATACAGGTGACACTGCTGAGAAGGGGAAATTTGACATTTCCAGTGCACTTACCAATTGCTGAGTACTTGATCGAATGCAGAAGACCGGATTCTGTGGTTGCCGCTGCAGACTGTGAAAAGTTTTCCGCCGCCGACTGAAGTAGAGTTTCGGTTGCCATTTTTTTGATGATTTTTTTGTGTTTTAAAACTGTAATTAATCGTTGATGGTGAATTGAGTTGAGAATGCCGGAAATAAACTAAATATTGAAATTTTAAAACGGTTGATTGCAAAGGCGGTCAGAACAAAACCTAAAAAAGGCACAGGAAGCTTAAAAATCACAAAATGTTAAAAACAAAGTTTAAAGTTTATACAACGCAAAAAATACGTCTTTGCGCAAAACACCGGCAAACTGATAAAGGGTTGACACCTGATGTAAAATTTATAACAGATCACAATTGCACAGTGAAAAAAGATAAAAAAGCAACACGTGGTTGTGCTGTTTGGCGGCTTGAAAAAAAGTGTCAAAGTGACAGCAAATGTGTCAGCAGCAGCAGAAGCAAAAGCACCAAGAAAAGAAGTGAATTGATCGAGGTTTATATATGTCTAGGGCAGTAGTGTCATTTGTGGTAGTGGTGGTGGTAGTGGGCAGTCGCCGGCAATCTATTACACCTGACGTCAAATTCAATCGTTCGGAAAGACAAGGTGTTGTAGACAAAAAGGTTAGAAAGATGGAAAAATTGCTGCTGCTGCTTTTCCTAGAGATGCTCAGGCATGGCAGGCAATGAAAGTGAGAGTGTGAATTTGGACACTTGGACTGTGTGTGTGGTGTGTGTGTGTGTGTGTGTGGTGTGTGTGTGTGTGTGCAGTAGACCTAGTGGCAGCGGTGGTGGTGGTGGTAGTGGGCAGGTAACTCCGTGTCTATCAACAACAAAAAATGAAACAAAAACTAATAAAAACAACAACAACAACAGAAAGAGAGTCTGACATAGTTTGGTAGGCGGGCAGAGGCAGCAAGGGACGACAGCGGGTTGCAAGCAGAAAAAAGAAAGAGAAAGTCTTGGAGCAGCATCAACCACAGCAGCCGTACTAAAGGAAAGAGCAAAAGAGAAAAAGAGAGCGAGGAAGAGGGAGGATGGACATTCTTGCAAAATAAAGCCAATTAGCGTTAGTGCTGCCTCTGACGAAGAGACAAAAAGGAGCTCACAGTGGAGAAAGTGAGAAGGAGAAGGTGCAACGGGCGTTCAACTAAAGGAGTTTCTGTGCTGTGTGAGTAGTGCTGAACAGAAGTTACAGTGCACCGAGTGCATTGATGCACTAAACCATGCCCAAGCAGAGCGGCATCTCCATTACCACAGTTTAAGATTTATGCCGGGAAATACGGTGTGATGATGACGGGAGAAACTAATAGTGGCAGTAATAGTTGTGGTACAGAATATGAGGGGAAAGTTAGAGAACTTTGGGAAAAATGTGCGAAAATGAAGGGCACTCAATTGCTGCCGCTGCTGCTGCTTAACAAGGAAATTTTTTAAATAAATAGGAAAAGTGTTTAGAAATTTTATTAAAAAATTTTTTTGTAAAATCTAATCAAAAACAATTTTTGCAATAGTCTTGATCTTGAAAAAATCTTCTTTTATCAAAAACTAATGTCTAAAGAAGCGGTTTGGTGACGCGGCGCGCGGAGAGATTTACAAGCATGACGTAGTCCAGACTGACTTTAAATGGTAGAGGGAGCAGCTTATAAAGCATTTACAAAGGTTTCAAACTTCGCGTGAGCAAAGCCACGTCACCAGCGGCCTGGTGGCCGCTACTCTAAACTATTTTTAGATGATAAAAATTAATGTTTTTTTAAATTGTTAATAAAAATTTTTTTTGCATTAACAGTAGCATTTTTTGTCTAATCAATAAATTTCTTGTTTTCAATAAAGTTTTGTGTGCGCAATTTTTTATTTTCAATTTTATTTTTTTAAATGACACTTTTGGCAATGAAGTGTCCAACAATAAAAAATAAATTGAAAAGATTATAAAAAGATCAGTAAATGTCATGTTAGATGAAAACTGTGCGTGCGTAAATTAAATTGATTCTAGTTGATTTTACCGTTATTGAATCAATTGAACATGAATTTTTTGAAAAACTCAAATGATGATGATGATGTTTTTGATAGGGCTACTGATGATGATGATTTTTGCTTTGTGGTGTTACACAAAAGCAGTAAAACCACACAATAAAGTAGATAATCTATAATCAATTGATCAGATCAGGTCATAGAGTGAGTGAGCTTGTGCAGCAACAGAAATGCACCTGCAATGCATCTAAATTGCAATGCAATTTTATGAACACAAACATGCTTTAAAGTTATAAGAACCTTGCAATTAAAACTTCCTTGTAGTTTTTTGCAAGTCAAAAATTTGAAAAAGGTGCTTAATGTGTTTTTTGTGAAAAATTAGTAATTGACTATTTATATTTTGTAAATGTAGTTTTAAGGAAAACTGAACTTAATGCACCCAGAAAAAAATTGTAGTTAACCAATTTAAATGTTTTTATTTCAATGATCATTAAGATTAAAATGAGAAAGAAGGAAAACTGGTCAGTACTATCCTTTCCAGCAAATATTTTTATCAAAAAACCAAATAATTTTCTCACCATTTTTACCTTAGGCGACAAATATTGATCAATGAGCAATTCATAATCATCAACGTAAAAGTAAAAGTAACTACACTGGTAAGTATAATTAGCAGTAGTAGCTGCTCTTAATGGGCAAATAATAAATAAACGATGCCTGTTAATTGGAAGCACATGAAGAAATGTAAACGTGAATGTGCTACGTATACTAGGGTAATTAAATCACGCATTGACAGACTGAATGAGTGCAATGTAAGCAAAGCATAAACACACAAATGCAGCAATGACTGCGCTGATTTGATCCTCTTTTTGAAAAGACCTAATTAGTCAATGAGTAAAAAAAGAAAAAAAATTGGTCTTTTCATATTTTGGCATTAATTCGCAACATCGATTGATTTCTAAATCACTGAAAAAAATAAAGAAGTAAACAGCTAAGCACTTTAAGCTTAACTCAAAGAAAACACAATTTGCACTAACTAATGGCTAGCCCAAGTAGACAGGCAAAATCAGGCAAAGGTCAACTTTAGTGTGTGAGTGTGAGTATGTGTCTCTAATCATCTTGTTTTTGCCTTCTCCTTCTCTCATTCTTTTAGCTCCATTCGCTAATCACTTTGCACCGGACAATGTTGAACAGTGTGGCCACTGTCAGCGCTGTTATTTCTATCTCTCTTTTTCTTTCTGGTTACATTAGTGCATGGGAGAGAAAGTCAATGTGCTTTTTTTTGTTCCACATTTAACTCGTTCAAAAATTGCAGCTATGTTTTAGTGCATCAAAAGCTGTAAGCAAAAGTGATGCAGATGCAACTTTAGTTGCAGGCGCTTTTGAACTGCCTGCTTGAGTAAAAAGCCTGCCTGACAATTCCTTCCTCAATTAAGTCTACTTTCAGTACACGTTGCAGCATCAAAGAGCAAAGAAAGTGCGTTTTCTTTGTTTGTTTAATGTTTTTGTGTATTATGTTTAATTAAGTTTTATGTTTGTTAACTTTAATTTTTATATTGCAACAGGTGAGCAGCCCTGGTTAAAGTTTAAGGTTAATCAAACTTGTCACTTTAGACTACATTTGTGCAAAATTAATTTTTGAATAAGCAAGCATTTAAAATTTAATTGACAAAATAGACTAATAAAAGACTTGCCCATTTTAAACATTTTAGGCAAACATAAAACAAACTTTTTTGTTTTATTTTATTTAATTTTAACTTTTTTAAAACTTTATCTTACTTTGGTTTCAGTATCATCACTCTCTATTACTCAAATTAATCAAAACTTTAAAAAATTGTCGTTTTTTGATAAACATCAAACATTGCACATCCAAAAAGCCGTTCATCAAACAAATAATAGTTTCTTGATGTCAGTAGAGGAGACTTACACGAGCGTTCAATTTTTCTGTAATAGCATGAACGGCAATATCTGCTATCATTATCGCTATCCAAAAAAACACGCAGTTTGTTGTTAGTGAGCATTTAAAAAAACAGAAATCCAGTGAACTCAATTGGATAGTTTGACTCATTTGCAACACCTGTTGACGTTTTGTCAGTAGACAACAGCAGCGGCAATATCGTATTCTTAATTTTTACTTTTTTGTAATCAACGTGTCAAACAATAGCTTTATTGGGAATTTTTGTGTAAATGAATATTTTTTTGCTGCTTTGAGGCATCAATGTCATTTTCATTATCTAGAAAGTTAATTGTTTGCAACCACTAGTTTTTGCGTAATATCTTTATGGTAATGCAATTTTGTAAAAGTTTTTTGTTTGTGCACCAGATTTTTTGTAATTAAAATTAATATATTTTTTCAAATTTTTTTTATTTTTTACAAACAGTACAGCAATGAATTTCAAGGTTAACTATGACAACTAAAAACCAACACAACTCAAAAACAATTTTAGGCATAGAAACAAATTATTTGACAGTTTTACTAAATGATCAATACTAATTATTAGCACACACCGTTGTAATTATATAACTTGTGAACACTGACTGCAACTGAGCATCAAATTAATAGCAAGTCCTACTTATTAAATATGCGGATATGGTAATGCCGTAGAGAAAAGGTAAGTGTTGGCCACACATCACACCAGAGGAGACATGAACTCTGAGCTTTCTCTCTCTTTCTCTCTCTTTCTTTTTCTCTCAATGTCAGTTCCCCTTTTGGCACACTACACTGATAAAATCGATTGCCACGCGCGATAAAATATGGCCACAAAGCACCTGCAATTTAGAGTAATAAACTCATTGGTATGTATGCATTACGGCGTGGATTTCAATTTTCACTCTCTTGCCACTGTCTCAGCACTTCAAGTGCATTTCACGCGCTATCACTTTTGATTTGGTTTTGTTTTTACTAAAGTAGCTCGTATAAAAACATTTATTGTTACTTTTTGTGTATTACGTTTAATTTTTATGCACGCCTTTTTAACCGTTATGCTTGAGTAAAAATAAAAAATAAGTTATAAGGAAAAATAATTTTGTGACATCAATCTAAATGAAAATAGGATAAACTTTGGGAAATACCAGTAAATGATTGTGATTGCTTCCAAAAACTAAAAACAACTAATTTTACAATCAACTTGTATAAAGTGGGTTTTGCATTAGATTTGTTTTTGGGGTTTTTAATATTTGTTGTCTACGTGTTGAAAACTAGCTCTATTGCAAAATGTGACATTGATGGGCAATGTGTGTAGAAACCAAAACCAGAAATTAAAATCTTTTTAGTTTATTAAATTAATGACTGAGAAAGATAATTTTTGTTGCTCTACTTGGTTGACCTTGAGCTGAAAAATATTTTTTAATTGGTTTGCTTTTGTGCATATTTAAATTAGTAATTCATCAAAAAGAGCTCTAAACAATTTAATTTGTAGTTTTTCACTAAATTAAAAATATTTGTTTTTCACACAATAAAACATAAAAATGAAAACAATAATTTTGTTTGTGTGCATTTTTTGCACCGCTAAAGCTACAATTGAAATTGACATTGTCAAGAATAGTCCTCAAGAAGAAGTGTCAGACAGTCATCCAAGAGTACTCAATGTGGAAATCGACTTTGAAAATAGTGCAGACAATAATCAACCGCCATTACCAGAACCCGAGGAAAATCAACCACCAAACACTGATGAAGAACCACCAGTTGAAACAATTGATGAGCCATATCCAGTGGTTGAACAACCCGAAGAGAAACCAGAAGAGGAACAACCACAATCTGAAGAAACTGGAGAACCACTTGAAGCAGTTCTCAAGTCAAAGAGTAATGAACTGAACAAAGTTCTACTAGAGATGTATCCTGAACTGCAAAGCAAATTTGACAAATATAAAAAAGGAGTTAATGCATGCTACGACACACATGTCACCGCAAACCTTTCAGTTAACATTTTCCAGGATAAGGTCAACAGCATTATTGAGAAGTTTTTTGTAAGTGCTATTGATAAAATTTTATTACAAAACAATCAAATACAAATTTTTAACTTTTAGAAAGAAACTGACAATTCTTTCAAAAATGCTTCACAAGCCGAAATTGAAGAACGAGTTCAAGTGGTGGTGGAGAATTTTCACGAACTGGCGGAGCTTCTGCTCAAGTGTGCCCAACAGCACGCCAAGGGGAAGCCGACCATGAAGCTAGGCCTCTCGGAGATATCTTTCTACGTAAGAAACACCTATGATATAAAGTAAACAAATGTTAATCCAATTAGTTACACTACTATTTAGAGTCACCAAGAGACCAAAACCCGACTCTTCAGCCACCCTCAATCCGCCTCACCCGAACCACCGCAGTTGGCCCCTGGCGAGGAGCGCATCTTTCAGACGCTGGGCCGACACGAGCCAGATTTTTCTAAGGAGAGGAACCTTTCCGCCCTGGCGCCCAAGTTTCGCACTTTCTGCAACATTAAGCCAATCGCCGGCGACAAACCGATTCCGCGTGAGTTCAACTGGGTCCAGCAGACCTTCGTCTCGCCGGTGGTGAACCAGGGCTTCCAGTGCGACGCCGGCTACGTCATGGCCGCCACGGCCGCCCTCGAGTCGCAGTACATGATGCGGGCGGGGGAGAAGCGAAAGCCGACCATTCTCAGCGCCCAGGCGACGCTGCACTGCATGGCGGGCGGGTGCAAGGGCGGCTCGCTGGCCAGCCCCATTCGCTTCATGGTGAAGCACGGAGCTCCGCTGGCCGGCCTCGCCCCCTACACCGGCTCCGCCAGCCAGTCGCAGTGCTACACCGGCTACCCGTACGCCGTCCAGGCGGAGGACACCTGCTTCTTCAGCTGGCTCAAGGAGGCGGAGATGCAGCGGCTGGTGCTGCGCAACGGGCCGGCCAGTGTGCCGCTGGACGCCTCCGCCCGCGACTTTCGCTACCTCAAAAACTCGCCCTACCTAGGGCCGTGCAGCTCAAAGCGGACCAACCACGCGGCGCTTCTCGTCGGCTGGACGGCCCAGTACTGGCTGATCAAAAATAGCTTCGGTAAAACGGTGTTTTTGAGTGTGCATTTTAATAATGTTTTCTCCCCTTTTTCTTTTAGGTGAAAACTGGGGCACCAAGGGATATCTCTACCTGCCCCGAGGCCAGAGCCAATACACCAACAAGTGCGGCATTCAGACTGATTTTGCGCAGCCGATCATTCGCTCCATCAAGACAAAAAAGCAGTGGCTGAAGAGTGTTTAGTGCCTGTAGGCAGCTAAAGTATTTTTGCACAGTTTTAAAAGCTCACCTCGCTGACATCTGTTGAGTTTTTGTAAAATGTTAAAAACTTTTTGCTTGCGCTCAACAACAATTTTTTAATTTTTGTAATACTAGAGTTAATAAGTTAGTAATTTGACAATAAAAAAAAGTTAAAAACACAATTTCCAAAATGCACTCACAAAAAGAGACAAAAACAATGTGAGGTTTACTGAAACCAAAGTGACTGCACCCGATTTAGCGTTAATCCAGTCAACATAAGCGCCAGCACTAGTGTAGACGCCTGGTAAATTTGAATCCAACCCGCAATTGCCAAAACTGATTACGCCTACTAACTCACTGTCCTGATTGACGGCACCTCCACCCCTCTCGCCTGATGATTTTGAAGGGGGAAAGGTAAGTTTCCCATCAAAGCAACTATCGACGCCTCCGGTGCCCATCTTTTCAGCGCAGAACATGTTCTCAGTGATGTTCAGTACACTTTTGTATGCCTCGGCGCAAGCACTTCGAATGGTGACCGGCACATGTGCCCTCATCATGTCAGGTAAAGGGTTGGTGTTGTCATCTGACTGAAAGCCCCAACCGGAAATAAAGATGTCTCCACTTAGAGGATCATTGCCTTTTGCAGGCAATTTTGCAGCATGAGCATTTTTCTCATTGAGCGTCATTGGCATGGCCGTCTCAATGAGGGCAATGTCATTCTCTCCCGTCTGGCTTGAGTACTTCTCGTGCACTACGATTCTTTCCACTGCGATTACCTGACCACCAGAATTTAGGTTTAGGGTGTTGTAGCGAATGCTCAAGCTGCTTGGATTGCTTAGGTCGTTTCTGAAAAAAATTAATTTAATTAAAATTATTTACTGGTCTGTGGTTGCTATTTACTCGTTCATGCAACTAGCGGCGGTTAGAATCCATCGCTCAGAGATGATTGAACCGCCTAGAAAAACAGTTAGTGAGATTTAGGTAAAACACAAAATAACTTCAGCTGTTCACCACAAAAATGACTTGTTCGTTGAAGAGAAACCTGGTGTGGAGCATCACCGTCTCTTGCTGTCTGCATTTTATCTTTGATCCAATCAATGTACTCGCCAACACGAATGCAGACGCCTGGATAATCAGGATCACCGCAGCCAACACCAAAACTGACTACGCCCACTAGCTCTTTGTTCAGCAAAGCACCTCCACCGCTGTCACCTGATGATTATGAAACAACATATTGAGAGTTTTAATTAATCAAATTAAGTTTTTGCTCACCTTGGCAACTGTCGACGCCCCCAACGTTCAAATTTCCAGCACAAAACATCTTCTTTGTGATGTTAATTATTCCAGTGTAGGCTTCGGCACAGACACTTCGATTAGTGAGAGGCACAGTCACCTTCTGCAGGTCAGCAGGAAAGGTCGTGTCATTGTAGTGCAATTTGCCCCAGCCGGAAATAAAGATGTCTCCATCCTGTGGATCATTGCCTTTGGCCGGCAGCTTTGCAGCGGCAGCATTTTTCTGACCGAGCGTCATCGGCGTAGACGTCTCAATGAGAGCAATGTCACTGTCGTTTGTTTCACTTGAGTATTGCTCGTGCACTATGATACTTTTCGCTTGAACTATTTGACCACCATAATTTTGGGTTAAGGTGTTGTAGCGTATTTTTAAACCTCTAGGATAATTTATGACCTCTCTGAAAAAACAGTTGTTTAGAATAAAACAAAGGTATACAAGTTTGAATCAAAAGTTGCTACGTACTCATCAATGCAATGAGCTGCAGTGAGAACCCATCGCTCAGAGATGATAGAACCACCTAAAATAGTAAGTTAGGTGAGTATTATGCAAAACGCAAAGCTTCAATAGCTCACCACAAAAATGGCTGGAATGTTGAAGAGAAACTTGGTGAGGCGCATCGCCGCTTACTGCCGCCACTCCTCCAACAATGAAACCACTTTGAGTTTTAATGTAACCTTTGAGCTGAGTTGGAGATGGCTTAGCAAAAGCCACACATGCTAGTAAACACACAAAAAGTAAAATTTTCATGGTTTTGTGTTTAAAACTATTTTAATTGGTAAAAAGGTTGCTTTGAAATAACAACGCACACACACTTTAATTGTAAAATTTTAAAACATTTATATTTTTTATAAAAGTAGTTTTCTTTGCGTTATTTTTTGGCAATCCCTACTTGCTGTTTCCATTCCCACTGTCAAGTTTAGTATTGCTTTTTTTATTATACTACCTATTCATCACCTTGATTCATAAAAGCAACCAAAACGCAAAAAAAAGAAATGCAACCTAACCGTTAGCTAACAAAGGGAGTAATAAAATAGTAATCAGCAAACAGGTGGTTGAATAATACAACTCACAATGTAGAAAGAGATGGTGTATTACCTTTACTCATGTTAATATAAAAATAAACTTTGCACTAGTTTTTGCATTTTGAAACATAAAAACTTTGTTGTTTTGCCTTTTGACTAAACTTATTAAATTTTGGTTCAAAACAACTTTTGGCAAGGCATAGTGTACTTGTTTTTAAGTATTTTAATAATTGTGTTTTGTACATTTGTTGTTTAAACATAAACTGTGGTTTAAAAATACATTGATTTCAGGAGTCAGGAATAAATAATGACATTGTTTTCAAAGGTACAATTACCAAATTGCACCCATGAAAAGCGTCAGAAACAATGTAATATTAACTGCAACCAAAGTGGTAGCACTTGATTTTGCGTTCAGCTCAATCCAGTCAAGGTATTGACTAACACGGGTGTAGACGCCTGGATAATCGGGATTACCGCAGCCGACGCCAAAACTGACAACGCCTACTATCTCTTTGTTCAGAATGGCGCCTCCACCGCTGTCACCTGATAATTTTAAAACAAAAAAATGAGTTTTAATTAACTAGATTGAGCTTTTTCTTACCTTGGCAACTGTCGACGCCTCCAATGCCCAGCTTTCCAGCACAGAACATGTTCTCAGTGATGTCCACTACTCCAGTGTAGGCTTTAGCGCAGACACTTCGGTTAGTGAGAGGCACAGTGACCTTCTGAAGATTAGTAGGAATGGTCGTGTCACCAGAGTGCAAAGTGCCCCAACCGGATAGGAAAAGATCTCCATCCTGTGGATCATTGCCTTTGGCCGGCAGTTTTGCAGCAGCGGCATTTGTCTGATTTAAATTCATAGACGCCACCGTTTCAAGGAGGGCAATGTCGTTGTCGTTTGTCACGTTTGAGTATTGTTCATGCACTTTGATGCTTTTCACCTTTATCAAAGTGCCAGAATTTAGATTTAAAGTGTTGTAACGAACGCTCATGCCGCCTGGATTACTTAGGTCATCTCTAATAAAAGTTAATTAAAAAACAAAAATTTTAATTTAAAATTGATACTCACGCATCAATGCAATGAGCTGCAGTGAGAATCCATCTTTCTGAGATGATAGAACCACCTAAAAAAGTAATAGGATAAATTTATGTAAAGCTCCAAACTTAAGTAGCTTACCACAAAAATGGCTTGTATGTTGAAGAGAAACTTGGTGAGGCGCATCGCCGTTTACTGCCTCCGCTCCTCCAACAATAAAACCATTTTGAGATTTGGTGTTACTTTTGAACTGAATTGTAGGTGGCTTAGCAAAAGCCACACTGACTAGAAAACACAAAAAAAGTAAAATTTTCATGATATTAAGTGCTTGAAATAAAGTAAAATTAATAAAAAAAATCTTCTTTGTAGTAAAATGACCTACTCATAAACTGTAAAATTGAAAAACTGCTTTTATATTTTAGTTTGTTATCAGTGCAGCATTCTCCACATGATATTTTCTTTTTTGTTTTGCAATCTTTACATGCTATTTTTAATCTTAGTATTTCCTTTTTTTATTATACCACCTATTCATCACCTTGATTTGTAACATCAACTGGAACGCAACTAAAAAAATGTAACCTACGCCACTGCCTAACACACGGGGTAATAAAATAATAATCAGCAAACAGGTAGTTGAGTAATGCATTTCACAATGTAAGAGGGAGTATCACCTTGACTCATGCTGAATGAGATAAGTTGTACACTAGTTTTTGCAGCAACCGGACCATGCTGTTTTATTTGTCGGTGAGATTTTTTATACTAAAAAATTGCAACATTTGAACTGATTTGGCACCTTTATACTGATTAATTTAAATTAATAAAGTGGTAAATGCATTTTAAACTTTATAATTGATTTAGCAGCTGATTTTTGAAACCAGAACTAACATTTTTTGCTTTAAATTGAACGTTTTGAAGTTTTTATTTAGCAACAATTTACAATTTTTTAATTGCAGAATTGAATAATAAACAATTTTACATAATTTGATTATTCAGTTACCAAATTGCACTTATGAATAGCACTAAAACCAATGTGATATTTACTGCAGCTAAAGTGATTGCACCTGATTTAGCATTCAGCTCAATCCAGTCAATGTATTGGCCAACACGAGCGTAAATGGCTGGAAGTTGGGGAGCTCCGCAAGTGCCTATGTTAATAACGCCAACTAGCTCACCTCCTTGAATGGCGCCGCCACCGCTCTCACTTGTTAATTTTAAAACAAAACAAACAAATTTAAAATTTTTTAAATTAAATATTATCTTTTACCAGTGCAGCTATCAACGCCTCCGGTGTCCATCTTTGCAGTGCAAAACATGTTTTCGGTGATGGTAACATTTAATTCTTTCCAGTTTTCTGCGCAAACACTTCGTTTGATGACAGGCACAGTGACCTTCTGCAAATCAACAGGAGTCGTCGTGTCACCAGTGTGCAGTTTGCCCCAACCGGAAATAAAGATGTTTCCATCCTGTGGATCATTGCCTTTGGCCGGCAATTTTGCAGCAGCGGCATTTTTATGACCAAGCGTCATCGGCGTGGCCGTCTCAATGAGGGCAATATCATTGTTACCCGTCGTATTTGAGTACTGCTCGTGCACTATCAAGCTTTTTACTTTGATCACCTCGCCGGAGTCTTGCTTTAATGTGTTATAGCGAATGCTAAGTCGACCTGGATTGTTCAGGTCGTCACTGAAAAGAATTATATAAACTTTACATAATCAAAATTTTTTAAAAGAATTGCTATTTACTTGTTGATGCAGTGTGCAGCAGTAAGAATCCACCTTTCAGAGATAATAGAGCCACCTAAAATAAATAAATAATTTTTTGTGTAAAAAACACAAAACTACAATAACTTACCACAAAAACTTGCCCCTTTAATCTCAAAAGAAATCTGATGAGGTGCATCACCGTCTACTGCCGCCTCTCCTCCAACAATAAAGGCATTTATAGATTTGGTGTTACTTTGGATTCCTTGCTGAACCGATGGGGGTTTAGCAAAAACAGCACTTGCCAGAAAACAGGCAAAAAGTAAAAACTTCATAGTTTTCTATGCTAAAAATAAGTATTTTCAAAAAGTGTTTTATTGATGGCAAAAAATGATCTATTTCTTTACTAGTATCCTGCTATCCCTAAAAAAATGATTTTTCTCCCTCCGCACTGACTCTTTTTGCTCTAGAAAATACACCTTTAAAGATATTGAAAAACGGTTTTCACCAGTGCAACGAGATAAATGGCATCTTTCTAATGGTACCAAACTCGAGTTGATCAGATGACCGGAAGTGCCTTATCTGATCATAGTCACTTTTTAAAACAGCCATATTAAATACTAAATGAACTCCGATAAGATTTTTGATTACACCATTGGATTCATCGCCCCTTAATTAGTCTGTGTCGAATTTGGTGTTTCTCAAAACCTTATGGTTTACCAGAAAACTCAAAAAGTTTGGAACGTTGTCTTTTGTTTTGGCTGATATTGCGCCGCTTTGTCAGTTGTGCGCAGGCGCGTATCGCTATCTCAGCAGCTGCAGCTCTGGATAAAGCTGTGCGCTCTCGCTGCCGTTCTCGCTGCTATCGCTGCCGCCGCTCTCGTCCTGGGCTGTCGGGGGAGCACAGTTGTTGCGGGGGCAGCAGTGCACAACTCAGGGTGGCGAGGTCTGACGTGACCTCCTCGGGCCTCGCTCGCTGCGCTCGCGAGACCCTCGTCGTCGGTCGTTGACAACGGCCAAGTCACGACAGGATGACCCGCCGTCCCAGACATGAATGTATGTTAGCAGTGCACAGATAAAAACGGCGAGGTCTGGCGTCACTTGGCTCACCAAAAACGCCCGCCGACGAGGGCCTCGCGAGCGGAGCGAGCGAGGTCCGAGTCGGCGGGCGTTTTTGGTGAGCCAAGTGACGCCAGGGTGAGCCGTTGCTTAACTGATTCAATTTAACCAAGATCTTAGATTTAGAAAAAAATAAGTGAGAGCACAACTGTGCAAAAAAGTAGCAGTGCACAGCCTAAAGCGGCGAGGTCTGACGACACTTGGGCACTGTGAACGTCCACCGACTCGGGTCTCGCGAGCGGAGCGAGCGGGGCCCGAGTCGGTGGGCGTTCACAGTGCCCAAGTGTCGTCAGGGTGAGCCGCTGGCCAAACTTTTAAGAAATGTTAGCGGTGCACAGTTAAGGTAGGAGTGAGCGAAGCGAGCTCGACTGAGCCCTTGTAAATGTTAAAATTGTTTATATATTTTATTGTGAGGTGTTGAAAAAACTTTTATTGTTTTCTCTTGTCATGCAATATTCAAAAGATATTTCCATTTTTAGTGTCAAGCTTAGTGCTATTTCCTTTCGTATTACACTACTTGCAGTTCATCACTTTGTTTCATCTGCACCCAAAAACGTCAAAAAAGGAAACTAAACGTAACGACGGGTTGTAACAGCACTTGGGGTAATAAAATAGTAGTCAGCAAACAGGTGGCTGAGTAATGCACTCCCAAACGACTAGAGAAAGAGTGTCACCTTGGTTCATGTAGATAAGTACCGCACACTAGCAGATTTGACACATATAGGGTGTGTTTTATATGAGCAATAAAGTAAATAGTCGTTTATATCATTGCCGCCAAACTGAGTCAGGTAAAATTCAAGTGCAAAGCAATGTAATACACATTTTCTCTTCTATTTTCAACTGCCGCCAGCAGCTGCCGCTTTGAGCGCGTCTTGCGGCGTTTTACCGCTTTTCTTTTCCTTCACTTTTAACTGTACGGCATCGCCGCATTGCCTAACTTGCCCAACTTGCTTCATCTTTCCAATGTAATGATACAGCCGTCTTTTCTCTGCCAAGAGGCGAGGAAGCAGTAATCAATGGCAGTTGATTAGATAGTTCAATGACAACCTTTTCTGCTGTGCTGCTTGAAAAATGTCTGCAGAGTTTGTTGTTGTTATTGTTTAGCCGATTGAGTGGAGAAAAAAACGATGAAACATATGGACAAAGTGACCATCGGCCCAGCAAAAAATGACAGTGCCCCACCACTCTCCCAAGGGGTCATCAACTACAGTCCACAGCTGTTCATCTCCGGTCAGCTGGGCCTTGACCCGACTACCGGTTGCTTGGTGACTACCAGTACTGAGGCGCAGATCAGACAGGCTTTTGCCAACTTTGCCGCCGTTGTACAGTCGGCCTCGGAGAAAGAAAAAGGGACGACTCTCGCTGATGTGCTCAAGATGAACATCTATTTGGCGGACATGGCCCACTACCCGACGGTCAACAGTGTCATGAGGGACTACTTTGGCCATGATGGGCCGTTTCCGGCTCGCAGTGCAATTGGCGTGGCCTCTCTGAACGGCGCCGTCCTTGAAATTGATGGTGTTGTACAGTTGAGGAGTTATTAAAATTTTCGTTTGAAAACTTAAAAAACACCGAGCTGCTCTTTTTGAACTATTTTTGAACTTGTAAACTGAAAAATGAAAACAAAATCTGTGGTCAAAATTAGTAGCTACTGTGGTCATAACTGTTTGATTGTGTAAAGTGCCTTTTTGCTCTACTCTACCACCTCCACCACATCCTTACCTTTCAATCATCATCATCATCATAATCACTTCCACTGCCATTGAATTAGATGCCTGTGATTAGCAAAACAAAAATGTTATTATTGATCCAGTCAAACTCAATCGATTGAGTATTATTAGCCTTCTTTCTCTTAGATTACCTGATCCAATGCTCTCTCTCCATTTGCACATCTGCATCAAATTATTATGATTATTTCTTCCTTCAACGTTGATGATGTAAGAGTCAATATGCGAAAATCACCAGTGCCTCTGAAAGTGGTAAGAGTCAATGGCAGAAATCGACCCTGTAGATCAATGGTGATGCAGCTGCTCCAAAAAATCCTTGATGGTTGTAGTGGTGGTAGTTATCTTTTACAAAAAGAAAGAAGAAGATGAAGATGAAGTAAATACACCCGAAGGATTCATTCAGGCACCCGGCAGACAGAAGCTCAATTAAAAGTAGACATTTATATTTTACTTCTAATCTCGTTGTGACCTTCTTCTGTTCAGAGGACAAACAATGGAGCAGTTTGTTGGTTTGCGAGTCTGTCTACAGTGCAGATGTCTGAGATAATCTGACTTGCATGAAAGAAAAGTAGGAAAGAAAGCTGTTGACTGACTGACTCGTCATCGCCATATAATATCGATCAGAAGTTAGTCAATTATTAATGATTTCGGCTAATTGACTTTGGCCACTGACTGACTGCTGCCTACTTAGCGAAAGAAAAAAAGAAAAAATCAAAGCTGACAAAAGCTGATTTAGAGCTTAAGAAGTTTTGTTCTTCTCTTCTTTTGTCTTTTACATAGGCAACTTTTATTGGATGTGCATGTGTGTGGAAGTTACGTCAAAGTAGTTGATTCAGTTATCAGTGATCAGACATTTTTTTCTGTTTACAATCAAATTTGTTTTTGTTCAACCTCTTACATTTTGTTAAAAATCAAAAGGCGAATCTCTGACAAAAAGTAGTCTTAAACTTGAAAAATTTCTTTTTTTCCTTCTTTTTTCCCTAAGTTTCCATGAAGCCATTTCAGCAGTTGCCTTTTCATTGACTGCAGTTAAGTTGGCTAGTAAACTTTTTTTTAAAACAGAGAAACAGTAGCCGTTTATGTGCGGCAATCAATAAGGGAGACACGTGTAATGTATGCAAGGTGATTGCTTTCTCCTTCTTCATCTCTTTAAATTAAATCTCCAGTGTTCGATTTATTAGTAGGCAAAAAAGTGCAACTGGAGTTTAATGACTGCAGCTAAAGTGGCAGCTGACCGGGCAAATAAGAAAGTGAAAGAGAAAGAGAAAGTGAGCAAAAGCAATAACAGATCTAGATGAGAAGTTTTATTTTAGTATATTTCAGTTTATTGATGAGAAAAGGAGGAATGAATAGTCCGGTTAGTAGTTCGGAAAACAACTCGGAAGTAGTTAGTTTTAGTAGAGTAAAAAATAGTCAGACATTTGAGCCCGACGAGCTGACCGGCCAAACTGACAACTTTGAACCCTTTGGCAAAAAACCGAAGAAGAAAAATTGCCGCGTTGAAGAGCTTGATAGTGGCGCAAATATGACAAAAGTACTCAATTTGAAAATGATAAAAATGCTTTTTAGAACTATGATGAACAACTCAACAGTTTTAATTAAAGGAAGTCAACCGAAAGTAAACTGACTTGATTGCATTTCTAATCAGTTTAAAACCAAAAAATAGTTTACTTGAAAAAGCTGCACTTATTTTAGGGAGCACACATGTTGGTGGCAGCCATATATTGTACTTTAGTTGCTGCCTCTTGTTACCGCTAATTGTCTTTTAAGCAATTCATTGTTGATCTTATTACTTAATCTCTCAAATTAGCCATTTAGGCAACGAGAAACGGGAAAAGAAAACAAAGGGGGCATCTGGCTACTTTTGTACAACAAGGCAACACGGTCTGTTGTACAACAACAATCAGTAATTGCTATTTACCTCAGAATGCCCATTCAGTCATTTGTCAAAACCACTACCACTACTACTTTCCGCTAATTGCCCTGACATTGTCAACGACACTGACCGCCATGTTGTTCTTCTCTATTGTTGACTCAATTGTTGTTGTTCATTGCTTTGCTCATTGCCCAGCCACACTTGGTTGCTGCTTCTGTTTCTGCATGTTATTAATAATCTCAAAGACAGCCAACATTTCATGTGCATTCATTCAATCAAGATTGGATAGGATCCGCCGCCGGTTTTTCCGCTGATTACGCTGTTCACTTTCTCTCTCATCTTCTTTTTGCAACTGCTTCTCAGCTAAACCTCCGCTCTAATTAGGGAAGTGAAGCAAAATATGGTGCAATGGCTTGTCTGCTTACCTGCTTCTGGGCACGTGCAACTCGTGAATGACAAACGTCTTTGAGTAACTCAATGCTACCACCTGTTACCTTAACTTCATCTTTGTCAAGATTCGTATGTCTAATCCTATTTACCTTTGCAATTACCTATGCACTACTATTATTATTATGGCCAATTACTATTATTGGTGGTCCTTCCAACTAAATGTTTATTTTTAGTAATGTTTTGTTTACAAACTCTGTTTGTTACAAAATGATTATATTTAGCAGTAGTGTTTTTGGGTGATGTAAAACGTACACACAAAAATTATTTATCAATGCAATGGGTCAAGGGCTAGTGCTTTGGGCGCCAAGTATGAGAAGGTAATGTAAGCTGAAGACACATACACACACATTTTGTCGTCACAAAACTGTCACTGGCCATCAGAAATATATTGAGTATTTGCCGCTCACACTGCTTTTTGACGCAGTACTCTCTGTCTCCTTCTCTCGCTGATGTAATGACATTATTACACATTTTTGCTATTTTCAATTAATGACAAATTAGCAATGATGATGATGAGAGCAGGTGCAATCGCAGGTTTGTGCGAGAAACAATCAACTCGGTGACAGTGACAACGATAGCTCGGAGGGGCTGTCAGGACAATTGCCGAACAAACAATGAAAAAAGACAAAAAAGTGTCAAACTTAAAAATTAGTCCTCATTTTTCTTTTGTTTTTTGTGGCAGACCACGTCATCTTTCCTCTACTGCACTGTAGTTTACGGGTTTTGCACTTCAGGTAGAAACCCTGAAAGATATCAACAGATAAATGTGATAAGTTAAAAACAAGATTGCATGAAACGCCGAAAACTGCCGTCATCAGAGGAAAAAATGAATGGGAACTTTTTGATTAATTGACTTTATCCCACCAGTGGCTGGTGACATTTTTTTGGCTACTGAAATGGAGAAAAATCAAAAACTTAGGTACTTAAGATCTATTGTTCAGATTAGATTGATACCCACGAGTGCGACCTTGCTATTGTTCAGACCTGCACCAAGCGATTTGTTCTCATGGTAATTTTTCCTGAAAGTTGTTTTTTCAAAAATCTCCGAAATGTTGCCTAGTTACTGGGCAAAAATTGGTCAAAGATGATTTGAGTGACAATTTTTCCAGTAGTCAGTCGAAGGAGGATGTTCTCTCAAGAACAATTTTTTTCGTCAAAAATAGCAGTGAATTTGAAAGTTGAAAACAGATTTTAAAATTCCTCAACTAAAACAACAACAAAAAGCAAATCAAATTTTCCTTATCAACAGCACATATCATCTTATCAGATTTTTTGAACACTCACCGTTTCATCTCCTTTTCTCTCTCTTTTCGGAATGGACTAATGTGAGCCTGACGCAGGCGTAGGGCAATTAAAATCGGAAGCAGGCAAAGAGAGGCAGTCAGGTAGGCGCACAGGTGAGTCAACAAATTCGAAGGAGAGAGAGCGAGAGAGAAATCTTCACTTTGGTCGGCGTAGTCACTTCTTTCTTGATTGCGCGCTTACGTCTTCTGAAAGAAAAAGAAAGAAAAAATGGTGGTGAGAAAAAGAGAAAATGAGAAAGGGAACTAGCGATGGAGCGGGAGCGGGAACGGGAGAAAAAGAGAGGGCGAGAAAGATGGAGAAAGAGCCCGAGCAGAAAAAAGAACAGCGAGGGCACATCGTCGAAGACCACCACTGACTCTCTGAACAGTCGATCTTCGATGTGTGTACAGAAGGTGATCAGCAAGGTTGTGCAGGACAGCAGCAGTGGAGCATAGCAGTGCACTACCACCACCACCACCATCAAGAGTGTAGTCCATCATCTCGATGTTCAGTGGACCACCTCGACTACCACCTCAACTATCACGACCATCGTCACAGCTTCTGATATACTGATATAAAGACTACTCTACCTTACCGTACTATTATTACCACACTATTAGTGTACAGTTGTACAACACACCGCCGTAGGCCACTTGGTGATTCAAGTCACAGAACACCGTGCCCGCAAAGTTCAATCATTCTGTCATCAGCAAAAAAAAGCAGTCGATTAATTTGCCAACAACAACTTTTTTTTGCCTCCTGGGGACGGTCAGAAAGAACGATCCGCTGCTTTTGCAGAAACAACAAAACGGTTTTTTGCTCTTGTTTCCATTCTTGTGATAAGAACGTGCCAAACACGCTTTGAAACACAGTGGAGTAAACTCTTCTCTGTGAATCTTCAGCATTTCCAGCATTTTTATCTCCATCAACAGCAGCACGACCATGGTCTCCGGCGTCCGCGTTCGGGCTGCAACAAAGCCAGAAGATTTGAACAACAACAAATCCAACCTTCAACCGGTGATTCTACAGCAGCAGCAACAGCAACAGCCACCTCAACCAGAGAATGGTGAATCTTCAGAATCTGAATCAGATCGGTCAGGCGCCTCCTCTTCCTCAAACAACCTCCAGGGCCAGCCAGCTCGATCCAGCTCCCGCAAACAGAAGGAGCGTTTCATCATCGCCGACAACGACGACGAGGTGGACTACCACCGAGAGCACCGCATCGGCGAGTCGCTCGTCAACGACGCCCAGCTGGACACGGCCATGGCCGAGGCCTACCTGAAGAACAAGGTGCCCTTCGAGGCGGCCATCGTCTGGCGAAACGTCTTCACCATGGTCCTCCTCCACGTGCTCGGCTTCTACGGCTGGTGGTACTGCATTCGCTACGCCCACTGGCAGACCGTCGTCTTCGCCTACATCATCGGCCACATCGGCGGCATTGGCATCCTCGCCGGGGCGCACCGGTAGGTCAACCTTTTAGAAAAGAAGAAGTTCTCAATTTTAACCTCGTTTTTTCTATTTATCAGTCTCTGGACTCACAGATCCTACAAGGCCCACTGGTCGGTGAGGACGCTGCTCATGCTGCTGCAAACACTGGCACTTCAGGTAGGCACTGTTTTTTACTTTGCTTCTTTGATTTACTGCCGTACTGTGCCGCTAATTTAGTTACTCAAACAACAAACTGTTGACAGTGAACAGTGTTAGCTGAGCAGTTTTTTACGGCTAATTAGCGTGTGGGAGAGAGACCTGATTTCAAATCTGATTGCTAATCGAGCAAATCACCAACCAACCGATCACTGGAGAAAGAAAGGGGAAAAACCAATTAAGTCTTGCATGTTAACTATTCTTCTTCTTCTTCTCTACTCGACTACTAAAACATGGTCACGTTTAAAAAGTTATCACTGCAAAACGGATTTATTATTTATGTTATATTTGCAAAATAGTCATATCTAAATGGTGAGAATGATAGATTCAATCGTTGTTTGACAAACAGCCGTAGCTGTACGGTTTGTATTTACTCTCCAATTAGTGTTTGCTTAATTTTAGCTTTTTTAACTTTTTACATGTGTTTTCGGGCAGTGTAGTTAGTGTAGTGTTGCACTGAAAAAAAAAGAAAAACGGCCATTTTGTTTGTTTTTGCGGTTTACACGCTTTAGTAGGAGTTAAGTTTAGTTTGTCTAGTGCTCAATTGAAAACGGGGCACAGAGGGGGAGACCTGGAGCAAATTCAGGGCAAACTTGGCTAACGTGTTTTTCTCCCTTCTTCTGTTGGACTTTCCTTTTAATTAGCTATGGACAGTGACAGTGGAGAAAAGAGATTATATCAGCTTTATCAGTTTGTGAATTTCAAAATCCGTTTTGCAGTGCAGTTAATTTTTAGTTTATTTGTTTTATTTTAAAACTTTCTATTCTGTTCTCAACTGCAGTTTTTTTTATTTTTCTAAGTTGTCTGTTTACTGTTTTTTTATCGATGACCTAGGTGCAAATAAAGTTGAAACAAGACTAGCCTTTTGTGTTTGTGTCCAATTAAAAAACTGTCGTTTGATTTAAAATAAAAAGAGCAAGTCAGTTTTGTTCAACTGTTTTCTTTTTTTTGCAAATCGATAAAGGTTTTCAATTTACCATTCTCTCTTCTCTTCTTTTTTGCCGTTCAGGGACATTTGCTCGGGAAGTTTAAAGCAGTGGTCAGTCGCTGTCTTTAGTATCGATCCAGGCGATTGTAAAGCTTTTAAAACTCAGAAATTTTTAATTTTAGAAAATAAGATGCAAATGTTTTTAACAGCAAAACTAGTGTTAAGTTTTGCCCATTCAAGGCACCCATTACCAGTGTTTAATTGCCAATTTGTGCACCACTTGTTGAATGTTTGACACTTTTTAACTTTTCATTAAAAAAACTTTATAACTGCAACAGATGTTAGAGATGCAGCGATAACCACTTGCCACTGCTAATGACACAAAGCACTCCTTTTAGCGGCAATGTTCCTTACGAGCAAAAATGCACAATGAACGGTTATCTGAAGTCATTCAAATGGCGGTGTCACGTTAGCGTAATTGGCAATGACAATGCTTATTATTATACCTCTCTCTCCCTGCTGCTGTGACATTGTTAACGGCAATGTTTACTGTAATGTTAAGGACACAGTGATGTTGCTGTTGTCTAGCAGTTAATGTCAGTTACATAGCTGACTTTTATTCTTAATTGTTAGGTTTTTGGAAAAGTTGGGGTTGGACCACTCTCGCTAAAACGGAGACTTTGTTTAGCTGCTTAATATTTTTCTTCATTAGCAGAAGACTTGGGCGGCAATTAGCACTGTCACCAACCGTAGTGCTAATTAATTAATAAAAGTTGTGTGCTTCTGTAACAACATTGACAAGTTCGCTTGCACTTGGGTTAGCTTCAATTTTGAAAAAACGGGAAATGGTTGGAGGTGCATTGGCTGCAGGAGCCCTTGTCTCAGGAAAAGATGTAGCAATCTTTTTGGAGGCAGTACCGTGTGTAATGTACAATAAAATGGTAATTACTAGTGTAGAAAAGAAGTGTACAAAGTGGTATTGAAGCGCACACCAAGGTGCGAAACTACACACTAATCTTGTCTTCTTGAAGCAACATCAGTTTCGGCAGAGAATTACCCACTTCCACCTGTTTGGAGGACGGTTATCTTTTGTTGCTGCTGTTTAAAATGACTGCAACACACTGTCACTCTCGACCTTAACCTGAGTGTATTGATTAAAATGAATAAAAAAGCTGGCCTTTTTGCCGAGTTGCCTGCCTGCCGCTTTTCCGCTCATGTACGAAACATGTCTCGGGAGGGCGAATTAAATCAGAGCAAGCGGCGATCTTGTGAGATCACTCACTCACCAAGTTTTAGCAGTGCAAAAACAACAGCAAAAGATATGTAAAGCATGATCCGTTTAATCACGTTTAAAAATACCTCGACCATCATCAACTGTTGTGGCGGCAGCAGGTTATCTTGCCAATACTAGATCACTACTACTAGATAGCCGGCCGCGCTCTGCCTAATCTAAATTTAGTTCTAATCAGAGGTGAGCAAAAAAGGCAAATACTTTCATTTTCTATCCTCATTTTCTACTCTCCACTGCTGCTAACTAGTGCGACCACTGATCACTCTGGAACATCATCCAAAGTAGGAAGGAAAAGGAGGAAAAGTTTTGCCGAAGTTACTCTACAGATTTTTTTAATTTTTCACTAGACTTTTTTTATAAAGTGGTATTCACAACTGCTTGGTTGAACTTCTTTTAGTATGTAGAGCAGAAGCACCAAGGTAGCTCTAGAGTCAGTTCTAAAGAGTGGTGATGAAAGGAAGAGAGAGCGATGGGCTAGCTTTCAGTTTATCAGCTGACAATCTACAAGTCCGACAAAGCGTGAGTAAGGGCTGTTTGCTGGCCTCCTTGTGCCTGCTTGACTAACTGATGAGCCAATAATTCATCAGCCGTGTCGAATCAAATTAGCTGTCATCTCGACGAATGCCAACTTTTTTTGCTGCTGTTGATGCCGTTGTCAAATTACCATATTGTCAAGAGTATTTTGCAAGTCTTCGTTCCTAGTCATCATTATCATTTCTGGGCACCTGCACTCGTTGACCGAAGGGAAGACCGTGCCGGGGCCGGGGCAATTGCGTCAGCAAAGAGTGCTTCATTTTCATTCGAGAAATAGTTAGCAGTAGCAGTAGTTGAAACGCTGAGTTAGGGCGGTTTTCTCCTTTTTCTGTTTCTCTTTCAGTTCAATTGAACTCAATTGAGCTCATGATTAGTGCAGAGAGTAGTGTGGCAGAAAGTGACCGGTGTTGAGAGGAAGAGCATCTCTCTTTTTTCCCAACCACAACTTTGCCTCTAACACTTGCATGCGACAATTAGGGAAGAAGAAAAAAGTGAAACTGAGTACTGAGACTGATATTTGGCGAGTATTCATCATCAGAACGGCAAATATGATGATGATGACTAGACAAGCTACTTTTAGAGACTGCAGCAGTCGTTCCAGTCGTCGTTCCTTTACGCAACTGCAGCTGGCGCTAGGCAATCTGCTGCACACCACTGACACTCCTAATTAATCGTACACATATCGATGCTGCATCCTTGAAAAAGGACTGCTGCTGCTGATGCTGTCGCGGTCTTCTCGCGACTGTCTGCGAGTAATATGGCACGTAGTCCAAGCTGAGGAGACGGAGAAGGGGGCAAAATTGTGAAAGAAAAAGGCTGCTGAGGTCTGCTGTCCTGTGCGACAGAGTTTCAACTTCACCTTTTTTACCTCTGCTATTTGCCCCCTCTTTTTGTTAATGAATTACTAGCGCTAATTGTCTCTAGTCTGTAGTGGTGGTGGTGGTAAGCGTCGTGATTAATTAATCGGTCGGTGATCAGTGAGTCGCGGTGATTGGTGATGCAAAATTAAGAAAAACGAGAAAGTTTATTAGAGAAAGTTTTACTTTTTTTGCCAATTTTAAATTGAATGATGCTAGTTTTCGGAGACGCCGCTTTAAGCTAATGTCTTCATTTGAAAATCTCATTGTTGCCGCGTTTGCCACTGTCACACCATGTTGAAAGAGGAATAATAAAAAGTGGCTGGCCAAGGGCACAACACGTTGGCTGAGTTACTTTGTTGCAGCTAGGAGAAAGCGAGTGAAAAGAGCCTCAATAGAGATGCTGAAAAAAACTGACATTTCTATCTCATCTTGACATCTCAATTACTGCCCAATTTTGTTGCTGTTGTTGTTTTAACCAAAGACAACTATTGTAAACATGACTGATTTGACCATCTTTTTCATCTTTACTATTATCTAGAATGACATCTACGAATGGGTTCGCGACCACCGCACCCACCACAAGTACTCGGAGACGGACGCCGATCCGCACAACTCCAAACGGGGCTTCTTCTTTGCCCACGTCGGCTGGCTGCTCTGTCGGAAGCACCCGCTGGTGAAGGAGAAAGGCGCCCAGATTGACATGTCTGACGTGTGGGCGGACCCGCTGGTGCGCTTCCAGCGTCGCTTCTACATTCCCCTGTCCTGCTCGTTTGGGGCGTCTTTCCCGTCTCGGTGCCGGTGTACTTTTGGAGCGAGCCTGTGATGGCTATGGTTTTCGGCAACTTCTTCCGCTACATCGTCTCGCTGCACCAGGCGTGGCTGGTCAACTCGGCGGCCCATCTCAGCGGCGGGCAGTTCTACGATAAGGCGTTGCAGCCAAGGGAGAATCGGCTGGTCACCTATCTCTCGATGGGCGAAGGTAAGTGATTGCCAAAGCTCAAAGTTTTCACTTAACATTTAATGATTCCCTTCTCTAGGCTACCACAACTACCACCACACCTTTCCCTGGGACTACTCGGCGAGTGAGCACGGCTGGAGAGACAACTTCAACCTCGCCACGGCCTTCATCGACCTCTGCGCCGCCCTCGGCCTGGTCACCGACCGTCGGGTGGTGTCGAAGGCGGTGGTGGAGGCGCGCATCGCCCGCACCGGCGACCGCTCCCTCCTCCCGCCCTACTACGCCGCCGACCGTACGCCCAAGTACAAACTGCTGGACATTGGCCTCGGCCTCTGCATCACCTCCTGGTCGCTCTGGCTGACCTTCGTTCTCAGACTGCTCGTTTAGGCGGGAAAATGATGGTCAATGGTCAAACGATTTGACCGGAAAAAGGTGTGTGCTCTCTCTCTCTCTCTTTCACTCAACAACAATGTTGCAGTTTTCTACGTCTGTGGTTGTCTTTCTTTCTTTTCTTTTATTCATTCTTTTTATTTCTCTCTTTTTACTACTCAACAAAACTTTAGCTTTTGATATACTTTAGTTTTCCCTTCCCTAAGACTTTCTGAAGTTTCGCTCGCTCTCTTTTTCTCAACTACCCACACTGTACATTTTCTTATTACTCTCTGATGATCGATTTACTGTTAGTCGACAGAGCAAACACACACACACACACTCACATACACTTAGATGACAGATGAACAAAGTAGCAAATTGCCGACAAATGGAAGCGGAAAAGCAACATTGTTCATCAGATACCCCCTTCCAAAGTGCTTTTTGGAATTTGGTCTGAGCCAACCCCTTGGTACGCTGGTCGACTGTACTGAATGTGACCCCTTCTCCTAAAAGACCGTTTTCTATTTCTCTTTCTTTTATTTTATCGACTGCCAACCGTTGTCGTGTTGTGCAAGTTTGTAACATTTTTGTTTGCTTTTCATTAATAATATTTAAATAAAGTATGCTTGTAAAATTAATGCCTGTTGTCATATGCATCAAATGCTATTATTTCAGGTTTCCTCGTCATTAGCATCACCCAAAAACTGCCAACTGTAATAATTGGAAACTAGATCACTTCAACTATGAGCACAATCTATCTAACTTCACTAAAAAAATGATGTTTCTCTCTCTGCACGCACTTTTTTGCTTCTATAAATTACATCGTTCAAGATATCAAGAAACGGTTTTCACACAATAAACAAGCTAAATGGCATCTTTCAAATGGTACCAAACTTGGGGTGATTCGAACACCGGGTGCATTTTTAAGATCATAATTTCGAACTTTCCGAATAAGTTCTATACGATTTGTTTTGACTCTAAAAAATACACCGTGAAAGTTATTGAGTTGCTGTTTTTGCTTAAATACTAAGCTAACGGATACTTACTTATTGGCGTTAAATTTAAAAAAATTTGATTTTTGAGAGTAATTATTACAGTCAGTTAAAGATTTCATATATTAATTTCATATGATTTTTTGAGTTTACATTTATGATTCTATAAATTACATCGTTCAAGATTTCAAATCTCAGTTTTACCTGAAAACAAAGCAAAGTAGTGCTTATCTAATGGTATTAAGTTGGGGTTAATTTGACTAACTCAAGTAATTATTATGACCAGTTAAAGATTTCATAAAAATTCTTATATTAATTCCATATGATTTTCCGCATTTACATTTATGATTCTATAAATTACATTTTTTATGATATCTAAACATTGTTTTACTTGAAAGCAATGCCAACTACTACCTATCTATTGGCTTCAAATTTAGGTTGATTTGACTTACGGAAGAAATTATTAGAGCCAGTTTTAATTTTTGTACAAATCCCTATTTAAGTTCTATATGATTTTTTTGCGTTTTCATTTATGGTTCTATAAACTACATCTTTCATAATATTATGACGCGGTTTAGTTTAAAAACGACGCTAATAACCATTTATCTATTGGTGTTAAGTTTGAGTTGATTGGACAACTAAAAATATTTTATAATAGATTTTTTTTTAAATGATATATTGAACAGAACTTTTTACAAATAAACCCCAAATGTTGAAAGCTGGTGTCATTTGGTTGATCGGCACCGACGGCTTGGGGCACAACGAGCTTGCGAGTTGTGTCCCAAGCCGTCGGACGATGCCGATCAACCAAATGACACCAGTCAATGCTTAAAAATTTAGAAAAACTAAAGAGTACGTGTCGCGAAGCGACACTCACGCCCTTGTAATTATTATTAATCCCCTAAATGCATTTTTATTCCGTTACTTTCACTCCAGTACACACACAAATACCTTTTTCTTGTTTCCCAAGCAATCCATTATCGACATCATAGTACATTGTTCCTTCGTTCTATCATTTTACTCCCCCTGTACACTTTTTTCCTTCCATTTTCATCAAACTATACACACTTTGGCTTAATTTGATTCTCTCGCTCGCTGGTGCAGAAGACAAGAAGACATTGCTCCAGCAGCAGCAGAAGCGAACGTGACCTGTCGCTGTCAGTGGTATTATACCACTGTGTAGTGTGATGTGCCGCACAACACTGTGTAGCAAAGCACATCGCCAGTCAGAAGACGATTATGTGGTGAAAATGAGAAAGTGAGGGAACTGGAGCTGAACCACGACCACCTAAAGCGAGCTCTTCTCTGCTGATATATACTGCTCATTTCAGAGCAGCAGCAGCAGTAAAAGCAGTGCTGCACAAGTTTTCTGGTTTAGAGCGGGAATGAGATTCTCTCTCACTTAGCAGTGCCGGATTCTGCTTGTCTGCTGTAGACTGGCTGCGCAGGAGTCGGCGACAATCTCCGAAAAGTTTGGTTGGCTGCTGGTGTACTTCTGGTGGTGTCATTCAGTCAGAGTTCGAGGCTGTCTGCTGTGTGCCTCTAACTGACTTTGCCACTGACTGACTGACTGTGAGACTGCAGCACTGCACTTTCTCTCTCATTCAATCCCATTCCTGCACACTGTTTACATGCACACACTAAATCATCCTCACACGCTACCTTTTCATCGCACCAGAAAACAGTCCACTCTAATCGCACTGTCACCAGGGACTTCAATTGCTGAATTAACATCATCATCATCTCATCCTGCTGAAATTGTCATTGGAAAGTCTAAAAGTAACGGTAATTTACGATATTTTTTATTCTGGTAGATAGAACTTGTACACACTTGTGAAAGTACATAAACTGCGTCTGTTCACATGTAAATGTTGCTGTAGAAGAATGTACATGTAGAGGTGGAAACGCAAAAAAGTACACTGTCCTGGCACCAGAATAGAGCATTCTGTTGTGCAATCGACACTGTGTCTCTCTCTCTCTCCATTTTACATTTGCACCAGTTTCAGCTGGTTTTGTGTTTAGTTGTTTCTGACGTTGCTTCTGCTGCTGCTGCACTTTTCGATCAGTCTGCTGTGTCACGATCTACTACTGCTAGTGCTGGTCAATAGACGTGTGTCAGACGTCAACTTCGGAGAAATGTTGCTTCTTTAGATTTAGAAATAGAAGAAATGACAAAAATAAAAAGAAGATAATGTCACAGGTGCACACAGTGTCTTACAGTGTCTCGCTAAAGATAACTATCTTGGGATTGCTTTGCACACAAAAAACAAAAGAATGTGTAAATCCGATTAAGTATTGCCGTATTGCGTGACATTATCACGTCAATGATTGTCCGCTCCTACTAAATGCTCCTCTGAGATACATTCGACATTTGCCGAGAAAGAAAAACAGAAACAAGCACAGTGATCTACTTTTTTACTAATTAATACAACTTCACTTGAAGTCAATTGCATTCACAAACAAATTGACACGCCTCTACTTTCCCAGTTTATTCCTCTTTTCTGAGTATTGACTGCCGTCAGAGTTCTAAAGTCTGTAAGTATCACTTGTTTTTCAAATACATAGCTTTTTTATTTCAGTAGACTTTACTACAATTTGCTCTAATTTGAGCTGTATATCAGGTAGGGGAACAAACTGAGTGATTTTTTCCCTCATAAAAGTGGCTATTTGCACGACTTGTCCAGTTCAAATGGATCACTCTAGCTGCCCATAGGCACTTTGTATTATTTTATTACTGTTTCATTGTTTTTCCTGGAACGCATTTAAACTCAACAGTGCCTTCTTCAATGTACTAATCAGATCATACACTAAAAAGTGAGAGCAAAATGCTGAACAGAAAGCAAAGCGATGACTGGAAGCTATTAATTTTTCTAATAGACCATTTAGTAAAGTTAAGCAATAGTCATAAAAAAAGATGTTGAAGGTTTTTTCACTAAAAAAAATTTTGAACAAAACAAAAATATTAATTTGTTTTGAGAAATTGTAGTTTTAGTTTTTCTAAGCAAATCAAAAGTCATCAAACTATCTTTATACAGATGAAAAATAAAAATTACTTTTTTCAGTCCCCTTTTTATACTACCCTCTCTTTCAATTCAGTTCATTCATTCTCTGTTTGTTGGCTCACTGTCTGCTGCTGCTGTCCTTATCCAAACAACACAGCTAATTAGTCGTCGGTCTTGTTTGCTTTACTCTGCTTTAATTTGCTTTACTTTGGCATCCACAATTGCCTTTTGGTCTTGCCGTCGCCGTCGTTATTGACACCATCATTCCGCTTCAATTCACTGCGATCTGCACTGGCGGCCCGAGATTTGCCTTCGAGGTGCCACTGCCACTACCATTGCCAATAACTATCAAGTGCCTGGTAATTACGCGGCTCTTTAGGAAAAAAGGGGGCAAAAGTAAAGTGAGTTTCACTTAATTTGGTCTCACTCAACATCGAGATACCTAAATTGCCTAAACTGAACAAACGACCGTCCTTGGGTGTTGGAGTTGGAGTCAGTACGATAAGGAAATTACTGCAACAGCAGCTCTTGTTTATGGGTAGTGCTAATGATAACACACCGGAGAAGGATGCACAGCCATTTGGAACTACCCCAAATTATGTTTTTCATGTCTGGCAAGTTTAGTCTGAATGGTCCAATGTATAATCATCATATGATATTGGCAAGTCGAGTTTCCCTTTCATTTGGAGCGGTGATGCTGATGACTTCATCACATTTCAGGGCATCAAAGCATTGCATTGAGCCATCGCTATTTCTGATCGTACGACAAATATTCACAGGCACAGAGGCAGTGCACAGGCTGTGCTGATGTAGTGTGGTGATATACAGCACAGTTGCCGTTGTACAGTTGCAGACTAACAAATCATCGGATGTGTCTGCTTTTGTGTGTGTTTGTGAGATAAAGTGTTTATACGAGCTTAGCTCAGCGTGCACACAACCCACTGGTGTTGATGTTGATTTTTCTTATCAACGTCAACACACACACGAGCTACCACCGTGGTAAAAGCAAAGATTTGCAGGCAGTCTGGCGCCGGGTTTGCTCCGCTGGCCAGATTTTTTCATATCACAAACTGACTTGCCCTCACAGTAATTGCTCAGCAGCAAAAGCAGCATTTTTATCAAAACTGTCGGCCTAGTCAATCTTGTCAGCTTCTAATTGCCACCGAATGGCAACCAGCAAAAAAATCACTGACTGTCAAACAAGTGATGAAAGTGAGACTCTCCCCTAACGAGCTGTCTCTTTCGAACGGACATTTCGTGAAATGTTTGCTTTTTCATTCTTCTTTTTTCGGTGTACTTTTTACTACGTTACTACTGCAGAGTACTTTTCTTCAGTGTTAAGAGGTTAGTGGGTAAGGGAGGGCAAACAAAAGTGAGAAGGAGAAAGAGGTACCCCATCGCAACAGTCAGTCTGTCTCTGTACTCTGTTCTCACAATCCGGTTTTTTATTGCCCCAGTCTTAGTTGGAAAACAACAACAAAAGTTTTATCTCTGTGAGGCATTCCCATCTCACCCCCTTCTCCTTGGTTTTTATTACCCTGTACTGGGCAAAGATACAAGTTCAAAGGGACAACCACTAGTCCAGCAAGTGGCAGCAAAACATGTCCATAAAGTGCCTTTAGTGCCTGCACTACACTACTAATCTGTCCACCACAGGAGGATCGAATCTTAGTTAGCACTAACAGCAGACGGCTTATCTTGATGAGGTTAGCCTCTGTAAGAAAGTGAGGGAGAGCTCTCTTGAGGTGAAAGCTACTTCTTCACTTGGTGATGTCCCTGGAGGGGTAGTAAGCCCGATGGCCATTGCTATTGCCACTGACAGGCACATAGAAACACACAGAGACACTGATTTACACTACCACTAAAGGACGACACTGAGCAGAGTGAGCTTCAGCACCACGACAACGACGATCACCACGATCACCAGCCAGTCAGCCAACCATTCAGTGACTGACGTAACTGGGCAATATAATAGAAAAGAGAACGAGCATCGACACCTCCACATCACCGTCAGTGGCACTGTGCAGCAGCAGCAGCCTTTTTCTGTTCAGCAGTGGCATTTACATTCACATTCACTTTTTTCACTTGCACGCCGCTGTCCATTACCAGTCAAAGTCAAATTGACATTGACAGTTTCACAGTCAAACACATTCCACCCAACACCAAAGGCTGTCACTTTTACCTTTGCATTGTTCACTCACTCGCTCTACTTCGAATATTCACGCCATCACCTTTGTTTATTCGCTTTTCTCAACACTATTTATTTCCATCACCCTCCTTCTTTTTCGTAGAACAAAAAAAAGAAGCTTTGGCATCCCTTGTAAATTCTTGAAAATCAAAGTCAACCATCATTGCAACCACTATGCTTCGCCAAATTGCCACTCGTCTGGCGGCCACTGCCGGCCGATCCGCCGCCCAGAAATCTGTTCAGCAGCAGATGGTAGTTATTGCTGCCCTTCCCCTTAGTAAGTACTTTGCAGTGGTACAAAAACTTCGACTGTTTTAATTGCAAAACATTCCTTTTTCAGATCGCCAGGTGCACACTCGCCTGGAGTCAAACGGCCCCGTGCTGAAGAAGTACATGCGCCTGAAGCAGCCCGACAACATCTGCCTCGCCGAGTACGTCTGGATCGACGGCACCGGCGAGAACGTCCGCTCGAAGACGCGCACCCTCGAGGACGGCCCGCCGAAGGACGTCAGCCAGCTGCCGCGCTGGAACTTTGACGGCAGCTCCACCGGCCAGTCGCAGGGCCACAACTCTGACGTGTACTTGAAGCCGGTCCGCATCTACCCCGACCCGACCCGCGGAGGCAACAACATTCTCGTCCTCTGCGAGACGATCAACTACGACCAGACGCCCCATCCCACCAACACTCGCCACACCGCCGCCCAGGCCATGGAGAAGGTGGCCAAGGAGGAGCCCGTCTTTGGCCTGGAGCAGGAGTACTCGCTGCTGGACGGCTACGAGAGCCCGAAGTGCCTCGGCTGGCCGTCGGGAGGCTATCCCGCCCCACAGGGCCCCTACTACTGCGGCGTCGGCGCCGGGCGCGTCTTTGGCCGTGACGTCATTGAGGCGCACTACCGCGCCTGTCTCTACTCGGGCGTCCAGATTGGCGGCATCAACGCAGAGGTGATGGCCTCGCAGTGGGAGTTTCAGGTAAATTTGTTGTTTTGTTTTTAAGTTTTGATAAGTTTAAACTAACTTTTATCACACTCCTCTCTGCAGATTGGCCCCGGTCTGGGCATCAAGGCGGCCGACGACCTGTGGATGGCCCGTTTTCTCCTCCACCGCATCGCCGAGGACTTCAACATTGGCGTCACCTTTGACCCGAAGCTCTTTAAGGAGTGGAACGGCGCCGGCTGCCACGCCAACTTCAGCACCAAGGCGATGCGCGAGAAGGGCGGTCTGAAGGTGATCGAGGCGGCCATGCCAAAGCTGGAGAAGAACCACCTGAAGCACATCAGCCAGTACGATCCCTCGGGCGGCGCGGACAACGCCCGCCGCCTGACGGGCATTCACGAGACCAGCAGCATGGACAAGTTTAGCTGGGGCGTGGCCAACCGCGGCTGCTCGGTGCGCATTCCCCGGGCGGTGGCCGACAATGGCTGCGGCTTTCTCGAGGATCGCCGCCCCGCCTCCAACATGGACCCTTACGTGGTCACTGAGCTGCTCGTCCGTACCATTGTTCTCAATGAGTAGAGGAAAAGAAGAGTGCGGAAGATTCTCAGCTTGAGAGCATTCTTTCTCCCTCTCTATCTCAGCATTTATTGCAACAACTATTTTTTTTCTTTTTTTTCAAAATGTATTTTCAGCAAAAGCATTGCACACCACCACTACCAACTTCATTGTCATGCAACTTTTGCAAACGCCCGATTTTATTTTTGCCATCGGTAGATGTATTTTAATTCAAACAATTTTTTTATTTCTTACTATTTGTGAGGTACTATTTGATGAGGTCCAAACATTAGGTAAAAGATACTATACAACTTATCCCAATTTTGTATAAAGTTCCAGAAAAGCGGTAGACTTCAGGCATTTTCTGTGTGTGCTACCTTCTTTTCCTATTTGTGTTATCCATCAATGCTTCTTTCTTTTGAGCTCTAAATGCCAAAAAGTTTTTTTCTTATTTTTTCCGCCTTTTTTATTGAATTGTAAACACATTACCAACTGCCGTACCACCACCACCACCGCTGTAGTGCCATAAGTGCTCTAATGATTTCAAATATGATATGCTTCTGTAGAATGAACAAGTTTGCATTTTCATGCGCCTAATTCTTTTGTGCCATTTATGCAGTACAATAATTACCTACCAGCAGTACAATAAACAGTGAACAAAAGTGTGCGACCAAAAAGTGCCACTCTGTACATGCGACAAGCGGTTCATCTTTTTCTTTCTTTTCTTTTTATTTATGACACCTGTGTCTGAGCTGCAGGCATGTGCATTTTTATCCTTCAGGTTGCTTTAGCTGTGTGCACTACGTGCTTCAATGCTGGTAGACACTTCCTTGCTGGTATAAAAAAAGTTTCTACTCATTACTGACTAAAAAATCGTTCTGAGATGGTACTTTTGCTTTAATGGACTACACTTTGGTGCATGTGGGCGCTTATAAATAGATAAGCTTTGGTAAATGGCTAAAAAGTAAAAATAAAAAACGTTGTGGACGTTGTCTGCCAGACAATTCATTGTGTTAATTTATGTATAAACGTTTTTGCTGCTGCTGCCGACATTGACATTGAGGTGACAATTTTTTCGCTGTTTCTTCTGCTGCCACAACGAGTTATTTTTGGCAAGTTTTAAACTCATTCTTTTTACTGACTTGTAAGTAACCTTTGTTTTTTGTTGTGTTTGACTTTTATCATTTCAGATAAACAAATGATTCTTGATGTTTAGTTAAAAAATAATTGTCGTTTTGACTTTTAAAACTTATAACTTTTAAGAGTTTACATTTTTATCAATTGACAGCAATTTTTTCAATGTCAAGATAGTGTGTTTGTATGCAAGAAAGATGTGAAATCAGGAAGACGAAAATAGCAATCAGTGCAACTCAACATTTTGTGACACTTTGGTGAGATGTCCGGAGTGACAAAACATTGTTGATGAAGCAGTAGAAGAAGAAGAAGAAGAAGGAAAACTTCTTTTCAAAAGAAGAGAGAGTTGGCGAGACAGTTGAGCAAACAAGAGAAAAGCAAAAGTTTTACCAATTTGTCATCGAAGTGAAAGAATGAAAATGAAAGGAAAAGGGGAAAATGGAGGGTGCCAAATGACGTTGAAAACTGAAAAACCATATAAAAACGCATCCCACTTGAGTCTACAAATTCATTCATTCATTCAAGAAATTCAGTTACACTAAACACTTCTGAACACCTACAAAATGGCCGCCAAGCAGCTGACAACTTTGGTCTTTCTTCTCTTCGCAACAATAGCCATTGCTGAAGTGCTCTCCAGCGTCACTAAGCCGTCACCTTCAGAGGAGAATGCCGCCCTTGCCAAAGAAGTCTCTCGGGTATGATGAAATTTTACAAAAGTCCATTTAAAATCCCCAAACTTTAAAACTTTTCAAAAACAACAACAGCAAAAACGGTCTTACCTTGCGTACCGCTTCGCCGATGGCATTGAGTACGTCGTGCCGGAAGTGCGTGAGACCTTCAGCTGTGCGAACCGAGACTACGGCTACTACGCTGATATTGGCAACAACTGTCAGGTTTTTCACGTTTGTGTTCCGCCGGCACAGCAGTTCAGCTTCTTTTGTCCAAATACGACCATCTTTGACCAGCGACTGCTGATCTGCCAGGACCAATATGCGGCGACGCCCTGCCAAGATGCAGAACGTTTCTACGTAGTCAACTCCAACTTTGGCGTCACCGATGAGGAGAAAATTGTTCGCGTCTGAAAATATTCTGAAAAATTTTAGTTTCATATTTTGTTCCCACTTTTGTTAGCTAGTTTCACCTGCCAATCAGTCAACCAACTTTTTCCAAAAACACATTTCAGTATCACCTTATTTTAGCAATTTCCGCCAATGTCAAAACAACAGCATCAACCATGTACTCTGTTTTTTATTTGCACTCCCAAACTGCCAATTACTACTAAATAAAAATAAAAATGCTCTTTAGCCTAACAGCTTTTGCAGTTGCCATTAATTGGTGGTCTTGTGCTGAGACAACTTGAGGAGAAACTGATGGTGATGATGAAACAACACATAAATGTGTGCTTCTTATCAAATGGGAGCAGCCATAACAGTGTATTCTATTGTCTGACAGCAGTGTTGTAAAAATGCAGAAAATTAATGAGCAGTCGAGACATTTCATTGGCCTTCTTGCAGTCTTAGGCATACCAAACTGCATCCCTGCACTGTTTGGCACTATCGTCCTTTGAACTAGTGGTGTTGTTGACTTAGAGGAATGATAATCACAAGTCTAATATCCCATATGTTTAATGTTTCAGTGCTAGCAAAAATGGCAATCGAACGTCTGCAAATTTAAAATCTGATTTTGTAAAAAGAAGTTTGTTGCAAACAAATCATTCAGACATGGACACTGCCTCACTGGAGCCCAAGTTTAGAAAGCCAGCGCCGTACGACCGGGCAAACATCTTTTCAAAGGTCATCTTTGGGTAAGTTTTCAAAAGTTTTTAACCTTTTTGCTAAACATTCCCTCAGCTACACAGCACCCACCCTCCTCCGCGGCTGGCGTCAGGGCGGCCTTCAGGTGGACGATCTCTACCAGAGCCCAAAAAATGACGTCGTCAAAAAGGTTGCCCGATCTTTGCTGCTCAACTGGGAACGAGAGCAAACAAAGTGCTCAAAAAGCTGGTAACAAAACAAAGAAACCTTCCTTCAGCTGGGCACTCTTTCGCAGCTTCCTCTCTGCTACCTCCCTCCACTGACCATCTACCTATAACCGAGTGCATCTTCAGGACGGCACAACCTCTCCTTCTCGGTCGTGTCATTCGCTACTTTGGCGGCGGCAATGATGAAACGAAGAAAATCAGCTACCTGGAGGCCTGCTTGACGGCGGGTGGCCTCTGTTTGATGCTGTTCACCCAGCAAACGGTCAATCACCCGACGATGCTCCATCTAAAACGGCTGGGAATGCGACTTCGAGTTGCCTGCTGCGCCCTCCTCTACCAAAAGTCACTGCGACTAAGTCGGGGAGCGATGGGCCAAACTTCGGTCGCCCAAACGGTGAACATCATGTCCAATGACTGTAATCGTTTCGACGAGTTCAGCATCTGGGTCCCTTATGTAGTGATTGCCCCGGCGCACACCCTCCTCTCCCTCTACTTTGTCTATCAGTACGTAGGAGTGGCCAGTTTGGCTGGAATTGCCTTTCTGGTAGCCTTCCTTCCCTATCAGAGCGCCATGGCCCGCCTCTTCTCAACGGTCCGTTTTGCCATTGCCAGTTTGACTGATGCCAGATTGCGCTACCTGGGTGAGGTCATTTCCGGCATCCGTGTCATCAAAATGTACGCTTGGGAGCGCTCTTTTGCACTGCGAATTGCTAAAACTAGGGCAAAAGAGGTGGCCCAAGTGGCGAAAGCTTGTTACCTGCAGGCGGTTAACAGCAGCACCTACTTTATTGCCTCCAAGTTGGTGCTCTTTATAATCCTACTGATGTACGTGTTGATATCGGGCAATCGGCTGAATGCAGAGGCCGTCTTTGCCTGTATGTCGCTACTGAATGCAGTTCAGGTCTCCATGACCAAGTACTTTCCACGTGCAATTGGACTGGGTGCAGAAGTGCGCATCACCTGTAAGCGAATTGAGGTAAGAGAAGTTAAATGTAATGTAAAGTGGCATCTAAACTTTACCCACTTTCCTTAGAAATTCCTTCTTCTTGAGGAGACGACCTCTGACTGGGAAAGTTCGCTAAAGAAAGAAAAAACGAGTGCTAAACAAAATTGCTACAAACTGCCGAAACCGAAATCGCCGATTGTCAACGATCCTAGCTTGACCATTGAGCACATAACTGCCCGGTGGAATGCGGTAACTGTTTATTTTCAAAAAGTACCACTATTTTTTAAACACTTATTTTTGCACAGGACCCTCAGGCCCAGCAAACACTGTCAGACATATCAGTTGACCGCCTGGTCAGCGGCGACCTTCTCGCCGTGGTCGGCAGCGTCGGCTCAGGGAAAAGTTCCCTTCTGATGACACTACTAAAAGAGTTACCTCTGCAATCGGGAACGGTCAGCGTGGATGGGTCGTTGGCCTACGCCAGTCAGGAGGCCTGGTCTTTCAATGACAGCATTCGCAATAACATCCTCTTTGGTGCATCTTACGAGCCGGAGCGATATCGACGGGTGATTGAGGTGTGTGCCTTAAAGCGAGACCTGCAACTGCTGCCGCACGCTGACCAGACACTGGTCGGCGAAAAGGTGTTCAACTTTCTGGTGGGCAGAAGGCTAGGGTCAACCTCGCAAGGTAATGGAAAACAAAAGCACTTAAAACTCAAAATTTTTAACTCATTTCTTACCATTCCAGAGCCGTCTACCGAGACGCCGACATTCTCTTGCTCGATGACCCGCTCTCGGCGGTGGACGCCACCGTGGCGGAGCACATCTTTGAGCAGTGCATTGTCGGCTACTTGGCCAACAAATCCGCATCCTTGTCACGCATCAGCTGCAGTTTGTGGAAAAGGCCACCAAGATTCTGGTGCTCAAGGAGGGCAGCATTCTTGCCTACGGTACTTGGACGGAGCTTCAGCAGCAGGGCGTTGATTTTATGAGCATTCTAGAAAAAGAAAATGAAAGGCGAAAAAGAAGAAAGAGAAAGAAAACTCGAAAAATGACACCACAAGCCTTTACTCTGATACTTCATCTCTCTCCTCTTCTACTTCTTCAGTGTACAGCACCTTTCAAAGCATCACAGATAGTGTCGAACGAAAAGGAAGCAGCTCTTCTTCCTCAATCACCTCCAATCTCAGCTCCTCTCAGCTTTCTCTAACCCTTCTCAATCAAGAAGTGGTCAAGGTAAAAGAAGAGCTGGCTCAAGTGGGCTCACTCGACGCCGCCGTCTACGGAAAGTACATTCGCGCCAGCGGGGCACCTCTTCTCTGGATCACCATGATCACCTTCACCCTGCTCTCACAGTCGCTCTTTCATGGCACTGACATCTTTCTCACGTACTGGACGACGAAGAATCAAGAGGAGGAAGTCAAAGTGCCAGAAGGTGGCAACAATGCCACTAAAATATTTGATGATATCGACGAGCAAAATCGAGACATTATCATTTACAGCGGCCTCATTGTCGCCCTTTTTGTCAGCACCATAGTGCGCAGTTTCAGCTTCTTTGCCATTTGTAATCGGGCCTCGGTAAGGCTGCACAATGACACCTTTGCAAAGCTGCTTCGTGCTCCGGTTGCCTTTTACGATTCAGTGCCTGCTGGAAGGATTTTAAATCGCCTGGCAAAAGATCTAGGCATCACTGATGAGACGCTCCCACTGACGGCATTTGATTTGAATTTGGTAAACGGGAAAATGTTTTGAATTTGTTGTTTTGATAAACTTTTTATCGCCACCAGATTCTGGGCAATGCCATCGGCGTCATTGTCACTGTCAGTCTCGTAAACTGGTACCTGGTTTTGCCGGCAGTGGCCATCTTTGCCATCGTTGTTTTTCTTCGTGCGATGTACATTGTTTCAGCGAGAGACATCAAACGCATTGAAGGCCTCAGTAAGGGTTTCGTTATTACTATATCTTCATAACACTTCTTACCACCTTCTCTCTCTAATCTCTTCAGCCCGATCTCCCATTTACAATCACGTCAACATTACAATCAGCGGCCTGGCTAGCATCCGAGCTTATGGGGCTCAGGCAGCCTTTGAGCGTCAGTTCCACCGGTACCTGGACGACCACAGCGGCATTTGGTACCACTACCTGAGCTTCAGCAAGTTCATCGGCATCATCATCGACTGGATTGTCGTCCTTTATATTGCCAGCATCACCCTCTCGGTGATGCTGACGCCGGAGCTGGCTGGTGGCTACGCCGGTCTGGCCATCAGTAGTGGACTGCTTCTGTCGGGAATTACGCAATATGGTGTTAGGTGAGGACATAATTTAGACTGCTTTTTGAATTTTACGTTTATTCCCTCTTTTTTTCTGTGATTTTTTTTCTTAGGCAATCAACCGAATTTGAGACGCAAATGGTTTCAGTCGAGCGTATTCTTGATTATCAGGTGTTGGAGGTGGAAGCACCCGAAGAGACCTCTTCTGAAGTGGTCAAGTTGCCCAGTGACTGGCCATCAGAGGGCAGGATTGAGTTTGACCGCCTCTCACTGGAATACGTGCCCGGGGAGCCGGTGCTGAAAGCAGTCTCTTTTCAGGTGACCGGCGGAAGCAAGGTGGGCGTCGTCGGGAGGACAGGTGCTGGAAAGAGCAGTCTAGTGGCTGCTCTATTTCGCCTGACTGAGCCCAGTGGAGGGCAAATCCGCCTAGACGGCATTGAGACAACCAAAGTGGGGTTGAGTGATCTTCGAAAACGCATCAGCATCATTCCCCAGGATCCGGTCATCTTCAGCGGCTCAGTTCGCTACAATCTTGATCCTTTTGATGAATTTACCGATGATCAGCTGTGGGCTGCTCTGGAGGAGGTGCAGCTGAAGAAGACAGTGACTGGGTACAAAGCATGTCTAGAGGAGGCACTTTCTGATGGCGGGGGAAACATGTCTTGTGGTGAACGTCAACTTCTCTGCCTGGCTAGGGCCCTGCTTCGCCAGAACAAGGTCCTGGTTCTTGACGAGGCGACTGCAGGTTAGTGAAATGATAGGAGTTTTTAGTTTAATAAAAACCACTTTGCTCTTTTTACAGCCGTTGACCACGAGACAGACGCGCTCATTCAGCGGACGATTCGCCGATCTCAGTTTGCCAACTGTACGCTGATCACCATCGCCCATCGTCTCAATACCATTATTGACTGTGATCGAGTTTTGGTGCTTGATGGTGGAGAGGTGCTTGAGTACGATGCCCCGCTAAAGCTGCTAGACCAGAAAGGCGCTTTCTACCAAATGTGCAAAAAAACCGGTCCTAGCATGTACGCCCACCTCTATGCGGCCGCTAAGGAGGCGTCAAGTGGAAAGCAGTAATAAAGAGACTGAATGATATTTTTGTTAGATTTTTTGTTGTTGATCAAATTGCCTAAACATGCAAAGTGAGTGCACTGCGCAAACACCGACTAGAGCGCTCTTTTAAAAACGCACACTGGTCACGGTTATCACCCTCAATCAATCTGCAATTATTTTATCAGTCAATTCCTCTTGAGATTTGGTTTTAAGAAGTCACTGAGAGACAGTCACTGACACTGTGTGTTTTGCACCCAATAATTGTGCCTCTTTGTTTGCACCACACGCGTAAACAGCCGCACCAGCAGTGCACAGTCTCAACTTACTTTGTTGCAAATGATGGCTAGTCTTTCTCTGTGTCTACATCAACACAGAAAGTACAGCTCAAATCAACCAAAAAAGTTTGTGATCATCCCCACCGTTGAAGATGAAACTCGCCTCTGCCAAACTGCTGATCATAGTTGTGGAGGTGGCCTTGCTGGTGATCGTCCTCAGCATCCTCGCCGTCCAGGAGCTGACCACCTCGGTGCACTACGCGCCCATTGTCCACCTGGAAGAGGGCGCCATTCGCGGCATCACCATCGAAGTGGAACAGCTGCCTCGACACATCAAAGTCCACTTCTACCAGGGCATTCGCTACGGTCGGGCGGAACGCTTTCGAAAGCCCTTTCCTGCTGAGGCCTGGCCGGGCATCTACCAGGCGACCACGCCCCAGGCCACCTGCCCTTTTAATGGCCTGGACAATCCGGCGAAGCGGTACACAACGACGACCTACAGCGAGGACTGCCTCTTCCTCAATGTCTGGCGACCGCTGTACGAGCACCGAGATGGCGTGACCGGGCGGCCGATTCCCTTTCCGGTGATGGTGTACATCTTTGGAGGCGGCTTCACCGGCGGCAGCATCTTCAAGTTCACCCATGATGGGCGATACATTGCCGGCAGAGGAGATGTCATCGTTGTGGCCATGAACTATCGACTTTCAAGTTTCGGCTTTCTCTATAGTGGCACTGGAGAGGCGGCCCCGGGCAATGTCGCCTTTCACGATCAAATACTGGCGCTGCAATGGGTGCAACGGAATATTGCCCGCTTCGGTGGCGACCCGACTCGGGTGACCATTTTCGGAAATTCTGCCGGTTCAACAGCCGTCGGTGCACTCCTACTCTCTCCACTGACCAAAGGCCTCTTCCGTCGGGCGATTCTCCAATCTGGTGTGCCCACCTCGCTGATGAACCGCAGTGAGGCACTGGAAGCAACGCGGAAACTTGCCCAGGCGGCTCGATGTCCCGTAGATAATGGAGTTCCAATGAGCACCACACTAACCTGTCTGAAGTTGGTGCGCATTGAGACGCTGCTGAACGCCAGTCGGGAGATTGGCGAACTCAATAAACCAATGTTCGGCGACGAGGTGATGCCCGTAGAGGCGGTCACCGCGCTCAACAGTGGCCAGTTTAACTCGGCGAACATCGACCTGATGTACGGCGTGGCCAAAGACGAGGGGCCCTCATTTGCGGAAGATTTTATGCCACCACTCCCCAAAAAGATCACCGTAGACAGTGTGCGGGAAAGTATAGCGGCGCTCTTCAAGGACATCGGCGTCAGTTACTATCAAGAGGTGGCCGACTACTACTCGGCCAATCTGAACAGCAGTAGACTGCTGGAGACCAACTTTAGTCAGGATGATCTGAGGTAACTTCAAATCAAATCTTCTTGTTCTAAACTTCTTTTTTCTTTTTTCCCCAGAAACCTCATCGGTTCCGCCTACGGCGACTACTTCATGACCTGTCCGGTGGTCCTTTTCGGGCAAACGTTTGCCAAAAAGGCCACCACGCCCACCAGCAACCGCTACTACGCCTGGCGACTGATGAAGCGAGCCGGCGTCCACGTGATGGGCATCTGCTCTGAGCCGTGGATGGGCGTCTGCCACGCCGATGAGCTCTTCTACCTCTTCTCCATTCCCGACCAGCGGACGGCGGAGGAGCGAAGGCTCAGTCGGGACATGATCAGAGCGTGGACCAGCTTTGCGAGGAGTGGCCAACCGGGGGTGATTGGGCCGAAGAGTGTTCAGTGGACGGAGGCATTTGATCGCAATGACACCAGCAGTTTCACCACCAGGCACATGGCCCTCGATCCGCGCAACTACAGCATGATTGAGGGCTTCTGGAAGACCACCTGCGACGACTTTTGGAGGCAGAGGATTTTCGTGTAGTAGGGTAGTCATACTTTCAGTGTACAGCATTATTCGTAGGTGTTAACCTTATTGTAAACTTCTTTTTTAATAAATTAAATGTGTTTTCAGCCACATTTTGTCCCACTTCTCTTGCTGACCTTCTTTCTGACCAGTACTGTTTTCGGCTGTACCTGGAAGTGTGCCCTCAATAACTCAGTGCTACCCTTGGTGGTGGTGGTACTTCCGCTATTATCACAGTACAGCAGAGGCCAGTGGAAAAACCACTGGTGGGGTATAAAACGCTTTTCTACAAACGCTCTCACTTCGCAGAACAGCAAGATGCGAATGCAGATGCAGCAATCTCCAGCAACTATTATCTTCCTAGTGATCATCTTTCAGTCACTTTTAGTGACTGATGCCATCTACTACGCCCCGGTGGTTCGGGTGAGGAGTGGCCGGGTGCGGGGGGAGGTGCACACCATTCCCTATAGTACACCCGTCTATGCTTACAAGGGCATTCCATATGGTAAGAAAGGGAGAGAGGGCAAAAAAATCCTCAAACTGTACAACATTGAATCCTTTTTCTTCCAGGCCAGGCAAAACGCTTCGAGAAGGCCATCTGGCCAAAACCCTGGGCCGGCGTACTAAACGGCACCCACTTCCGCGACGCCTGTCCCCAGCCAGATCTTCAGCCAACCGAAAATGGGGTGACGCCCTTCGGTCTGCCTGTGAACGCCACCACCACGACAATGAGCGAGGACTGCCTCTTTCTGTCGGTGTACCGCCCTCGACCGAACTTCGTCCACGACGTCATGCTCGGCGGCATGATCATTCCCATGCGCAAGGTGATGGTCTACTTTGTGGGTGGTGGGGGCAGTGGAAGCACCAGCGACCCCCGCGGAACCATCTTCTCTCAGCTGGCCGACGCCAGTCATCTGTCCAGTCGAGAGATGTGGTCGTGGTGACGGTACAATCTCGAGTCGGCCCCTTCGGGTACCTGTACGGCGGAACGAAGGAGGCACCAGGGAATGTAGGGCTGCACGACCAGATCCTGGCGCTCCGCTGGATCTGGTACAACATCGGCACCTTCAGCGGCGACCGGACGCAGGTAACCATCTTCGGGCAGGGAGGCGGGGCGGTCAGCGTGGGCGCGATGATCCTCTCACCGCTCAACTGGCGCCTTTTCCGTCGGGCGATCCTCCAGTCGGGCAGTCCGCTGTCGCCGGTCACCGGGCCGACTAGTAAAAAGCAGGCGCTGAAAAGGACGATGGAGTTGGCGGCCAAGCTGGACTGTACGTCCACTAAAGGTGGGGAAAAGAAGGGAGGAGGAGTTTCCACGAAGAACATCGAGGTGACGCTGGAGTGTCTGCGCTCAAAGACCGTCCAGGAGATTGTGGACGCCAGCAAAGTGGAGGGCTTCAGCAGCGGTCACTCCCTCTTCCGGCCCATCTACGGTGATGATCTGCTGCCGGGGAAGCCCAGCAAGGTCCTCACAGAGGGCAAGTTCAACCTCGGCTTCGACCTGCTCTACGGGACGGTCAAGGACGAGGGAGCGGACTTTGCCGCCGCCTTTGTTCCTGCTGGCGCTGATTCGGCCAATCCACTGACGGTGGAGTCGGTGAAGGAGACACTGAAGTGGATGATGGTCTTCTACGGACAGAGCTACGGCGAGGAGGTGGCCGAGTTTTACACCAGTGAGAGCTTTCTCAATGAGAGCTCCACCAGAGAGGATATGAGGTAATTTTCACCATTTGGAAAAGAGGTTGAAGTCTTGAAAAGTTCTTATCATCATCAATTGTTCATCCTTAGGAGGGTGATTGCCAGCGCGTGGGCCGATTTTTCCATAGTCTGTCCGACGATTCTCTTCGCAGAGGCGTACGCGAAAAAGTCGCCTCGCCACTACTACTACGCCTACCGACTTGATCAGCCGTTTTCGTATCCGTTATCAGCCAGCAGCAGCAATGGATCATCATCCTCAGGACTGGACTACAGGGACGTCGACAGCTCGGCAGTGCACCACGGCTCCGATGTGATGTACCTCTTTGCGGGGCCCACCGACAAGCGCTTCACGCAGGCCAATCTGAAGCTGAGCAAGGACATGCACTACGCGTGGACCAGTTTCGCGAAGAACGGCTGGGTCCGGGGCTGGTACGGCAAGATCGCCTGGGCGAAGGCCTTCGAGAAGCCACTGGAGCCGGAGACGAAGGTGATCTCACTGAACGCGGAGGACTACCGCATGATGCCGGCCAGCCTGTACGGCGACACCTGCAGAGGATTCTGGGCGCGGAAGTTGATGCCAGAGGCCAACGTGGTAGAGGAGGACGAAGGTGATGAGAAGGAGGTGTAACTTTTTCCGCTTCTGTACGAAGCAATTTTTTTCTGTTTTGAATAAAGAACATTTCAAGTTCAAGACTTGTCACAAAAAAAACTTGACGTGGCGACAGCTGTTGGCGGTCACCCGGAGCATTCTGTTGGCTTCACTGCAGCAGCTGCTCTTCATCTGTCAATGTCAACAACAGAAGAACACAGAAGCCGCGCTGAAGCCTTTTGTCTTTTCCGCCACTCTCCTTTCTGGTTGAGGCAACAGGTTTGTTTGTGGTGGGTTTTCTGGTGTGTGTGTGTGTTGAGCAATGTACGACGGTTGTGCGACGGATTGCTAACGATCACGCACACTGTTTTGTTGTGTCCTCACTTTCTCTCTCACGTTGTCACCAGGGCGATCAGTGGGCCAGTAGTAGAAGTAGCAGAGTTGGGTTGGCGGCAATCGGCAGAGCACATTAGCACAACAACGGCCACCGATCAGCAGCCACCGATTATCACCGGTTCAACCGTTGCTGCTGATGGTGCTGTTTGCAGAACAATAACCCCTCTTCTTTTTCTGATTGCCAATCTCATCGGCCAATCGTTCTCGCCACGAGTGTCATCATCATCACCATCAGTGACTTTGATCTTCATCGCCATCACCTGCCTGCCCAGCAACACCACCACCAAAAAGGGAAAAAACTGAGGGTGTTTGTTATGCAATGCGTTTGCTGTACTTTTCCACCACCAGCACCGTACATTGCCGTCACCATCACCACCTTTAATAGCTGTCAATACTGCCGAATCACCACTGTCAATGATCAGCACCTCTCATTCAACGCTCATCACATCACCTGAAATGATGGTGTCCTTACCTGGATGAGTCGGCAGAACTGACACCGCTGTCGTTATTGTTGTTGATCACTACTCTGCACTCACCGATTAGTATTCCCCATCAGTATTCATCACTGTCATCACTATCATCAAGTGCATCACCAGCTTCTCTTTCTCTCTATTTCATTCATCTTTATCGCCATGAATGACAGCACTGAGAATATAATCAACGAAGAGGAGGAGATGGATTCTGCCGATCCACGATCTTCAGGAGAAGGAGGAAGAGGAGACAACGCCTCCAGCAGCTCGAGCACCTCTACCATCGTTGACCACCCACTGAAGGAGACACCAACAGCACCAGCATCAACAGTTCAACAAGAAACAGGCAAGCCCCAAGGTGCTGCTCCTCAGAAACCGCAACAACAACCTTCATCAAAGCAGTCTAAAGTAGGCCCAGAGTCAATTGGCGGATCGACCACCACACTGCCCGGTCGCAAGGACTCAAGCAAATCAAAGACAACAGCACTGTCTGTGGCAAGTTCAAGCAATGCTGCCGGTCCTGGCACCGCCGCCAGCTTTCGGACCATTCGCTCGGTGGCCAGTCGACTGAAGATTGCCAATCAACTGTCGGCGGCGAAGAGAGCCTCAGAAAGGGATGACACCGTCTCCATCTCTGCGAGCACCGCCACTCTGGTGGCCATTCCGCCCGACTCGGCGCCGCCCACCGGTTCTATCTTCGGCTCTCGACCTGACTTTCGGGCACTGCCTGGGATGGGCGGTGGTGGCGGTGGCGGAAAGACCAGTGCTCGCATCAACACGGCACAGCAGCAACAGCTGCAGCAGAAGCAGCAGCAGCCGCCACTGCCCTCATCGCTGCTCACCAGTGATCCAATTCCGCAGCCTCGATGTGAGGCACCACCGCCTCGACGCCTCTTCTCCGAGCTCTTCACCGCCTCGAATACGGAGCTGCAGCAAGGGAAGAACTGCGAGGGCATCATCAGCGGCGGTGATCTCATCTTCGACAATGACTTCAAGTCAAAGGTGAGCAGTGCTCTTTTGACCTTCTTTTTCTTAACTTCTTTTTCTCCTCACTTAGACCATCACCCGTCCCTACATCACGGTGATGCCCGACGTGGACGTGCGCGACATTACTGAGGTGATGCTCACCGAGTGGGCCCTTCCCCTTCCTCGCATCGCCGTCTTTATGCTGGGCTCAGTGGGCGAGCTGAGCAGCTGGCACAACGCCCGTCAGCTGACCGCCTTCAAGCGAGGGCTGATGAAGGCGGCGAACACTACCACAATGTGGGTCGTTACCAATGGCCTGGACACGGGCGTGGGCAAGCTGATTGGCGAGGCGATTGACCGCGAGCAGAAGGAGCGCAGCACCTTTCGATACTACGAGAACAAAAGCAGTGGTTTAGGTGGTAATGGTGGTCGCAGTGCCGGCGGCCCATTTCACGTCGTCGGCATCGCCAATGACCACAGCCTCGCCTATCCGCAGCAGTTCTTTGGCAAGGTAAGTTGATTTTTGGTTTTAAATGATTTTAACCCCATCTTTCACCCATTGCAGAGCATCACCCTCGGCAGCACCGGCCCCCTGCCCAGCGAGCACCGTTACGAACTGAATCAGCAGCACTCACACTTTGTCATTCTCAACTGCGCCAACTCGAGCGGCGACAGCGCCCACAATCAGCTGCTGATCAACCTCATTGACTACCTGACGAAGAGTGCACTGCGCTCACCTTCGGAGGACGACGACCTGGAGGACCACAGCAGTGTGCCCTGCTTTGACGCCGGCAATGCCCGCTACTCCAGCTATGGCGATGCTCACGGGGATGTAGTTGCTGGGGCTTCAAGTGCCACTCAGCCGGCAACAGCAGCACATCATCCGGTGCCGATGCCGACGCTAGGCAGCAGCGGCCAGATGAACCTCGAGCAGCAGCTGGCGGCGGCGGCAGTGGTGGTGGACGACGACACCACCGACTACCACCTCACCACGCCGGACAGCTCGGGGGCGCCCTTTGCGACGCCTGCAGCCGCCCCAGTGCCACTACTACCGCCACTACAACAAGAAACGACCTCGCATTTGTCTCGGCAGATCTCGCAGGCGACGCTCACCGCGGCGGAGTTTGTCAACACGCCGCCTCCCCTAATGAAAAAGCCCTCCTTTGTGGCGGAGAGCAAGCCCTCTGAGCCGTCGACCATCATCGAGCACAATCCCATTCCCGGGGTGGATGACAATCACCAACGCCACCCCACTTCAATAGCAGCAGCTGCAGCTGGCGTCTCCCCATCAGCGACCGTCGACTCTCCGGGCACTCCTCACCACCCCAAGTCGCCCTCTCCGGATGACCCCCTGGAGGGCGGCCACTCGTGTCGCCACCAGCGAACCACTACCTCGCTGCTGAACTCGACCATCATCCCCGTGGTGTGTCTGGTGGTGCAGGGCGGCTACGAGACGGCGAAGCTGGTGCTGGACAACCTCCGCCGGCGCAATCCGGTGATTGTGCTGCGCGGCAGCGGCGGCTTTGCCGACCTCCTCAGCTACGCCTACCTCGAGATGGCCAATCGATGTCGAATGGGTGGAGGAGGTATGGGAGGAGGTGGCGGATGGAGTGGCACCGGTGGAGCCGTGGGCGCCAACCTCTACGCCGGCTGGGACGCCGAGTTTGTGGAGCACAGTCTGAAGCCGCTGCTGGCGGGGAAGATTGTCAAGCGCTTCCCGGGCTTTCGGGCAAACGCCCTCGCCCGCAACCTCTTTCGCGACCGCATCATCGAGTGCGTCCGCGAGTCTGGCTCCCCCAAGGGACGCGTCTTCCTCACCGTCCTCAACATGCACAACTCGAGCTGCAATCTGGAGAGCCTTCCGGAGCACATTCTCCTGGCGCTCTTCAAGTCGCAGTCGAGGCGGGACATTGCCGGCAGCGGCGGCATTCCTGCCCCCTACTCGCTCGCCCACCAGCAGCAGCTGGAGGCGAACATCATCCGCAAAGACCTCTACCTGACGCTAGACTGGAATTGCTCTCATGTCGCCCTCGATGAGGTCCTCCGCCGCAATCCCTCCTACAACCTGCAGACGGAGAAGACCATCTTTGAGATTGCCCTCGCCCGAGAGGGTCGCGAGGACTTTATCGACCTTTTCCTTTCGCACGGCTTTCGCATCCACAAGTACCTGACGCCGTTTCGCCTTAAACGCCTTCTCCGCTTCACCCTCTCCGAGTCTGACTTCTTTCGCACCGTTTGCATGGAGAACATTCTCGGAGTGGCCGTGTGGTCGCTCAACTTTGAGGAGCTCCTGGAGCGGCTGTCGATGAATGTGAGCGAGTGCCCCGACGCCGACGCCTTCCTCTCCACGGAGTTCAACCAGCTGATTTACGTGTGCACCAGCCTGCGGCACTTTGTCAACGTGGAGCACCTCTACCTGAACATCATGGGCCTCTACCAGGTGGACGTGGAGAGCACCGAGCGGAAGGCGCTGGCCACCCTCGCCCTCTGGGCGGTCTTCAATCAGAAGTTCAAGCTGGCGGCCATCCTCTGGAAGCACTCTGACCAGCCGGTCCACCTGGGGCTGATCCTCTCGATGGCCCTCGACCGGCTGATGTGGTTCGTGCAGGAGCAGTCGGCGAAGGACGAGCTGAAGGAGCGGTCGCGGGTGTTTAGCCAGGCGGCGGTGGGCGTCCTCGACAGCTGCTACCGAACCGATGAGAAGCGGGCCTTTGAGCTGCTGAGCGCCGGCAACTCTGACTGGGACCAGAAGACGGCGGTGGACATTGCGGCGAATGCCCGCGACCGGACCTTCATCGCCCACCCCTGCTGTCAGAAGTGGCTCACGAAGACCTTCAACGGGGCGATCAGGGTGAGGGAGCTCACCTGGGGCCTCTTTACGCTGTCGCCCCAGGCGAAGGTCATCCTCTCCGCCTTTCTCATCTTTCCGATGTACATTTGGATTCGATTTGTCGACAGCGGTGTGGCGGTGGTGGTATGGAGGCAGTGGTGGAGGGCGGAAGAACTCCCGCAAGTCGCTGGAGGAGGAGCTGCAGCAGATGTCCAATGGAGGAGGGGGCGGTGTCGATTCGGACGTGTCGGACAATGAGGCGGACAAGCAGGTGCCGGAGAGAATTAAGCTGCTGGAGATGAATAAGATGAAGAAGGCGGCGGCAGCTGCTGGTGGTGGTGGTGGCGGTGGTGATGGACACCTTCATGGTAGTCAGCAGAACAAGACGCCGGACGCGACCTTTCGTCAGCGGAACATCTTTCTGGTGAAGCAGCCGCCTCTGCTGAAGATGATCTACCTGATGTGGAACTCGCCCATCACCAAGTTTTGGACCTTTCAGATCTTTTACATTCTCTTTCTCGGTAAGTGAAGTGTTTTGTAGTGAACTTTTCTTTTATAAATGTAAACTTTTTTTCAGCTCTGTACAGCCTCGCGGTGATCTGGCCCGGTTGTGGCCTTTGGTGGCTCGACACTACCGTTTGTCTGTGGATGTGTAAGTGTTTGAGTTGACTGCTTTTCATAGCTTTTAAATCGATCTAATCCCTTCTTTTTCAGTCCTGATGTTGGTAGAGCACATTCGTCGTACCACCAAACTCTTTCACCGGTATTCAAGTGTTCCGATGCTTTTTCGTTTTGTGGAAATCTTCTGCCTGGTCATGCTGGTCTCCTTCTACCTTCTCGGTCGAGTGCTGACCATCCACGGCCGCTCCTTTTCTAACCTTTTTGACCCGTACACTATGAAGATTATTCTGTGCATGGGCCTGCTCTACTTCTACTACCGCCTCTTTGCCATCCACCTGCCCATCTCGCCGACGCTCGGTCCCCTTCTCTACCGCTTCAAGCTGATGATCAGCGTCGACTTTATTCACTTTATGCGCATGGCGCTCATTCTGCTGATCAGCGGCGGCATCGTCATCCAGGCCATCCTCTACCCGAACACCGAACTAAGCATGGACCTCTTTCACACTGCCTTCCACCGGTCGGCCATTTCGCTCTTTCTGACGCCGGTGGATGAGCTGACGGGTAAAAAAGAGATACAAAGTGAGTTGATGACAAATCTAATACCAATCCTTATTTGCAGTCAAGTGCAATCGAAGTCGGCTGTATCCGCCGACCAATCCGAACACCACCAGCACTATCACCATTGCCGGCAACCTGACCGCCTTCGACCCTGCCGGAAACCTCTCCTCCGTTCTTCAACTACCCCCGAACGCAAGTTTATCTTTCCCATCCGCCCTGACCAATGTCCTGCCCGGCCGACGTCGATGGCCGAGTCCTGCCCCAGAACGGGTTTTTGGGCGTACTTTTTCACCTTTCAGTTTCTCATCAGCCTCAAGTTGATTCTACTGACGCTGCTGTACGCGCTCTTTGCCAGCACCGCCTCTCGGCTGCAGTCTGACACGGACAACATTTGGAAGTTTCAGCGGTACACGCTGGTGATTGACTTCTACAATCGGGGCCGCTCTGTGCACCGCTCAGTTGGTGGGCTACGCCTACGAGATTGCCCGCTACCTCTACCGAAAGGTCGCCTGTCGCTGTGTTCGTTGTGGGCGACCGGTGGGAGATCATGTCGATAGTAAAGTGATATCAGTGGGAGGGCTGGAGGAGGTGCAGGAGGTGCTGGTGGCGGAGGAGTGGGCGCCGGTGTCGGTACTGTTGGCGGCGCCGGAGCCGACGTCTGTGAAAGCTCTCCCGGCGACCGCCTCTCCACGGAGGACTACAACTACTGGCGGCACCTGGCGAAGACCTACTACGACAGTCAGCTGAGTGGGCGGGCGGAGGAGAGGGGCGTGGAGCAGATGGTGCGAAGACAAGCGGAGACGCAGCAGCTGGTCGTCGAGGAGATTGAACACAGTAAACATGTGATCAGGGGTGTCAAAGTAAGTCAGCGAGGTTTTTTTATTCAAAACTAATTCTTTTCCTTTTCACTTCAGACGAAGATCACCGAAATGGAGCGCCTAATGTTCCAGACGCAGATTCTCCTGGAGAACATTCAACACCAGTGCACGGTCAACAGCCGAGGGGGAGGGACCATTTCGGGAATGGGCATCATGGTGGGCTTGTTCCCGCGACGACCACCGCTGCCTCTGCCGCCACCTCGGTCGCTGCGGGCACCACCACCACCGTCGGCTCCAGCTCCAGCTCCGACCTGACCTCCACCCTGCAGCCGCTGTCCTCCAGTACGGGCATCCACTACCTGTCCCGTCACTCGCCGTACGTTGGCACCCGCATCCAGCGCTTTCCCCTGGCCGACCGGTACGTCAGCTGGGACGTCAGCTGGATCAACTACGACCCGGTCATCTACAGCCGCAGGAGGGAGGACTTTCCCGCCTTCAGCGGCCTGGCGCCCTTCGTCGACGAGGACCTGCTGGCGATGAAGGAGAAGCAGAACTCGCTCATTGGCGGCGACTCTACCAGCAGCTCGGCGACGCGGGCCTCCATTCACCTGCCCGTCTTCAACTGGAACGCCGTCTGGGTGAACCCGGCGGGACTGGCCTATGACCGGCGGTCATGGCTGAAGGCTGATGGAGGAGGCAGTGGGGGACTGTTCATTGCATCACTCGATGGTGGTGATGGAGTAGGTGGTGATGGTGGTGCTGCTGCCTCAGTTCATACTCGAATTATCTACAAACTGGAGGATGGCATCCCACTGAATCCCTTTGGTCGGACGGGTCTGCGCGGCAAGGGCAATCTGCCCCGCTGGGGACCGAATCACTACGTCATGCTCATTCTCACCCGAAGTCGAACTGGCGGAAGTTCTTCTGTTCCGCTGCTGGAGTTTGCACTCGAACTCAAATCCAACGTTCTCTCTCTGCCTATGGTAATTATTGTGTTTGGTTGTGTTGTTGATTACTTGTCTAATATCTGAACTTGTTTACAGCGTTTCGTCAGCGATGACAATCCGTTCAGTGAGATTCGCCAGCTGCTTTCACCTCAGCATCAGCAATGCATCAGCATCAGCTGCCCTCGTGGACCAGTGAACAGGAGCTCTTTGAGTACTTTCAGTCGAGGATTGAAGAGGCTCGTTCCGGAGCAGCATCTCCGGGAACGCCTTTCTGCCCCGCTGCCACCATTCGCACCGAGTCAGCCGTCCACTACATGGACAGTCCGGACAACACTGACAACAGCTGGAAGGAGTTGCAGCTGTACCACATTCACTTCAACTGCACCTCACCCGCCGGCACTCAGCTCACTGATGCTCTCCTTTCTGGTGGAGGCAGTGCTGTTTCTGGCGCTGCATCAGTGTCTTCTCCTGGTGCTGGCCAACAGCAATGGTCTTCCTCTCGGACCGGAAGCACCCTTCTCTGGCTCGTCTCCACCGAGGACCTTCTGGTGCGCATTCCCATGGAGCAGGTCTCATTTATGAACGCCATCATCAGGCGACTGCAGCCCGGTAAGTGAAGGCTAGGGAAGAATACTACTAAGCACCCGGTAAAAAACGCCGATCAAAATACTCACACACCCTTAACACCCACCCGCCCATTACACTGAAGCTACTTAAACACGTCACACTGTGTTTCAACACGGAGTTTTACTTTCTTTATTTTATATAATCTTATCCTGTGTGTTAGTGAATTAGATTTTAGATAATTGATGAAATGTTGGTAGAAATACAAAATATGAATTTCTGGAAAACTACCTAATAAATGGAGACTTGATGATCACTTTTTGCATCACCTGTGATTTAAATCACCTCTCAATCTCTCTGGATTTTTCTTTCTCAACTGAGCATCACCTCATTTGATGCACTACCTTATCACACTACCTGGTGCAGCAACAGCTTTGGAAACGACAATCGCAGTAAATAAAAACACCACTTAATTGAAAACACACAATCTTAAATTGAGGTTGAGTTTCACTTTGATTATAACAGCGCAGTGATGATGATACACCATTTTGACACCGTTCTGGCAAAGTACTGCAGTTAAACGGTGACTAAAAAAGTGCTGTTTGTGATTTATCGTAAGTAAAAGGTACTGTTTAATAAGTTGATTAGAAAGGCGACCGCTTGCCAACAGCAACTCTTGTCTGGAGTTTACCTGGAGTTTCTTAATTTAGGTGCTCGTTGAGTACAAAAGTCAAGGCAAGTGGCGGGATGAGCAGCTGCGGTTTTCCACCTCAAATGAAGCAATTGTAATAGAATTGGACTTTTAGTATTAGTTTAACTTTAACTTTGTACAAAATTAAAGTGTTTTGAGTAAACACGAGAGCTTTTAACTTTTAAATTTAAAGTTGCACAGGTGTTTTAAGCAAACAGCTCTTTCCATAGCGCATAATCTTGAGTAACCCCCATTTAGATGAGTTTTAATATTTGTATTATTAGTTAGATAATCTCACAATAGTAGCCGTAATAGTTTTAATTGAAAGTATCAGTTTTTAATTGACAATGAAAACCTACTTCATCAATTTATGCATAGGCGGCAACTGATTTTCATCAGGATTTCCGCCAAACCCACACATCGTTACCGGAACAGGTTACCTAAAACGTTAGAAACTGTTTGCACTGTTTATATAAAGTCACCCCTTTTTCTGCTGGCACATTTACACAGTCATACTAAGTCAAACTTAGCCAAAAGTTGCTATTATTTTTAATCATGAAGTTCTTCAGCTGCCTAGTTCTGCTGACCACTTTTGCGCTGGCCTCGGCGAACCACGAGATTCGCATTCACAACGCATGCAAACACCGCATCTGGCCGGGTCTGCTGAACAACCCGGGCAAGGCACTGCCTGATGCTGGCGGATTTCCCCTGGATGCCGGACACACCCACGTCATTCACGTCAGGTTTGTAAAATTGTTTGCAAATGGCTAAAACAATGAAAATGAGTTTTCAAATTTTTAACTTCATTTTTACTTTCAGCGATGGCTGGGCCGGTCGAGTCTGGGCACGAACTGGCTGCAATGGCGCTGGCCACTGTGAGACAGGAGACTGCGGTAAGATTCGACTTTTTAAGTTTAAAAATTTTTCAATCGTTCATTTTCTTTTTCCGCAGGCAACAAAATCCAATGCCACGGAGCAGGCGGCCGACCGCCGGTCTCTCTGGCCGAGTTCACCTTTGACGGCCACGGCGGCATGGACTACTACGACGTCTCTCTGGTCGATGGCTACAATCTGCCCATTCAGATCACCCCCATTGCCGGCACCTTCCGCAAGGTGGGCAACTCCCACTACGACTGCAATGCTGCCGGCTGCCACGGCGACCTGAACGGCCACTGCCCACATGAGCTGGCGCAGAAGGGCGCCGGCGGACACACCGTTGGATGCAAATCAGCATGCCTTGCCTTCAACACCGACGAGTACTGCTGCCGAGGAGCCCACAACAAGCCCGAGACGTGCAAGTCCCGAAACTGGAAGGTCAACTACCCGGCCATCTTCAAGAAGTCCTGCCCGGATGCCTACTCCTACGCCTACGATGATCACAGCTCCACCTTCACCTGCCACAGCAACGGTGCCCACAAGACGGGCTACGTTGTCAAGTTTTGCTAAATTGTTATTGTAAAATAGCTCATTGAGACTTTTTAATAAAATGGTCATATAAAAAACCTGTAATAGTTTGATCAGATCTGAAGGTGTTGGTCCGTTTGACAGTTGCAAGTTCAGTACAGTCTGATAATTGCGATCTTGTGAATGAGACCTCCTTAGTGGTAGTAAAAGATTGGTGTAATAGTAAAGTTTTAATTCAGTACTAGTGTAGTGAATGTATGGGTGACACAGAGTTCACCCATTGAGAGATTGATAGGCAAACCGCGCGCAGTTCCAAGAACCAAGGTTTCCAATTTGCAAAATGGCAATCAACACTTGTAAGTTCATTCGGGGTTTGCCTGGGTGGCTTATCAAAAAAGAAGGCTAAATATGGAGTAAAGTGATTTTGATACTTTGGACAGCGGCGCTATCTGACAGTAAACACCAAATCGGCCTTGTTTTTGACTCTATTCTTTCAATAACACGTAATCTTAACTAATCCTCCTCACTCCAATAACTGTGATGCTCTATTTTTAATATGACTAACCTGGTAATCTTCCAGTAGTAGTAGTGGTGTTGGTTTTAATTGAAAGCATCAGCCGATTAATGTTTGCAAAATCTCTAAGAAGGCACTACAATCAACTTCTTCACCAATATGGAATGGAAGATGGTGGGCAGCAACAACTGATGATGATTTCTATCAGGATTTCCGCTAAGACAAACACACTTACACACTGATGATACCCGTTAGCAGGTCACGTAAAAGTTGAGGAGATACCAGCACCACCACCTTTGATTTTTCTAACTCTTATATAAAGCGGCCCCTCTTCTGCAGTTCACCTCACAACACTGTTGCCCACTCAACAAAGTTTCCCAACACAACATGAAGTTCTTCACCTGCCTAGCCCTGCTGGCCACCCTGGCCACGCTGGCCTCTGCGAACCACGAGATTCGCATCCACAACAACTGCCGCCACCCCATCTGGCCCGGTCTGCTGAACAACCCCGGCAAGCAGCTGCCTGAGGCGGGTGGATTCGAGCTGAACGCCGGAGCGACGCACGTCCTCCACGTTCCCGATGCCTGGGCCGGTCGAGTCTGGGCACGAACGGGCTGCAACGGCGCCGGCACCTGCGAGACTGGTGACTGCGGTAAGCAGATTAGCATTTCTGTTTTGAAGTTTCGTTTGATTTTAATTATAAACTTTCTTTTCTTTTTCTCCAGGCAACAAGATCAAGTGCAGCGGAGCTGGCGGCCGACCCCGGTCTCCCTGGCCGAGTTCACCATGGACGGCTGGCAGGGACAGGACTACTACGATGTCTCCCTTGTCGACGGCTACAATCTGCCCATTCAGATCAGCCCCATTGCCGGCTCGTTCAAGAAGGCAGGTGGCGGCAAGTACGACTGCAACCCAGCCGGCTGCCACTCCGACCTGAACGCCCACTGCCCACCGGAACTGGCCCAGAAGAGTGGGGGACATACCGTCGCCTGCTTTTCCGCCTGCATGAAGCTGAACACCGACGAGTACTGCTGCCGAGGCGCCCACAACAAGCCCGAGACGTGCAAGTCCCGCGACTGGAAGGTCAACTACCCGGCCATCTTCAAGCAGTCCTGCCCGGATGCTACTCCTACGCCTACGATGATCACAGCTCCACCTTCACCTGCCACAGCAACGGTGCCCACAAGACTGGATACATTATCAAGTTCTGTTAAGATGTTGTTATTGGGAGTAAATCATTGAGACGTTTAAATAAAATGGTCATATAAAACAATTTTTGTTTTTATTTTTTTTGTAAGACATTACCCACTACTGAACTTAGCCTGTGCTGTAAACAGCTCTAACTGTTTTGCAAGCTGATCATTCTGTTTACCTTGTTCTGCAACTCATTAGATACCAATTGTAGTTACTTTGAAAGCACTTTTGCATCAATATCGGTTTGTGGAAAAAATGAGTCGAACTTGGCCCCTAGCGGCGGCAATATTTTCTATAAAGATTTTATTTTTAAAACACGCGTAAATCTTTGTATAAACTTAGTTTTTCATACCGAAAAACACATCTGTTTTAGCATAAATACCTATAGCAACACATTCTAGCAAGGACAGTCATTCATCGGATTTATGCAATTCACATCTGGCCGATAACAGTCTTTTTTTAATACAGGTGAATTGACAGTTAAGTGTCACATTTTCACTGCCACCTGAAAAGTATTTATTTTCTAACAGCTGAATGAACTTTTCCTTTTATTTTGCATTCAAAAATTTGATTATTTCATCATAACATATTTAAAATTATTTTATGTCGTGGCATTTTGTCTGATCATGCTCAATTCTAGAATTTTTATAAAATTTTCAAATTTTTTAAATAAAAAAAGTAATTAAAAATACTAGTTTGTAGCGACTTTTTTATCGATTATCTAAATGTATCATTAAGTTGTTTTAATGTACCTCTATTGTCCTTCCATTAGTCACCCCAAAAACAATCACTCAAGTCAATTAAGTAAATTAACAAAACAACTTTTTATTTTTACCTACCCAAACTTAAAATGAACTTATTTGCCAACAAAAAAATCCATTTTATTTGATAATCATTATTAGGATCTTGTGAATGACACAGAGTTGGCAGTAGTAAATGAGTAGTAATAGTAAAGTTTTAGTTCAGTACTCCCTAAAGTATTGTGACACAGAGTCCACCCCAAATGGCGTGATCCATTGAGAAAATCGTCAGCAGTTAATTGATGAAATTAAAAGTTTGAGAGTGGACCCATTGAGAGATTGATAACCAGAAACGCAGTTCCAAGAACTGATTTCTAAAATTTGTAAAGTCGCTATCAGCACTTGTACGTTCACTCGGGGTTCGCCTAGGTGGCTTATCAAAAGGGAAAACTAATGTAGAGTGTAAAGTGCAAATAGGATTTGAATGACATTGAGAGCTACTGATGATTGGGTGTTTTGCTAAGATTAAAACTGAGAAGAAAAGATGCAACATAAAAAACCGAAATTCAGACAATTTTTTAACCGAGCTGAATTAAAAAACTGTTCAAGTAATTAGTACTTTGAGCATAAAAATTTGTTTTGAATGCCAACCATTTGATTGACAAACAAATGTAACGTTGTAACCAAAATGTTTAATAAAGTTGAAAACAACTCAAGAGGTTTGCACTTATCCTTGCTTTGATCAGGAGAGGGAGATTTAACCCACTAATCTCACCTCAAGGCCTTTAGAGCAGCTGCAACAGCAGCAGCAGCAACAACAACATCAGCAGCTCGCTCGTGATCTCCACTGCTGCTGTTGTTGGTGGTGATTAGGCAAGCTACACTGCCACACAACCCTCATCCTCGGTTGAGGGTATATAAACTAGCAGTGGTATGACAGGCAAATCATCTTCTCTCTCAGTTCACTGGAGTTGACTGCTCAATCCAAAAAAATCATCATGAAGACCATCTTTGCCCTGATGGCGGTGCTGGCTGTGGCCGCTGCCGACCACGAGATGCGCATCTGGAACAACTGCCCCTTCACAGTGTGGCCCGGTCTGCTGAACAACCCCAACAAGGCCTTGCCGGAGGGTGGCGGATTCGCGCTGGAGAAGTACCACACGACGACCTTCAGAGTGCCCGACGGATGGGCAGGTCGAGTCTGGGCGCGAACCAACTGCAACGGCGCCGGCCACTGCGAGACCGGTGATTGCGGTAAGAGCACAGCACACAACAATCAAACAAATGATGAAAATGGGTTTTAATTTTTTACTTTTTGTTCTCCAGGCAACAAGATCCAGTGCTCCGGCGCCGGTGGCGTTCCCCCGGTCTCCCTGGCCGAGTTCACCCTGGACGGCTGGCAGGGACAGGACTACTACGATGTCTCCCTCGTCGACGGCTACAATCTGCCCCTGGCCATCTTCCCCATTGACGGCACCTACAAGCGAGTGGGCGGCGGCAAGTACGACTGCAACAACGCCGGCTGCAAGGCCGACATTAACGCCCACTGCCCCAACGAGCTGGCGCAGAAGAACTCCGCCGGAGCGACAGTCGCCTGCCGCAGTGCCTGCATGCAGTTCAACACTGATGAGTACTGCTGCCGAGGCGCCCACAACAAGCCCGAGACGTGCAAGTCCCGCGACTGGAAGGTCAACTACCCGGCCATCTTCAAGCAGTCCTGCCCGGACGCCTACTCCTACGCCTACGATGACACCAGCTCCACCTTCACCTGCCACAGCGCCGACGGTCGCAAGACTGGTTACGTCATCAAGGTTTGCCCTTAGAATACGGAACACTACCACCATACGAAATACACAACAACGACGACATTATTGACCATTTTAATCTGAGTCTCAATAAAAACAAAAACCAGCTACTTTTAGCTTCATCAACTGCTGCTGACTTTTTTCTCTTGCAATACCGAAATGGTTATAATGGTTATTGATCAATCTGTGGTTTTATTTTGAAAGTATTACTAATTACTGACACCGTAAATAAGCTAAAAGTTTGAAATAGGCAATCACAATAAAAAATAAGTTAAAGTTGAAAAGGTTAAAACTTCATTTTACTGGGCGGCTGGCTTGAGGGTGGGAAAGTGGAAGTTCTTTGGGTTGTCAATAATAGAGAAAATTTCCTTTTCAAACTTATCAAAGTTTTCCTGGCTCAACTTTCCCTTCAGCACAAGCAAGTCCTTATGAATGGCGTCCTTGGCGGCCTGTTTTGCTTGTGGCGAGTTTATCTTTTCTAGTTCTTTTTCCAGCTTGTTGAGGAACGGCAGAATGGCTTTATGAATGTTCTTTTTAATGTCGGGCCGGTTACTACCGGGCTTGGCCTCAGTCTCAACGGACAAAGCAAAAACGAGAAAAACGGCAATGACGGCCACTAAAAAGGGTCGAGAAAAGGAGGTAAAATCATTGGACAACAAAAATATTGTTCACTAGACTTACACTTCATTATTAATTTTTAAATTTTTAAGTTTTTTTTGTAAAATCAATTTGAATAGTAAAAAGATGATTTTTCATTGTCGTTTTACCAAGTTTATAAACCATTTTTTAAACTAAAAGTTTTACAATTTTGCAATGCATGTTTAGTTGCATTTCTGGCATTGAAAAAATAGTAAGTGTTGTTGTTTTTTGGTAAAAATAGTAAAATTAACGATGTGTTTGCTCAATATTTACAACATTTCATGTTTTTTATAAAATTAAAAAACTAATCAGTTCAATGCTAAACATAAAATTGCTAATTTTTAAAATTAGCAAAAAAATTAAGTTGCAAAATCATACGACTAATCAAGGTCACACAAATTATTTTTTGTTGTGGTCAACTTTATACTTCATAATTGTATGTTTTATTATTTTTTAAAATAAACATTAAGTTTTGTGTTTATTTATTTTAGTTTTTAGCAATTATTTACAAAATTATCAAGAAACATAAAAGAAATTGGTTTTTTAAAAAGGTTTTAAAAATATTGATTTTAGCTTTACGACTATTTACTAACGATAAAGCCAGCAAAAAGTTTTATTAAAAAATATGTTAATTTTAAACCGTATGTTTTTTTAGTTTGCACTTATTCATTTGCTGTCAAAATAATTTTGACAACTATACAACTGGATCAAAAATTGTTTTTAGTGCTCATTTGCCAACAACTATCACAAAAATTCAAAATTGCTTGTATTTCACAAACTTAAAAACAAAATATTTTTTAAATAAAAAAATGCTTTTTAAAAACTTTTTCAGAAAAGCAACTAAACTTTTTAACCCTTTTGCCAGAGACGCCGTTTTTTACATCAACCATTTAGCTTTTATACAAAAATTGCAAACAAATCCAAAATACATCGGTTACTTTAAAGTTTTTCAATGGGCAATTCTTGTCAAATCTTTGCACCTTTTCTATCTCTACTTTAACCCCTTTTTAACTTCCTTTGACCGACTAGTACATTATGACATAGAGACCAACCTAATTGGGAGTTACAAGTTAAACAACGACGGGGCGGTCATCTTTTTGATGTTTTACGCGCTTAATCACTACTTTTACTCTAAACAACCTCCTTCAAAAAACAACGATCTTTTAGGGAAAATTATAGCCGATCACGAAAACTCGTTTTTTCAATTTCCGCTTAAATTTACTCAACCTTCTTATTCAGTTGTAATTCAACGGCAACTGCTGCTCTTCTTTAACGTTTGTCAAAGTTTTTTGTTGTTGTGTGAGTTTCTAGGGCCAATTTCAGTTTTGTTTCTTTTGATTCCGCTGATAACCGATGAAATCTTTCTACAAGAAAGTTTGCTGATAAAGTGTTATCATCTTGTAATTTTCTTCACCTCAGCTTTCCTTTTTCAATCTAGCCTTTGCTTTTATGCCTACGCCCTTAGTCGTCTTGTTTCAATTGGAGCAACTCAACTTGGCATTTTAAAAATGAAATGCCGACAAATAACAAGCTTTTTAGAGTTAAACTCCAACGAGTTCAACCTTAAAAATCATTATGTTTTTTACTGGCGGGCAACTGTGGAGCTTTTCCGCCTTTTTGCTGAATACAACTCTTTCTACGGGCGCCTTTTCTTTGTGTACCTAGCCGCCAATTTGCCTACCAACGTCTACATTACCGCTTTTCTCCTTTTTGGGGACCTTCAGTGGTTGGGGCGGATCTACGTGGCTGCCTTTGCAAACACGCAGATTTTCAGCTTCATTGCCGTTCACTACTACTTTGTACAGTTTTCTTACCATTTTCATGCGCCTTCCTTTGTTGTACAGCAATGTTTTCTAAAAATCAGCAACAAAAAAGATGGCAAAAGACATGAGAGAGAGTCTAGTGATTTTCGAAAACTACTGGCCATGTCCAACTCAATTGAGGCAATGTGTACAACTCGGCCGTACGGGATTACCTATCACCGATTTGGAAATTGTACCCTCCAAACCTTTGGAAAAGTAAGAGTAACTTTTGTAAGTAAATTAAATCGAGAAGCGGTTTGGTAACGCGGCGCGCGGAGAGATTTACAAGCATGACGTAGTCCAGACTGACTTTTAATGGTAGAGGGAGCAGCTTATAAAGCATTTACAACGGTTTCGAACTTCGCGTGAGCAAAGCCACGTCACCAGCGGCCTGGTGGCCGCTACTCCTCCCCGCCAGTCTTCGACGTCCTCGTCAGGTCCCCTGCGGCTATCCACGTCCTCTTCGTATCGAGCGGCCCCAACCTTGACCAGGGGACTTCTCTTGCTTCGGAGCTCCTGTTGCTCGGGTGGCCCTATTTTTCTTTGGCCCAGGAGCCCGTCGCTTCTCTTGTCCTGGCTGATCCTTTTGGGCCGTCGATCTTTGACTTTGCTTCGGCTGAGAGGGAACCATGACTTGGATGTCGAAACGCAGAGGCCTGAGTTCATCTCACCGTTGCCACCAGAAGCGGTTTGGTAACGCGGCGCGCGGAGAGATTTACAAGCATGACGTAGTCCAGACTGACTTTTAATGGTAGAGGGAGCAGCTTATAAAGCATTTACAAAGGTTTCGAACTTCGCGTGAGCAAAGCCACGTCACCAGCGGCCTGGTGGCCGCTACTATCGTTTTAAATGATTTGTTTTTTGTAGTTTATTCTCTTCTATTGCAAGGTACTACTGGTTCAGTTCTGTGATTTTTTATCTTTTCTTTCCTTTGCAGTTTTTAATCATTACTTACAAGATTATCAAGCAGTACTAAACAGAAACAACAAAAATTGTACAAAGTATCTTTTTGCCAATAGTTGTTATTTTTACAAATAATAAAATTTCGTAATTTTGATTATAACTTTTTACCACAATTAATTTGATTCGTTGAATTGAATTTTTTGAATATTTTTCCTTACTTCTACTACTGCTGTACAAAGTATACAATGAAAAAAATGTTTGTCTTTTACAAAAGTAAAATGAAATAAATGAAAATAGACCGTAATTTTTTAACTGTTTTTTGTTTTTTATAAATAAGTTTTTTATAAATAAGTTGCAACAAAGTATTTAACCGCTTTTGAGTTGTTGCGTTATTAAAAAATCAATAACAAAATAAAATCGCAAGTTAAAATCGTTAATTATTTTCTTGAGAAAAAAATGTTATCTAGCTAAATGAATAAATTTACTAAAGCGTGGATTTTAAAACTAAAATTTAAATAAAAAATTAAAATGACGTTAAAAATAAAAAAACTTTTTACGTTTTTCTGTCCCTTTACAAAACAAACATCATTTTACAGTGTTCACCTCTCCCAGCTAAAACGGCTCAACACTGATTTAAAATGTCAAATTGTTTTCCATCTTTACAAGTTAACGATTCTTTTAAAATCAGCTCACTTTCTCTACCTTTTCTTTGGTCCTTTGGATCAGTTGACCCGGTTGCTGCACTTTGACCTGGAAACCTTCCTCGTCGGTCGAGGGCCATTGAATCCCGATTGGTCAATGTTGCTGATTAATTTCTACGCTCAAAGTTTGTTTTTCTACAACTGCAAAACTACTGCAAAACTAAACAATGATCTTTTAGAAAAAATTGTTCTTGGCGGAGAATGTTCATTCTTCTTTATCAACTACGATCCACCTTCAATGAATCAAAATTTTTGTTTAGTAATCCGCCAGAAACTGCTTCTTTTCTACAACGGCGCACAAACCTTCATGTTGGTCATTAAACTGATGATTCCGCTGACGACGGTGCTCATGTTCCGGCTACTTTGGAGTGAAATACCAAACAATATGTTCACAAAAAGATATTTTCTGTACTGCCTAGCCCACTTCACCCCCAACGCCCTACTTCAGCACCTTCTTCTTCTATCTTTTGCTTTCATCCTCAGCCGCATCATTGCACTGGGCGCAACACAAATGACAATACTGAAGCTGAAGTGTAAACAAATCAGGAGTTTTCTTTTAGCCAACTTCCACCGCCATCAACGCCACCCTCACTTCTACGCTTTCTACAAGCGACACACCGTCCAACTGTTGCGCCTCTTTACGGAGTACAACTCTCTCTACGGACTACTTTTTGCCGTCTACCTGGCCACAAATGTTCCCGTCAACGTTCACTGCATTTTAAGCCTGCTTTATGGTGCCCTAGAACCGGTGGGCGCCCTTTACCTCTATGCTTACACAGTAATGCAAGCTTTTGGTTTTTTGGCTGCCCATTTCTACTTTGTCCGTTTCACAGAGCACTTTCACGCCTCTTCGGCAATCATTAGGTCGAGTTTTATGCGACTACAAAATTGCCGAAGAAAAGGGAAAGATTTACAAAATCGTTTAGCGATGGCCAACTCTATCCAGGCAATGTGCACTAAGAAACCCTATGGCATGACCTATTACCATTTTGGTCGAGTAACGCTGCAGACTTTTGTAAAGGTTAATTTAAAGAAAAGGGATTTGTGTGACTTTTAGAACTTTTAAATATTTTTTTGTGTTAACAGTTTCTCCTTTTGTACGGCAAGTTTCTCATGGTCACGCATAAAATAATTAAGCAGTACTAGAGTTGTTTTGAAGTGTAATTATCATCAAGTTTTTAATTTTGCATTCTAGACTAAACTATTCAAAAACTTGTTAAAAACTTTTGTTTTAAAAATTAAAAAACGTCCGTGCTGCTGTACACAGTACGGCTACTTAGGGAGTCACAACGTTGCAGTTTTTATTATTTTTATTGTTACTTTTTAAGCCGGCAGCAGTGTTACCAATAGCGACAAACAGACAGACAGACTTTTGCAGATTGTCGCCAACGGTTTTTATCGATTGGAATTTTTTCCTGTCTCTTGTTTCTGTTCAGCTCTTACTCACTGTTTTTATTTTTGTTGATGTTGTTGATTAGTGACTACTTTGTGTAATGTAGCCCAGTGTTTTTCAACATACTTTATCGAAACTATGTTTTCACCACTTCGGCTGCTGTTTATCACTTTTCTTTTAACAACAGTGGTGAACATTTTTGTTGTCGTACAGTGCCGTACATTTGCTAATGATATCACCAGCCGGTACCACAACTTTGAAACAGCCTCAAACGGAATCATAGCCACTTCTTCTTCACTACCGGCTGAAAACTCTTTTTTCACCTTTCACCACCCTTGGTTTGTCTGCTGTTGTCTCTTCATTCTGGTGCTCATTTTCATCGTGCTACTTTTCTGCGCGGTTCGATTTTACTATGTAAAACGACTAATTAAAGTCACCGAATGGGAGCGCCGGGTGCTAATGGTGGTCGTGGGGCGGCAGAACCCCAAATTTCATCAGCAGTGTTCAATATCAAATTCAGTGTAGGCTGGTTTGCTTCTCAATAAAAAAAGTTTACAAATCAAAAGTACTTTATTCAACAACTGGAAAAATACACTACACTACTATTACTAACAAGTTTTTTTGTAAATCTAAAAAATCAATCAACTCATTGCTAAATATAGCGCTATTACTAATTTACTAATTTAGCAAAAAACCTTTTTCTAAATAAATAACAGTTGCAAAACTAAACACCAAATCAAGGCAACACACAGTTGTGACAAACACTAAAACTAAAACTCAGTACTAAAAGCAAGCAACAGGTAGGCAATGTAGGTGAGCACAAACTCCACCGTGCTAAAGTAGGTCACCTCGGCCAGAGGGCCAATGGTGATGGCAATCTTCGGGCCTCGAATCAGTCGTCCGTAGAGGTCTTCGTACTTGATCTTGGTGGGCAGCCAGCCAGCGGTTCCCCTGGTCATTCCCTGAAACTGGATAATGAACCGCTTTGGCCGGTGGTACACTGTACAGCACCAGGCAAAGGGGAGGAAAACGTTGGCGCTGATGGCCAGCTGTACAACGACGGCAATGGAGAGAATGACCGTCAGCGTCAGGTCGGTGTAAGTAAAGAGGACAATTCGCCGGAGAAAGAGCACATTCATGGGAATCTGCGTGTAGAGGAAGCCTAGGAGGACGTTGCCAAAGAGGCGGCGGCTGCCCTCGACCACCAGATAACAGGTCAGGTTGTGGTCGGCGATGAACTGCTCAAAGAGGGCCTTGAAGCGGATCGGAAGGGAAAGTCGCCACCGGGCGTACCGGGCGAGCAACTTCTCCAGCCGTGCCTGGCTCTCAATCAGGTACCCGGTGAGGGTGAAGGTGCCCAGAAAGATGGAGCCGGTGAAGAGGATGGCGTAGCGGACGAGGCGCATCAGCACGTAGAAGGCGCCGGACACCTCCAAGCTCACCCAGGTAATGCCCAGCACCGAGTGACCGGACCAGTTTGGGTAGGTTAGCACGACAAGGGCAATGACCGACCAGTAGATGAACACTGAAAAGCAGAAACAACAACAAACTATTGCTAGCAAACAGCCAAAATAAAGTAGAAAGCAAAGTAATACCAACAAATAGCTGAAAGCCAAAGGCCACCTGGTCAGTGATGAGCAGAATGCGCAGCGACTGTCGACGCAGAGTCCACAACATTTGCGGCCTGATGGGCAGCGAAGCCGTTCCCCCATTTTTCAGCGCCTCAATATCAACATTTTCCAAATTGTAGAAGATCTGCCATCGAGCGAGCAGGTTAGCTAGCGGTTCTCGAAACGCCCCCGACAGCAGTGGAAAGCTGCTCTGCAGCGAGCACTGATTGCCCGCCGTTTGGCCGCCCAAACTGCCTCCATCTGAAGGGTGTTCAGCTGACACTGGTAAAACTGCTGCTGATTGAGCACCAGCGCCTGCCACCACCACTTCCACACGGCCACCCGCTCCGCCATGTCAATGTGGTAGATCCAGTACTCGAGCGAGGTGTAGACGACGTTGAAGAGGTAGATGGCCACCATGAGGGAGTAGTCGAAACGGTGGGCGTTCAGCCGACAGAAGCTGAGCATGACGTCGTGGCGGTAGGCGTACCAGGTCGGGTAGCCGACTGCCATCAGGTAGGCCATGTGCAGAATGCGCAGACTGGAGCAGAAGAAGATCGTCTGCAGGACCTGTTCGTAGGTGACGTGCTTCGGACTTCCGTAGTGGTACACCTCTTTGCCATCTCGTACAGACAGCGGCGGTACTTTGGTGGAAGGGAAATCTGAGGAATTCTGTCCATGGTTTACGAAGGAAAGAAAGGTGGTCTTGAAAGATGCAGGTTGCAACCGTACAAGTCAAGTGCCAACTTTTAAATGAACTTTTCATTGGATGACTTCTTTTGTAAATATTAAACATTTTTAATTATTCAAAACGCCCATTAGTGTTATTGGTATTCAATGGAAAATGGTGGAGGTGATCATTAACAATGTTATTAAAATGTAACAAAATGGTTTTTCTTGTTTTTGAGCAATAGGTGCATTTGAAGTTGTTGTAGTGTAAAAAAGTTACTTTTTACTGTTTTGTTTTTATTTAATGAAGGACACTACAAATTGTCGTTTGTTTCAAGTACATTTACAAGTTTAATTGGAATCAGAATATACAATAAACAGAAAAAAACATTGTTTATAATTGTCAAACTGTTAATTAAAGTGCATTTTAGAGACAAAACCTTTCTCAAGAAAAAATAGTTTCAAAACTTTATCTATGTAAGAATACAAAAATACTAAAATAGTTTTGTCAATACGCGGTCTTGTGATGCTAAAAGCTAAAGGACAACAGCCGCTCAGCTAATTCCGGTGCTGCCGTCACTGTACTTCGGTACTTGACACTGATCATCAGTGACTGATGCTGCAATTGCTGCAGCTGTTGATGCTGAGGCTGTTATCAGCGTCTAGGCGATATCGTTCAGTGAAAAAGTATTTTTGCACGCTTAAAAGTGCAGACAATGCAAACACTGAAATAAACACTGACTGGATAGCCACTATCAGAAGCATCATCAAATGATGATGCTTGGCCCTTCGAGTGGCTATCTCGGCAACGACGATGGCGAAACATTGACGAGTACATCGCCACCGACCACCACCATCACCACCACCGTCGTGGCAGGCTGACTGATAACGGAGGCTGAGGTGAAGCTGAAGCAAAAAACAAGGAAGAGAAGCAGTAGTCTTATTACTTTTCAGTCTTTTCATCTGCTAGACAAAAACATTTTACTGCAAAAGTTTTGTCAGTGAAAATGACTGAAACAATAACCACCACCGCCACAAAATCCACAACAAAAAAGCATCAGAATGAAAAGTCAAAAATTGAGCACGTTAGCTCAAGCAAACGGCAAGACTCATTGTTGACGTGAGTTTTTTACTAAAGCTGAAATTGAAGAAACAAAATATCATCTTTCTTACCTTTTCAGAACGCTGATCGACGACAATCCACAGATCCGATCGCTGCACAACATGATTATGGCTTTTGTAGCCGTTTTCGTGGCCACCACCGTCGGCGACTACCTCAGCAACTCTGACCGGTGAGTTGAAATACTGAAAAACGGAAAATGGGTTGTTTTTGCATCACTGCAAATGTTTTCTTCTCCTCATCGGACAACAACAGCTACAAACACGACTTTGCCATTCTCCGGTGGAATGTTCGCGACTTTTATCCTCACTTTCTCCTGCCATGGACGGCGATGCACTGTATTGTCCTAGGTGGCCTCTATCCACTCGTCTGTTTGCGCAGCTTCCTCAATCTGAAAAATGTTTTGGAAGATGAAAAGGAGAAGATGAGGAAGAGACCTCTATCTCAGTGGACTTCAACTGCCCTCAACCTCGCCTACTTTCTCCTCATTCCCACCGGTCTAGTCAGCCTGTGCACTTGGTATCTACTGCATCACACAAACTTTGGCATGTCCATCTCCTTTGCCCTCACAATGGAAATGGTTTGTTTACATTTGAAAAAGTCTAAAATTTTAAGCAATTTGTGTTCGTTTCTAGACCCGACTTTTAATGAAATCACACTCCTACTTTATGGAAACTGGTAGCAAAGAAGTTCAACCACTGAGCACTGAAGAGCTTCGAGTGAGCAAAGTGAAAGGCCAGTGGAGGGTGATGAGGATGCGAATGCCCTCAATACAGTCACTGCTCTACTACCTTTTTGCACCCACGCTCATCTACCAGGACTCTTACCCACGGTAAGAGCTGTTGATAAAGAATCATTATGTCATCAATCACTTTTGAAAACAACTACCCAGAACTGAACGCATTCGGTGGCGTTTTGTGCTGATGCACCTCGCGCAGTTCCTCCTCGCCATCTTCGTCTCCTTCGTCGCCATCAACCGCTTTCTGGTGGACAACTTTCGGCGCACCGGCCTGGAGCCCTTTGAGATGGCCACCTTCAGCCGCCACCTCGCCGGCGTCTTCACCTTTGGCGTCATCCTCGCGATGATCTGCTTCTACGCACTGCTCCACCTCTGGCACAACATCACCGCCGAGGTGCTGCGCTTCGCCGACCGCTCTCGCTACTATGGGCCCTGGTGGGAATCGGTGTCCCTCAACGACTACTACCGAAAGTGGAATCTGTTGGTGCAAGACTGGTTGTACGCATACGTGTACCTGCCGGTCTACCGACGGTCGGCCAATCGTCAGTTGGCCGTCTACTCGGTGATTCTTGTCTCTGGAATCGCCCACGAGTACATCATTGGCTTTAGTATTCGCTTCTTTTTTCCACTCCTTTTTGTCATTTTCTCCATCTGTGGACGTAAGTGGGTTTGGCTGATTCGATAGTTTTTGTATTTTTGACTTTTTTTACCTTTCAGATATCTACTTTCTGGCAACGCGGAACATGAAGAAGAGTAACCTGCAGAACACCATTTTCATGCTCAGCGTTCTTCTAGGGTGGGGCCTCATCTCGATGGTCTACTCTGTGGAGTGGTACTCACGGGTGAACTGTCCTAAGACTCAGGTTTGGAAAACGAATTCAAATACTAAAAAGATTTAAAATCAATTTTGTTTATTACAGAACTCTACACTAATCACCGAACTAGTGCCTCGACTTATCAGCTGCGTTCAGGTCAGATAGGTGCGACACTGAAAAAATGCAACCATTTTCTTTGACAAAGTGTAAACACTGTTACATAACAAAAAAATAAAATAAAAGAAGCATTTCAGCTTACTTTACTAGTGGTTTGTTGATAAGAATAACAGCGAAAAATAAATAGAACAAGATTAGAAAAACAGAACTTTTTAAAACGTAAAGTTTAGAACTTACCTGTTCTTATTGATAGTGTCTGATTTTCTATTTAACTGACTGTACCAGTTTGAGCATTCTTCTGTCTGATGAAGCTTACAGTCACCACATTATGAACAACCCAGTGGAAAAGAGACAGCTCACTCATGAAGTGCCCTTGAACGACAACGAGGATGACCGTTCAGATGGCAGTGGAACTGAAAGAGCGAGAAGGGGTCTGGAAGACCACCCTAGCCATAATTACCACCACCACCACCACCTCCATCACCCCCATCCCAATCACCCTCATCACCCCAATCAGCAGCAAGTGGTGAGCACGACAGCTGCAGCAGCAGCAGCCACTGCCCTGGCCGAGCTAAGTCGAAGCATCAAGCGCGCCTACCTGATGGCACGAAGTGGCAGCCTGCGGACGCTGGACTCCACCGTCACTGGCCGCCGATGCGACGAATGGGTCCTGGCACTGCTCGACATTGATGAGGAGCTGGGCGGCGAGGAGAATGCTGAGCAGCAGCAGCAGAGTACCGAGCAGCAGATGGAGAAGATCGAGTTCATCCGCCGGAAGTTGGAGGAGGAGGAGGCGGCCATACTGGCGAACACCACCAGAGACCCCGGCATTGACTGTGAGTCGCCGGTGATTACGCTCCTTTCCGGTGGTGGTGGTGGTGTTGGGCATGCCAGCACAGCCACCACTGCCACTGCCACGAGGAAAGTGAATGCAGAGCACAAGCGGTTCTGTACGCGGCAAGACTCGCTGCTGACGTAAGTGTTTAGTAAAAAACTTTTTTAAGAGTTTAAAGCTTAAAACTCTTTCTATTTGATTGAACACATCTAGACGACTGATCGAAAACAACCCGCCAATTCGCTCACTCTACAACATGATCATGGGATTTGTTATGATTTTTGTGATGACCACCGTCGGCGACTACCTCACCAATGGTGATCGGTGAGTGTGTGTAGTAGTAGGGGACTGTCACCAATTTCACCGTTTTTACCTTTTATGCCTTTTTGTGCAGCCTCAAGCACGACCTGTCGATCGTTCACTGGAACCTGTGTGACATTTACCCGCACTTTGTCTTCTCCTGGCTGGTGATGCACCTCGTCGTGCTAGGCTTCCTCTACCCACTCGTCTGTCTGCGCAGTCTGCTGCACTTTCGCCAGCAGGCAATGTGGGCGGTTTTCAATGGTCGAACCGTTTTGGGTGCAACTCAGGTGCAGGGAGATGAAGAGGCGGTAAAGAGGCTGCCCGAGTGGATGACCACCTCGCTGGCCATCGTCTACCTGATTGTGCCACTGGGACTGGTCAGTTTCTGCACGCGATACCTCCTGCGCAACGCCATCAGCGTCTCCGTCTCCTTTGCAATCACAATGGAAATGGTCTGTTTCAGATTCATTGGTGATAAACCTGCTTTTCATCCCCTCTTTTTTTGCCTAGACCCGACTACTAATGAAATCGCACTCTTACTTTATGGAAACGGCGCAAAAAGAGTCGCCGCCGTTAAGCGTTGAAGAGCTGCAGCAGCCAACGATGAAGGACAATCTGAAGATCATTTGGTCGCGCTTTCCCTCTTTTCGGTCCTTTCTGTACTACCTCTTTGCACCGACGCTCATCTACCGAGACTCCTATCCACGGTAAACAACTAATCGCAAAAAATCATTTTCAATTATCATTTCTTTCACGCCACAGAACTGAACGCATTCGGTGGCGCTTTGTGCTGAAGCACCTCACCCACTTCCTCCTCGCCATCTTCGTCTCCCTGGCCGCCATCAACCGCCTGCTGGTGGACACCTTCCGCCGCACCGGCCTGGAGCCCTTTGAGCTGGCCCGCCTCAGCCGCAGCCTCGCCCAGGCTTTCACCCTGGGCACCGTCCTGGTGCTGGTCTGCTTCTACGGCCTTTTTCACGTCTGGCACAACATCACCGCCGAGGTGCTGCGTTTCGCCGACCGCTCTCGCTACTACGGACCCTGGTGGGAAAGTGCTTCGCTGAATGAGTACTACCGAAAATGGAATCTGCTGGTGCAGGACTGGCTGCACGCCTACATCTACCTCCCGGTTTACGGGTGGTCGGCCAATCGTCAAATTTCCGCCTATTCGGTGATCCTCGTCTCCGGCATCGTCCACGAGTACATCATCAGCTTTAGTGTGCGCTTCTTCTTCCCGCTCCTTTTTGTCATCTTCTCCGTCTGTGGGCGTAAGTGAAACGATTGGTGCTGTTGTGCGTGTTGATGATTTTGTTGACTCGGTGAGCTTTTTCCACCTCATTTCAGATATCTACTTTCTGGCGACGCGAAACATGAAGAGGAGTAACCTGCAGAACAGCATATTCATAATGAGCGTCCTTTTTGGCTGGGGCGCCATTTCGATGATTTACTCGGCGGAGTGGTACTCACGAGTGAATTGTCCTCAGGTAGGGTGAACTTTGGTTGAGGTTGATGATGAACTTTTAAGGATTTTTGTTTTGATTTGCAGAACTCCTCTACTCTAATCTCTGAACTAGTGCCACGGCTCATCTCTTGCGTTCAACTGATGTAGATTCTGGGAAAAGGGTAAAGAGAAAGAGTTTTTTATTTGTGATTAACTTTTGCTGTCGATACAAACTTGTACAACAAATAAAAAATGTTATTTCAACAAACATGTTTGGATGTTGCAATTAGAAAAAGACAAAAAATAAACTGAGTTTATTCATTTTTTAAATGAATAGCTGGCGCTATTAATTTTTGTTTACTGGAAAACGGTGTTTGATTTCTTGATTGTCCCTATTTACTCCTGGCGTTACTTTTGGATAATCAGGGCCATCAGTACCGATTGGCACCATTCTATACTCTTCATTTGGTATATCATGAACTTTTGGTTTGTTTACATTGTAACTTCTAGTGTACGTTGAAAAAATGTAAGCTCTTTTCCAGTAAACAACCATGCCAATTGCGGCAAAAATAACAAACAAAATGACAACTGAATTAGTTGCGTTCAGGACAACAAACTCAATCAACGAGTTCACTGTAAGTATGAAAAATGATAACGGTAAATAGATTGCAAATAAACAAACATATTTTAAGCACATACGGAAAGATTGAGACGGCTCAACAGGTAACTCTTCTTCTTTGCCCATCTCAATTGAGGCTTTTGTTAAAGAATCCGTAGCAGCAGAGGAAACAGTTGTGGCCAGTTTGATGAACTCGTTCGAGTCTTCAAGCATTCTCTGGTACTCCACCGTTTGTTTGCTTCCTTTAGAGTCAACGAGAATAATCTTTTTGAATTTATCCTTTCTTATAAAGCAGCCAGGTGATGTGAAGTGAATGCCCTTTGCAACTGAAGCCACTATTTCGTCGGTTATTTTCTGAATAATAAAAAACATGTCAGATAAACTAAACGAAAGTTAAAAAACCATTACCTTTATTGTAGGAGCACCTTCTGCTTGCATCACAGAATCTTTTGCTCGGCTGTCTCTAGCACCCATTGCGTGAAGCAGCTCGTGAAGCAAAGTGTTGATGCACGCATCTTCCGACTCCTCATCTCCCGCTTTACAGTTGTAAAAGCTGACAGCGATAATATTATGCGGATGCCGGCAGACTTTCCCCAAGCTAAAGCCATTGTAGCCAATTATTTTCTTTGCCGTGAAAAACACTGTAAGGGCATAGTTCCTAAGCACTTCTTTTGAAGGTATCAGTGCCGGCAGCAAGTTAACGAGCATTTCCTTTGTGTACTCTGGAGCATCGTTCAGAATAGCACCACCCTTATCAGCGACTTTGTTTGCGAAAACCTCGTGACTGAGAGCGATTTCGCGCAGAAAGTAGCCGCGATCAGGAAAGTAGTGCATTTCGCCATTTTCAGTGTCATTGTGAATGAAGTGTGTGTTTAAAATTACTCCATTTGCAGTGTCAAAGTACTTGAAAATGTAGTAAAAAGCCGCCTTGTCGTCGCCGCTAAAGTAATCTTTGATTAAACTCGAATCAGTGAGGACATATGCAGCTGGAAATGTTATAAACAAATCAAATGTCAGAAAAAAACATTGTGATACAAAAAAGAAGCTAGCACTTACTGAGTCGATTTTTCCCATCAAAATAAAGTTGCGCCTCATCAGTGTCAGTGGCAGTGGTGGAGATGAGGCAAAAAATGCTGATCAGAAGCAGGAAACTGATGAATGCTCTGAACATCATTTTGTTTTCAAGAGACCATAAGGTGAAAAGATCACAGTCGAGTAAAGATCACAGGTGGAAGATGTTTGCTGCAAACAAAGAGCACTGTACGGCTGAGCCAGCTATGTTGAGATAACTTTGAGGTTGCTTTGTGCAATTGCTGCAGCATTACCATCACTTCTCAGGTGTGGCCTCTCCGCTTGTTGGCGGCAAATTGAAAACTGGAAAAGAGGTACAAGTGATGGGTGTGAAGATGAAATGATGTGATTCCTCTTTTTTTGCGTAGCCCATGACTCATTCATGCTAATCATTGATGCCATTCTCTTTATTGACTGTTTAAAGATGTGAACTTGTAGACAACAACACCGGAGAAAAAAGTAGAGTGGAGAGTAAATAAAAGTAAGTGAAGCTTGGAATCAGTAGCAGCAGCTTTATCATCCAAATACAGAGACTGTACATAGGTTTTTTTCTTGCTCGATGCGCTACTGATAAGCACTGATAGGTAGTTTGTTGGAATTGCTTTAGCAACCACCAGACTCTATACACCAGACTCTTTACACTGACTAGACATTTTTTGTTGCAAATATTTGGCACTACTGTTGTTTAAAAACATTTTTTACTTGAAACAAAAAACTTAAGTGAATTTGAAAAATGCTTTTCCTTCAAAATTCTATTTTAGTTCAAATGAAACAACTGCACACGTAAGCAAATAAAAACAAAGTTCTTTCAGATCTCTTTCTCACTCACAAAAGTTATTTTTCAACCACAGTCGCATTTTAAATGACAACGATGATAAAGAAGAAGAACCAGAACCCGAGCCGTTTCCTGTCTGTCGGCTGCATGGTGATCGCCGTCTTTTTGATGCTTCAGAGCAACAGCACCACCACCACCGTCTCCGCGGACAGTCTCACCGACTTTCAATGGCCCTTTCACATTGAGCTGCCCGTCAACTGGGTCGGCTTCGGCTGGCTCTGGCTTGACTTTGGGGTAAGGGTGTTGCTTTGCTGCTTTTTCTATCCTCTATAGATCCGTTCCTAAACTCCCTTCGTTTTTTCCGCGTCAGATGCTCTTCCGCGAGTCGCTGTGCACCGCCCTGGTGAACAACGACACCGACCCGGTGCTGCTGGGCAGCTCCGTGCGCGACCAGGGCTGGCTGGCGGTGATGGGCCCCGCGCTGGAGGGCTACCTGGTGCCCCGGTCCTACCTGACCGCCGCCCACCTGGCACTCTCCGACCGCTACGAGGTGACGCCGATTCACCTCGCCTGGGAGTGGCGCAATGTGACGCTGCTGCCCGGCGAGCGGGTGACCGGGATGCGGCTGGGGCTGGGCGGGAAGCGGGCCGACCGCCCGGAGATGGTCGTCCAGACGGCCACCCGCCGCCTGACGCTGACCAGTCGCAGCTGGGAGGTCTTCACGGAGAACTGGTCGCCGCCGGACGGCGTCGTCTTCCTCTCGACGACTCGCGCCAGCCACGGCAGTCTGCTCGCCATTCGCAATCAGCAGCACCAGTTCTGCCTCATTCGCTGGTGGTCGGAGATGGAGAAGGTGTAAGTGCTGAGTGCATTCTTCCAAAATGCCTTATAACTTCTGTTCTTTTCCTTCTTTTTCGTAGAACCCAACAACGCCTGGGTCAGCCTTGGGGCCCTGTGGGCGTGGAGAGCTGGCCCCCCTCGCTGTGCATTCCCTCGGTCAGTCCGGTGACCTGCGCCGGTGTGATTGATCCTGACTACTCGAGTGGCTCCAATGCCACAACTAGTGCTGGTGGTGCTGATCGTTCCCACCGCATTCTGGCCACCTTCATCAATCGCACCGTCAGTCTGTTGGAGTTCCGTTCCACCGGCTTCACTGTGGTGCGCCACTTTGGTCGCTTCCGAATGTTCTTTGACTGCTACGATACTAGTCAGTGGTGGAGGGGGATTGTTTACATTCCTTTTTCTAATCACCACTTCTTTCTCTTCTCCTTCTCAGATCGGTACATACTGCTCCTTCTGGCCATTCTCTTGGTGATCACCGTCGTCCTGGCCATCATCTACTTCGTCTACCGCATTCTCAGTCAACGAAACGCGGCGGTGAAAAAGGGTGGCCCTGCCACTTCTGCTGCTACTTCTGCCACATCCAATGCCGAGTCATCAGTGGCTTCCTCCTCTGCAGCCGCTTCTTCAGCGGCCGTTTCCAGCCGCCAACAGCCTCTTTCTTCGGTGCCGGGCATGGCAAAAGTGGAGGAGACATCAAAGGAAAGCACCAAGCAAAGCACAATCACCAAAAATGAGGCAAAAAGTCCTCGTTCGGCAAAAAGATCACAAAAAACCTCGCCAGCTGGCAGGCGATGATGAAGTCAGTGCAGTTTCAGCAGCAGCAAAATGATTGTTTTAGGTTTTATCTTCTTCTTTGACCATCTTCTCAAACTTGAGCAAATAAATAGGCAGTTGTCTGAAAACATCGAAAAGCACACTTGTGATAAATATAAAAGAGATAAAAAATCAACAGATGTATTTCAGCACTAGCTCACTAGTCTCCAGGTCGCTTTCTGCTTTTAGTGAACAAATGCATAAGAAGATTGCAGAAACTGTTGCTACTGCCAGTGTTTTGCCATAAGCACTGGCCATTAGTGACATTGCTGAAATTCGATCTCCTTGCCCGTTCCTGCAAAAAGTGAGCACTATTGACACTATTTTACCGCCAGACTCAGTCGAGAAGGTGTAAGACTGGGCCCCAAACTGCCACCAGATGCTTTGTTGTTGACTTACTTATTGCCGAAAAAGGGAGAAAGAAAGTTTGGCATGTAGGGTTACTGCCGATCACCACTGTTCGTCACCCATTCCATCTCGTTCTCTCACTTGCCTTTCACTTTTCCTATTTAAACTGTTGATCAAAACGAGAAATTCTTCATTCAATCAGTCACACTAGTGATCTAGTTTAAAAGCAGCACTTCACTAGTTTTGTCTGCGAAAACTAAACTTCCTCAGCAACAAAACTCAACTTCTGACTTCATTTTTAGCCGCTCCAAAAGACCTCCAAAGATGTGCACTACGGGGAATATCATCTTCTGGCTGCACAACAACGCAACAGTGAACATTCTCCTTTTTGCCTGCCTGATCGTTTTTTCGCTACCCACTGAAGCCAGAGCAGCCAGTCCACTGCCACTTTTCAAATGCCACCTCATCATCATTGGGTGATAAAATGATGGACAATGTATGTCGCTCCCAGGGCACCTACAGTGCCTACATTGTTGGACTAAATAAATCTGCCACCTATCCGGGCCTTCTTTCACCTTCAAATCTTCACCAGCAGTTTCCCTACATTCGTGTGTATCGCGAGTACTACTCCTGGGTTGGCTTTGTTCTCTTCCTCCAAGCGCTTTCCTTTTGGTTTCCAATGGTCATCTAGAAGCGCAATGTCGGCAACTTGATTGTCTTTGCGGTGAATCAGCCAGTCCTGACTGCGTCTGATCGTGAGGAGTTCTTGCAAGAATTGGCAAGACCATTTAAAAGCGCCAGCGCCAGTACAACTACCTCTTTGCCTGGCACCTGTTTGTTGAGGGCTGGAACTACATCAATGTGATTGTGCAAATTGTTCTCACTGAGAAGTTCATCAACTTTGGATTTGAAAGCTACGGAAGAGATTTTCTCAAGTTTAAGTCTTCTCTACAGTTTGATGACCCTAGCGACATAGTGTTTCCTTTGTTCACCAATTGTGACTATTTCCAGTTGAATTCAACTGGTGAATCCTATGTTCCCATTTCCGTCACTTGCCAGCTCCTCAATAACGACTTGAATGGCAACATCTTCCTATTCATCTGGTTCTGGTACCGCCTCTTGTTCATTGCCAGCACCATTGGAATCTTTTACCGAATAGTGATCTATTGCTTCCCAGGTGTTCATGCTCGACTTCACACCTTTGGAAACCAAAAATTCAGCTTGACTTTGGTCCACTCGCTTACGGAGATTGGTTTTTCTTGAAACTTCTTGCACAGAACATTCACGATTTTAAGAATGTTAAAAGACTTGTTCATAAAATTGAAAAAATGAACTTTTTTATTTTGGAGAGCTAAAGAAAGACTAGAACTGAATCTTGTTCTTCAACATCCCTCAAATTCAATCCCACACTTTTGTAACTTTTGCATACTTTTTTTTAAAAATAAAATTGGTTTTTAACCCCAGTTTTTGCAATGTACTTTTTAATATAATTTTAGCAATTTTAATAAAAAATACAATTTGAAAAAAGAAGAGATGATGAGGATAGGCAACTATTTTTTTCAAGAAGTTATAAGATGGTGAGAAAATTTTAAACATGAAAAAAAGATGAAACTATGTTTGTGCTTTCGGATCAACCGGAAATTGCTTTTGGTTTTGTTGTTTGATTACTGACAAGAAAATGGGAGTGGATGAATGAACAGGGGAAAGAAAAGTCGTGTCTTCAATGGAAGAGTGTGTTGGCAGTGAATGATGACGGTGAAAAGATGAAAATGGAGATATGATGAGTGGGAGTCGAGCTTGGCAATTGAGGAGGAAAAAGAAGAAGAGGAAGAGGTGATGCATCAAAGGATCAACTTCTTAGTAGTAGCCACCGCCACCACCGCCGCCACCACCGCCATAACCTCCACCACCATAGCCGCCACCACCGCCCATCATGTAACCTGGGAAAAAAGAGGATTTACAAAAAAAGATTAAATTAGAGGAAAAACCACAATGATTTAATCTAGTATCTTACCACCACCGCCGCCGCCGCCGCAGCCGCCCCCTCCGCAACCAATGGGCGAGACCATGCCCTTGGCGACAAGGTGCTTGCTCTTCCGCAGAATGAGCGTCGGCAGGGGAATGACGATGGGCACCTTGTGGATGCCGATGCCGATCTCCGGTGACTCTCAATGCTGGCGTGCGTCTTCACGAAGCCGGCGCTGTGCGACTTTCCCATGGAGCCAAACAACGAGCCAAAGTCCAGGCTGAGGCCTTCGCCGAGGGCGAGGGCAATGAGGGCAAGCAGGATGGTCACCGTGGGCAGGAATCTGCTCAGGTTCAGCAGTTTCTGCAGATCAGAAAGATAATTTGTTGGTGGGGTTAGCCTAAAGGTAATTTTAGAAATCAAACAAATGAAAAACATACAAAAACTCTCATGGTGAGGTGAGGTGGTGGTAGTGGTGGTGGTGATGGTGTGTGTCAGAAACCAAAGTCACACAAAGTCAAAATAAAAGAAAAAAGGAAACGATGTGCACACTATGTGGATGAGGTTGCGAATGTACAATCAAGTGGTCAGTGCAGTGCTCTTAAATGCCATTGCACTCTCGCCAATTTCTCTCACTCTGGTCAAGCAGAGAAAGTAGAGAAAGTGAGAGAGAAAGTAGAAAAAGCGAGATTGCTCATCGAAAGCACACTGAACAGAACAGAAGATGATGAAGAAGAAGAACAGTGGACAGCTCTGTTCTTCGCTGGCTCCTGCTGCTGTTGCTGCAGCATCCATTATCGTTCAATTTTTTGAAGAGCAGTTGGTGATTGCAGAGCAGCAGCAGCAGCAGTAGAGGATGAAAGAGAAAGGGAGCAAGGAAAAAGTGCGAGAGAGTAAATTGTGCACTTCGCCGGACGTACTGCTGCTGTACATCATTAGCAGAGAGAAAGGCGACCACTGTCTGGCTGGCAGTTTCTAACTGACCAGCCCGCAGTAATCGCCAGCAACAGGTGTCTGTGTGTGAGTGTCTGTGCTTCTCGGAAAGTACACAGCAGAAATGGTGGTCTTTCTGTGTTGCCGAACGCTACTTCCTCTTTGGACAGGCATATCGCTGCAGAATTAGTGGCTGCTACTGTACAACAACAACGGCTACTGCCATTGATGCTGCTGCTGCCGTTGTTGTTGTCTGCACTTGCACTTGTTCTGCCCAATTAAAGCAGTGGTCGAGGTGGCGGTGGTGGTGGTGGCAGTGGTGCTCATTTGAATTGATGATGAGATTTGCCACTCTTTCACTTCCCCCACTGACCGCTGAGACACTGACTGTTCTCTCACTCTGAGTTCTCATAAAGTTTGGCAATGTTGGTGGTAGCAGCAGTATTATGATGATAGTGCTGGCAATGATGGTGGTGGTCAAATGATCTAGGTCACTGCAAGGAAATTTAGCGCAAAGATAGGTGACCGAGAACGTGGTCGTGGTGAGCACAAAGTGGCCGACACGTGTTGCTACAATTGAAGAGCATTTATTAGATGCTGCTGTTGTTGATAGCCACTTTTCAACGTTAGGTGTTGATATGTTATTTCTTCTTGTTAAAAGATGACAATTGAATAAGTGGCTGCAGATAAAAAAATTAATGATCAGTTTGTGACAATTTGTAAAATAATGGCAAGTTTGATGATGGCGCCCCAGTTATGCTGAAAGCCACCTGTTTATTACCTGATAACACAAACACGATTTGTGTGCTGAACAATTAGCTCCTTGCTCATGTAGATTTAAAAGGATAAAAAATGATGACTTGGTAATTAAATTGTAAATGTCGTCATTGTGTTAGAGTAAACCCGGAAAATGTCATCTCATAAAAGGTTGCGGTGGCGGTCAAGTATTATTAATTGATATTCAGTGGCAGTAAAAGAAAACAAAAACCCAAAAATCCCCACAGAGTTGACCGCTACAAAGGCCACCAAAAGGCAGATTTGCATTCTTAATTGGCGCGCACCTGTCGTAGCACATGAACTTAAACGGAAAGATTAGCACGTTAAGATTAATCTCATGCTCTCTTCAAAGAGCACTTTTGAAAGAAAGATGATATAACATTTCAAGTTTGCAGTTGACAGTTTTGATTACCAAGGAAAACAGCACATAAATTAAAAAGCAGTCCGTAAGAGCGTGAAAAGTGCAGAGTTAGCAGCGCTAATTTGCAAATGTTCCAAATAAGACAGTTCAAAACAGTTATAAGTAAAAGTAAAAAAGAAAAGAAAAACTAGTCACATCTTTTCTGAACTACTGTCACCATTGATTTATTATCACCTGTTGTATTTGTCATCATTAAACTAAAACAACGGCAAAAAAGTGGCCCTATCAACAGGTGACAAAAATCAAATCGTCACCTTTTGTAACCAGTACTTCAGATGTCAAGTGCTCCACTTACAGTGATATAATACGACACCTTTCACATTAAATCCTCCTCTTGCCAGCAGTTAGCTGAAACGTTCACAACAAAAAAGAAACAGAGAAAGAAAGAAAAGTAATTCACCGTAATAGCTGTTTGCATGCATGCAAGCACACACACGCGCTAAATTATAAATCGCTTAGCTTGATCATCATCACTACGGAGAGACTTGCACTGGCTAACATCCGACAGCATCCTTCAGCACATCTTCCTCAGCACATCCACTACCGATCATCCACTGAGGATAACAACAGTTTAAGCCCATGTGCCTGTCAGTCAGTCGGTGGCAGTCGATCAGTTGGCGATGTTTTTCTACCGTGAAAGGGAAATGGAAATTATATCATTGAGTAGCGACAGCAGCAGATCAGCAGCGACTACTACCTATGTGCAAGACATTCAATCGCTCGATTGGCAATGGCAACCGATCAGCAACTGCAGCAGCCTAGTACGGCACCTTTGCACTTTGATTGCCATTTACGCAGAGTATATTCGATTAGAGAAATGAGAGAAAGAGTGAAGAAAGTTTCAGCTTAGATGTTTTTCTTCTTGTTTATTTTAAACATTGCCGCACATTGTGCTGTTTAGTTGCTCTTCTTTTGATCATCATCGTCAGCTGTTGTTGTTGTTGCTGTTGCTGTTGCTGTTGCTGCTGCTCGTGGTCACAGAGGAAAAGCCCAGAGATTCACGGATATACTTCCGTCGTGCAGCGCCGGTCTACTGTAATCAGCACTGCCGCTGCAATATATGGCAATTGGTGGTGGTGATGGTGGTGATGGTGGTGATGGCCATTGTAGTGTCGAGTGATTGAGCCACCAGCGTCTGTCTGTCTGTCTGTCTGTCAGCAGCGGCAGTAACGACTGAAGAAGAATTACCGACAACTGACTGAGCATCAACGGTAAAAGCAAGAGCTGAGGATGATGATTAGAGTTTTGTTTAAGCAATGTCCGATTAGAAATGTGCAAGGAAGGAAAAGAGAACAAGAGTAGAGAAGTAAGGCATTGGGAATAAACAGATGATGACAATGATGGTGAAGGACGAAAAGAAGGGAAAATGAGACGACAAAACTACCTAGTGCTGATTTTGTGTGAATGCTCGGCCTCTATGATTTTGTTTTTTCTTTTCACATCATCATTTTCAACCTTACCTTTTCTTTTTAAAATTGATTTACTTTTGTTTAATCTATTATACTAGCAGTAACAATTTGATAAAACTGATAGTCAGCATACAGCCAGTTAAAATTTATTTGCAAAAGACTACAACTAATTACTGTGTGTGCATTTCCTTGTTTATTAAATACAAAAAATTAAAATAATTTGGTGCAAGATTTATTTTTTTCAAAGTTCAATTTTTTATTAGTCGTTTACTTTAGAGCTTCAAGCGAAATAAAAAATCATTTTTACTGTTAAATGCTAAATCAATTTAGCAAGTTAATACAAATTGAGCAAGGCAAACACTTTATCTGTGGTCAATTATTCTAACAATCATTTATTATTGCTTCATTTAAAAATCTTTCATTGGCAGTAAATTAAATTAAATGAAAAAGGGCATGTTTAATCAACTTTTCTACCCGTCAACTTAATTCATCAAATATCCATATTTTTCAGTCTACTTTTCAACTTTCTTAAAAACAAAAAAAATAGATCGTTCAGTTGATAAAAATTGCGCATTGTGAAAAAACAAAATAATCAGCTTAGAAAGCAATAAAGTGAAACAAAATTTAGTCAAACGGTGTTCAATACACTTTCTTTTTTAAATTAATGTAGTGCTCAATTAAATAAAATTGTAAAAAGCAACTTTCAGTGTAATTTTATTTTATCTTTTTTTCAGTTTCCGCAAAATAAAAAAATTGAAATTAGACAACAGTGGCTGTTGTTGTTCATCATTCAGCTGGATAAGAACGTCAGATCACACAGTTAGCTTGCTGTTGTTCACTACATTTCCTGACTCATCAAACACATCATACTCTTTACCGGCCTGCTGACACTTTCACGAAATCGATCATGTAATGAAAAAAATTCATTAAAAAATAAAAAAATTCTTAGCATGCTCATCTGCAATGTCAAGAAATCTGCTAAAAAAATTCTTCTAAACACAAAATCTAAAAATGACGTAAGTTCATTTCCTCTAAGGTAGTAACAAATTTTGAATTATTATACTATAGTAAGCTGTTTACAGGCAAAAAAAGGGAGTTCGTGAATGCAGCTGCAAGTTCAAGCACATTGGCACATGAACTTGCCATTGATGCAGCTGCGGCCTATTTGTCTTTTGATCAGAGCAATTAGAACAAAACTGTATCTAGTGCTACTGTTGCCAAAACTGCATTCACCACGTTCATTAACATGCTAATAGACCGCTGTAATGCTGTCCGTGGCAGTCAGTCAGACATTTAGCGGTCGTCTGCACAAGAAGACAGGAAGGAAGGAAGGAAAGGGAAGGCTGAAAATGCACTTTGAGCTTTCAAGCTCATAATTTAGCTTGCAAGCTTTTGCACGAACAGTCTCAGCTCAGCCTAGGTGGCGGCTTGTGAAATTGAGCATTTGGCAAGTGTGTGTTTGGATGGATTATCGGTAATATCGACGGAAGGACGATAACGATAACTGACTGGGAAAATGGCGGCAAAAAGGGAAAAAGAAAGAGAAAGGGAGAGTCTATTGGTGATCAATCTTTCTTTTACTCTAATTTTCTTTGCCATTAGCAGCAGCAGCAGATGAACAGCGCCCCTTTTCTCCCTTGCTTCTTTCACTTTCCAATATCAATTTAATGACCAAATTTTTGTATGCGTTTGAAAATATACAACCATCGTCACAACCATCATCACCATCGTAATCGTGTACTAGAACAAGTGTAGTAGTGTTGATCAATAAAATTAGACTCCAACAAGTGGAGAAAGAAAAGGAAAAACAGTTGTCTGTTTGCATGCAATTGGTCAATTTCCAATAACTTCCGCTCCGTCCTGAGCAATACCGGTGCTAGGAAAAGGGGGAGGTGGGGGCGGCAAAAATGATTGATAGGTTTTTAGAAGTTTCATCAACAAAGCAAATCAATTTTCAAAAAAAATCAATACTTTTGTACTATTTATACAACACAAAGAAAATAGTAATAACACGCAAATGCTTGTCAATAAATCCAATCTTTTGTTTAGACTACAGTAATCTCTCTATAATCTAGTAATTTTTTCTCAATTGATTTCAAAAACCAACAGCAACAGAAGATGAAAATAACAAATTGCTCATTTTTGTGTTAATCATAAAAAATAAAATATGATTTAATTAGCATCCATTCTTTTGGTAAAAAGGCAAAAAGTAAAAGTGCTCTTCTTCAAACACAAGTGTTCTTGTGTCTACTTGAGTTGATTGATTGAAGCTTAAGTTTCTGTTGTTGCTGTTGTCAGTTTTGCTTGAAATGGCTTTTTAAAGTGCTATATATAAATGCCAACAAATAGAAAATGTTGAATAACAAAACCTTTTTTCATTTCATTTTGCAGAACTGCCAGCAGAACTGTTCAAATGACAGAGAAGAGGATTACTGACTGCAACAGAAGAAAACAAAAGAAGAAAAAAAAGAAGAAAGTAAAAAGAACAAAAGGCAAAAGAAAAGCAACAAAAAGAAAGTTTGCTCTTACATGTGGAACAAGAAAAAGAAAAAAAGGTAACAAAGATAAAATTGACTGAAAAAAAGAAGAAAGGGGAAAAAGGACAAATAGAGACAACTAATGACAGTCTATCGGAAATGATGATGAAAGACTACTAAGGCTGCTGACTAGTGATTGGTGTTTGTATGTGAAAGAGTATGTGTTTTGCCACTTCTTCTTTCCTCAGCTCTACAAATTTGATTGGTGCTAGCAAAAACAACACACACACAAACGATGAGAGGAAAAGGTGAAAAACAAAAGGCAAAAAGGCAGCAGCATCAGAAGACTTCTATTCTTATCGACTCTAGATATAAAATTGGATGAAGACTGCTGCTGCAGCAACATTTTTGCACTGGAGGTGTTGCAAAAAAGGAAAAGCACACACAAGTCGGTATTTTGTTTGCATTTGTTCCTTATCTCTCTCTCTTTCTCTCTTTCTCTCTTTCATCTAGAAGACAGCAACACCACCGTTCAGTACTAAAACATGCTTAACCTGAAAATTAACGGTCAACTGCAGCATCAGCAAAATCGCCAAATTAAAAGTCTATTTGTCAGTTGAAAAGGCTGTAAAGAAAAATTATGAAGAGGCGGGGAAAGTTCATGTTGAACAGGACTGGGAAGATCGCTTTTAATTAGTGCAAGGGCTGAACATTTCACAGGAGCATTGGTGGCGGTAATGGAAAACAATGCGCCATCGGCAAATGAGATCAGTGGCTACTGTTTTTGTTGCTCTTGTATTTGATGACCACACATTATGATCTTTGGTGGTGGCTTTAAAGTGCGGAAGAAATGGAGCATTTTGGCATAATTTCACATGCAGGCGCTAAACAGTTTCTCTTTAGCGCTGCTCGATTTGCCTCGCTTGTTGTTTGTTGCGTCGAGCTGGCCAATTGCGTCATCATTATCAGGGCTGAGGTTATTCTAATTACTTAGGAACAAGTAGCTGAACCGCAGCAAACTACACACGACGGCAGAAATTTCACTTTCAGTGGAAAATTAGCATTTCATTTGCGTTGAGTTTGTTTGTCAGGTGTTCAGGCTCCGGAAGAAAAACAAAAGCAGAGTAAAAAGTGTGAGTCTGTTGGCAAAGACAATGAAAACGTTGCACAATGAAAGAGAGAAGCTCTTGTTTGTGATAATGATGCTTAAACCATCAGCAACAGTAGCAAAAGTAATTAATGCTACAATTAACCGACAGGAAAATTGAATCATCACTGCCACTGAAGATAATAATTAACTTTATTAATATACATGTTCTTTACGGCAAAAAATGTAACAAAACAAAATAAAGCAAAAAAAACTACAAAAATGATGATCATCAAGATCACTTAATCAAATGCCCGGCGCCGTAAAACCTTATTTAGCGTGCGCCAGTTTTTATCCTCTTTTCTTTTCTTCACTCACTTGCATTTATGATAAAACAAAAAGCACAAATCTCTAATCTTTGACAGTCAAATCGGCTAACTTTTTTCAATCTGCTTAAAAATTTGCCCTTAAAAAGCATCAGCGTTAGTGGTGGCGGCATTCAAATGAGCTTTAGAGAGCAGGCATCGTTTCCATAGAGTTCACCCACTTTGTGCGATCAGAGGTGCTTTGCATTTCCGTATTATCTGATGGGGGCCAGGATGGGGGCGCATTAGAGCAGGAGAGAGGCACTGCTGACTCTGATCATGAACAAACACAAATCGCCTTTGTTCCCATTTTGCTAATTTGTTCAATCGACTTTGAACGTGCATGTCTGTCTGCCTGACTCAACTCAGCGGTAAGAGGGATGGCCATCTATCTTTTTAGTGCACTTTAGTTGCACCCATCATCACCACCACTACCACTACTACTTTCGCTATCAGGTGCAAAAATGCAAATTTTTTCAACATAAAGTAGAAGTAAAAAGCAGATTTTTTCAATGTAAAGGGCCAGACAGACAAACACAGTACATAATACACGCCGCTTTAATCTCTTTGAACTTTGACAAGTCAACTGTTTACTATTTTTTAGCTAATGCAAGATAAGCTGATCCCAGTTTACTTGCTGATTAAGTAATAAAAGGCACCCAAAGGGCACAAGGAAAAACTTGAATTGTGTGTTAGTTTAATGACATTTATAGTAGAGTTTGATAAACAAAAAACATATTTTAAAAAACTAGAAATTTTAATAGTTTATAACATCATTTATCATATCATGCACAAAACAAACATTGTACTTAATGAAATTAATTAGCACAGCAAGAATCAATTAGTTAGATAATTTAGCAGTGGACTCTATTTGTTCCTTTAGTAAACTGTATAGTTGACGTCGTCGTCGTCATTTTTACTTGTCGTTTTAGAAAAGCTGTCAATTAATGTCATCGTTTATCAACAACAATAAGGAGACTTTCTTAGTTTATGTGAAAAGCATGAAAAATTGGAAGACTCGTTTTCGATTAGATTAGCTTTGTTTGCGATTGCAAACAGTATGTTACATCCTTGTTGTCATTGAAGAACATATCATCGAGCTCGCTAGTTTCATTACAAATTTGTTTCTCGTTCAACCAAGACAATGCCTTTTATGCAAATTCTTACCACCCTTTCTCGATCACAAGTGCCTGAAAACTTGGGCCAGCTGGCTGCCGTTGCTCTGTCCAAAACACTGGGCAACAAACCCATTGAGCGAATCAGTGTGCATATACTCACCGATCAGATGATTTTTTCAGGTACAAAATGTTCTAATTTTATTTCAAATTATTAAGTATATTCTTGTTTGTCTTAAGGATCTCAACCTGGAGTTAACGGCCCTTTGGCACTTGCTGATCTGCGTTCAATTGGCAGCGTGAACCTGGAAGACAATCGAAAGACAGTTGAGGCGATCACTGACTTGCTGCACCAGCAACTGAACATTCCTAAATCAGAAATTCGAATGTTTTTTAATGATTACAAACCAGACATGGTTGCCATCGATGGCAAAGTCGTCACTGATATTTCTGACTAAAAAGTAAAACAGAAGATTTCTTTGCACTATACTGCAACAGGTGATTTCTGTATTTGTTGATATATCAAAAAACAAAATTGGACAAAATTGTAGATTTTTTAGCACAAAGAGTTTAAAATGAACTCAAGTTGTTTAGTGTGTTGTTTAGCAACCTAAATTTTGATAAAAAATGTTTTATCAAACAAACGATTAATGTTTTATGCAAATTTTCAAGTTTTTTCAAGTTTCAACATTTAAAAATGGTCGTTTTGCGTAAGGAAACTCAATACCATCAATCAAAAGTGTAGATTTTTGTTTTTCATTCTTTAAAAAACAAAACAAAAATTTTTTGAAATAAATAGCGCACTGACTATTGTCTTATATTCAGAATATTTACAGTATAAAAGGAATCATATTTAAATCATTTTTTAAAAACAAAACAAAAATTCTTTGAAATAAATAGCGCACTGACTATTGTCTTATATTCAGAATATTTACAGTATAAAAGGAATCATATTTAAATCATTCTTTAAAAACAAAACAAAAATTCTTTGAAATAAATAGCGCACTGACTATTGTCTTTTATTCAGATTATTTACAGTATAAAAGGAACCATATTTAAAATTCGGTTATTCAAACACCGTAGCAAATAAAACATGCTATCATTTGCCGAAAAAATAGAAGTGCTTTTGCCAAATGGCAGTTCCACATTATCCCAAACAGTGGTCCACCACTTCTTTACTCCCCTGCTGTCCACTGCCAATGAGTACCTCATTGCGATGGCAGACACTTCCACCACCACCAGAAAACGTATCACTGAAACTTTCTTCACTTCTTGGAGTTCCCCTTCTCTTGTCCAAGACCTTCGCCTAGTGTTCTACTGGTTCTACACTTTATTGGGCCTAGGACGGCTGATTCTCTGCTCACTGGTCCTCAATTTGGAACTTTCACTGGAAACGTACAGCAGCGTCGACCCACTGGGACACTTCTTTGTGCAGAGTGGCCTCCTCGACCGGTACCTGGCACTGGCCCTAACTCCGACACCGGTGCAACTTCTCTACTTTCACTATCTGGTTCACTTTGCCCGAGGCTTCCGGTGCTACCTGCTCGTCTACGAGCTGACTGTTCTCAATGGGGAGAGTTTCGAGCGGCTCAATCCAAAGATCACTACCTGGAAAGCGTTCTTTCAATCACTGTGGGTGATGGACAAAAAGATCAAGTTTAAATACCAGAAACTGCCACACTTTATTCCTTTAGACCACGAGGTTCGTTGTCGAACACTGGTGATAGCAACCCTTGGAAATTACATTTTTGCTGCCAGCGTTTTCCTCTTAGCAGTTGTGATGTTTCTGGGCAATGCCCACTACCAGACGGTAGTCTTCTGGCCAGAGTACGGTGCCAGGCCGTTGTCAGCACTTCTACTGATGGACCTCACACTGGCGCTGTACGCCTCCTTGTACTTCATCAAACTGGCTCTCTTCTTCGCTTTGCAAATCAACATATTCACCTACGCAGCTGCCGCCCAACAACGGCGCAACAATGACCAACTGAGGGTGTTGCTGGTCAAGGTGGAAAAAGGTGGACAGGCTCAAAACACCCCAATAGTAGAAGGCTTAAAAAATCGCCAACATCATCAGCACCCAACTCAGCCACTACTTTGCTATCGGTTTCCAGGCGAAGCTTCCGTTCATTTGTCCGCCTACCTCGCCAATCGCTACCTGTCCAGTCACCTGCAACTGCTGACTGACCTGGTGAGCATTGACGAGGAACTCCTTTCCACAGCCTTCTTCCTCTGCCTGCTCACCTTTTTCAGCCTGGACGTGTACGCCCTCTGCGTCCTGGTCACCCGGTACCGGGTGCTGTCCACCGGTGAGTGGACACTCCTGCTTTCCATCCTCCTCATCATTGTGATGAGCGTCACCGCTGGAACGATGCCCGTTCTCCAGCTGCACCGAGTGGTGCACAGTCCGGCGCCGCTTCTCTTCCGAGCAGTGCAAGTGGTAGGAAATTCAACAACCAAAGTAAAAAATACTGTTTCAGTCGACAGCCTTCGCTTGAAGCTAAAGCTTTCCACGCGTTACGAAGTGCTCACCAGCGGGCCAAAGTTTGCCATCAGCATGGGACCGCTAGGACCGGTTACGCCAAACGCCGCTTTACAGGTAAGATACTCTGTGTTTTTTAAACAAATGCTTTATGAACATTTATTTTACATTTATTTTAGTTTATTTTGGTTTATGGCGGTAATTGAGAATGAAAAGTATATTTTTTAAACTGAAGTTTTAATCATAACTTGTTTTACAGCTTTCTTTTTCTTTGGTCTAAACTTAATACTGGGATAATGTCGCAACAAATCTGATATAATATACCTGTGTTTATTTATTATGTTTAAGTCATTCTGTTCAAAACTAGACAATGTTTTTGCTAAATTACCTCATTGTTTCAAATCATCGATCTCGACGTGAACGAATTCTTCCGTTAGGGCTGATCAAATAGGCGTTTCGATAAGCATCAGAAGCCAGGTACTCCTTCAGTGGCTCCAACTGCTCAAAGCGTGCTATGTACTGCCCTAGATTGGAATACTTTGTCACGCCTTCATCATAGACGGTCTCCTCGTTGAGCAGAATTCGGTACCAGTCGAGGTACTCGTAGGCCATAAAGTCGACATAGCTGAGGCGGTCTCCGGTCAACCACTTTCGGCCATCAGACGCCAGAAAGTTGTTCAGCTGTGTGAAGTACTCGACAAACTGCTCCTTGATGGCGACAGCTTCTTTCTGCCACTCTGCCTCAGATGGATAGGGCCGAAAGAGGGGCATGATCAGCTTAGTTCGGATGTCGATGATCTGGTTTTCTATCATGTCTTCTACGGCGAGGGCGGCATTGTCGTTTGGAGACGCACGTAAACCCGCAATACGTGCTATGTACTTGATGATTGCTTGGCTCTGTTTGGATTTTAGAGAAACTTTTATAATTTTTGGTGTCAATAACGCTTCAACTGTTTACCTGAGTAAGCTTCACTTGATTGTCCACTGGAAGGGTGTACATTTTAAAAAACTAATTTAGTGGTACAGTTCTTTTAGTTATTGCACAGTCATATTACCAAAAAAGGGGAGATTCGGAAAGGGTACACCAAGAGAGGACTTTGTTTTGCGAAACGTTTCCTTCACATCGCTTGACTCGGTGTCAAATTGCAGACGTTCTTCTTCGTATGGAATGGCCGCATATTTCAGCAGCAGACGAATGGGCTCGGCAAGTCCTCTAACAAAAATAATAAGCTGATAAACAAATATTTTTTTGCAGTTTTCAGTTGTACCGTAAGTCCCAGTAGACAAGTTTCATTTTTGCCTGTTTTCTGCAGTGTTTGTTGTGGTTAGAAAAAGCAACAAAAAGTTGGTGAGCTAGCTGCAAGCACACAACAACTTTACATGTCAGCTATATAGCAAATCAAAACCAGTTACTTAAAGGTCGTTTTGGGTACTTTTTCTAATCATTAAGCAGACCGTAGTGCAGCTGTACAATAATCAATAGACAAAATTGAAAGTAACAGTGTTGTACAGTGAGAAATCATAAACTTATAATCATCGACGTTCAGTCAATTTATTTCAAACATGCAAAAAAATTATTTTTTGAAGTTCAACGTTTTTGACGTGAAGTAATTCGATGTGAAGGACTGAGCAGGATTCCGTATCGATAGGCATCAGAAGCGAGGTACTCCTTCAGCGGCTCCAACTGCTCAAAACGTGTCATAAATTGTCCTAACTTCGGGTACTTTGTTACGCCATTGTCAAAAAGGGTTTCCTCATTCAGCAGGGCCCGGTACCAGTCGAGGTACTCGTAGGCCATAAAGTCGACGTAGCTAAGACGGTCTCCGGTGAGCCACTTTCGGTCGTCAGCTGCTAAAAAGTTTTCCAGTTGTGTGAAGTACTCGACAAACTGCTCCTTGATGGCCGTCACCTCCTTCTGCCACGCCTCTTCAGACGGGTACTGGCGAGTGAGCGGCGTTTTCAGTCGGTTGCGAATGTCAATAATCTGACACTCGAGCATGTCTTCCAGAGCCAGTGCGGCGTTGTTGTTGCCCGGTGCTCGAAGACCGAAAAGTCGTGCGACGTACTTGAGGATCGCTTGGCTCTATCAAAGTAAACTTTTTTAAACAATAATAAAACTTTAAGTTTTCTTTTACTTTACCTGAGTTAGCCGAAACTGTCCGTGTTCAAGAATTGGCAGATTGGGAAATGGAAGTTTCAGAGTGTGTTTGTTTTTGCGAAATGGCTCTTTGAGGGCGGCAACACTGCTGCCTTCACCAAACTGCAGGCGTACGTCTTCAAATGAGTTTCAGTGTATCGGAGCAGTAGGCGGATGGGTTCAACCAGTCCGTGCACGTCCCAGTACACAAGTTTCATTTTGTCCATTTTAGTGTGGTGAGCAAACAAACTTTTTTGATTGATGACAGTACAATGTTAGAAGAGAGTTTATTTAAAGTGCTTTTTGTATTTCACAGCTCAAAAAGGCACAGCATATCATTGCAACATCATCGTTGTCTGTCTTATCTTGTGCATTTTTGTCACAATGATGGCATTTCTTAATCAGCAATAAGATAACGGAAAATATGTGAACAGTAGAAAGAAAACTACTAATAAATCAACTAATGTTTTGTTCTATCAGTTATGCCATCTGAAAGTGGCCAAAATGTAAAAATGTAAATTCCCAAATGTTTTCATTTCACCTAACACTTTCGTAGAAAGTAGCAAAACTACAAGCCGGTTTGTACTTAAACTCCGCTTGTCCAAAGTTGAAGTAGCACTGCTGGTAAGGAAACAGCCTGACTGCGGCACAGTACGACTGCACGCTGGCCATCTTCACCTGCTCAAGAGCGTTGTTGCCTGCTGCATATTCATGTTTACTTTTATCCGTAATCAGCTGACCATTGAGAAAAAGTCAAATCTGGAGCTGTTCAGGTCGAGCAGACAGCCGATAACATCGCCCGCTGTCCACGACATGTCACCACTTAGCGATCCCTTCACCCTCAGCTGCCTTCTCTTGGTCTGGTTACTCCACAAGCAGCGGTGGTAACCGTCAACGCCAAAGAAGTACCCGCTTTCTCCTACACCACCCTCCAAAACGCAGTCCATCGGATCGGCAGAGCTCCAGCCTAGAACCATTGGCCCTGAGGTGAGAAGGATGGCTTCGTAAAAGTAGACACCCGTGGAAAACTGGTACACTGATCGGGCACTTTGGCATTCGTTAAAGTTGTCCACGCAACGAGCGGAAAGGCGGTCTGGAGAAAGTTTAAGAGCCGGAGAAGCCGTTCTAGGGTCTAGGCTTGCTTGCGAACTGTTCAAAATGGAAAAATGCTCTTCTTCTTTTTCAATGCCGGGGAGGTGCTTTGAGTCAAACAGCCACCGGCAGGCAAAGAGTATCTGGTATCGCAGAATGTTTTCCTGTTTTCTACCCTTAGGCCCTGCCGCCTCGTACAGTTTTTTGACGGAAAATTTGTCCAAAGCAGAGGCGCTGTCCACCAAATCAACCATGATATTCAGTTCAGGGGCGTCTAGCAACTGCACCTGATCAGAAGAAAGTTTTTCAATGCAGAGGACAGCGTAGAAAAAAAGCTCCGTTTTGCGACTGTCTGTAAAGGATCTCCATTAGGAAGGCCGCAATGTCCGCTGTAAAAAGGTGAACGCCTCGCCATATTTTGTACGGTTCGTAGAGGCGTTTAGGATGAGCAGCATGTTCAACTGTTGCCTCTGAACGATAAGAGGAGTATTTTCAGGTGCAGACCACTGAGTGCTGTAGCGAATTAGAGGATAAAGTAACTCAAAGAGGAGTGCCGGCGAAGGTAGATAGGTGAAAGTGGAGCAGAGGTAGAATTTGATCCAGTGGCCCCAGATGCTTAGTTTGCTAACTAAAGTTAGTGGATTGCACAGTGAGTCCTGAAAGTGGTCGACGAGCAGGAAGGACTGCACCAGATGAAGACCGGCGTTTGGGCAGGTAATTTTCCTGAAAAGCGAGTCCTTTCGATCTTCAATAAAGTACTAACCAGTTGTATTTGCCTCCTCCACAGCGTAATTTAGCTTCTCTACCCATCGGCCAATTTTTGCTTGCTCAGAGTCTCTACTAAAAAGTTGAATTCCATCATTGGTGAGCGCCTGTTTCGGCCAGTAACTCAGTCCGGTAGAAACAGTCTCTAATAGTTCATTTGCGATGTTGTCATCAATAAAGTTGTAGGAAGCAGAAGAAAAAGACATGGATGAAATGCTTCGGTTTAGCGATTGTTCACTGCGATAGCAAAGAGGAACTTCAGTTTGAAAGTCTACCCTAACTTGCTGATGGGCGGAAAGTGCCAGGGCAGCATAATACAGTGGCTGCTTCTGTCTAGCAAAACTTCCTTTCCAAGCAAACTCTTTCAGTTTAATGCCGTTGAAGTAAAATGCAAACTTGCCTGCAATAAAATCAATCAGACAACCCACAGTATCGCCTGCTTTCCAAGTCGACGTTGATTGTCTAAATTTGAACACCTTTTTTTGATTGTGCCAAACACAACGCTCAAAACCGTCAATAGCAATTGAATGGAGGTCCTGGCCAATGTTCCAACTTTCCTCTTTGAACTCGCACTCCCGTTGGCACCAGCCAAAGCGCATTGAGCCGCTGGTCACTAGACGCACTTCAAAGTAGTGCACTCCACTGTTGTAGCTGAATTTGGAACGAACGGGAATCAATTGGTTTCGATCATTTCGAACAGTAAGGTGGTGTGAACAAAAAGAAATTAACGGAAAAGGTTCAATTTCTCTTGATAAATTCGTTTTAAGGTTCTCTGTGATGTGAAGAATTTGTAAAATTGTTTCCGATTTTTCCATTTTTTCCTCAAAACCTTCTTGCAAACAGTTGAGGTGAAGGAGTATCTCTAGTTTGTTTATCTCTTCTAAAACAACTGTTTTATTTCTATCAATTGACTTTTTAAGGGCAATTAGTGCCCAAAGAACGGTTTCACTGTGTTGAGTAGTAGCTGATAAAAGGGTTTCAGTATTAATCAACCGAAGAAAGTAGGCGATGAGCACTTGTTGGCTACTAACATCACTGTTCCAGCTTTCAATGCCTCTTGAAGTGCTAAGTTCATGCAAAAGCACAAAAAGAAAACAAACGTTTTGATGTTGAATCCAATTGTGAGTGTGCAAACTCCACTGTTTGCTAGTGAAAGAGGTAATCATTTGCAGAAGCTCTTTATACAAGTTTTTATCGGATGGAGTTAAGAAAAAATTTGCTTTTGAAAAAAGTAAATAAAAAAGAGTGTACATGCAAGAAATGCTTTTTTCGTAGTTAGACCAGTCAATAACATTAATAACGGCTTGCCCAAGCCTGAAAAAACCATTGTTTTGCTTAAGGATTTGTTGAACATCTGAATCAATGTACCGACAAAAACTTTGTGCGTCATTAGCCTTATTTTGTTTAAGAAAACGTTTTATGCATGTTTCGAGTTTTTCTTGATTTGCATCAACAAACGGAGCAAAACTTTGAAAATACAGTTAAAACTTTGAATTTTAATGCTTTGATTGTTTCCCGATGTTTGCTGAAAGGGTTCCAGTAGCCAATAAGCCGGAGCATTTCCTCCTGATTGAGTGTGAAAGTTAAAGTTGCCATTTTTCTTTTGGTCATAAGTAAATGGTTGCTGACCAAAATTAAAAAAACATTGCTGTCGTTCGCCTAAACTGGCCACTGCGAAATAGGGTTTTGCAGTCGAATTTTCATGTTCAGGTTCAGCATAGAAGCCTATTGGCTTTCCGTTAAGAAAAAAAAATAAATTGACCTTCATCTGCGTTTATAAAAGAACCAATAATGTCTCCTGGAAGACAAAAATTATCAAAATTTAACGTTGAAGGAGAAAAACAGTAACTTTTGTAAACGACAATCTTTCGAGCAGTGTCAAAACTAATGAAGTATTTGTCGTGGTCGAAATCAGTTGCACGGAAGGGACTTTGCCTGGTGCCCCAACCTATGTGCATTGGCCCACTAGTGAGCACTGTTGCCTCGTAGTAGTAACTTCCAGATGTGACAGGAAAAATAGAACGAACGTACTGCACTTCTTTTGAATCATTTCGAGCACAAAATCGATCTTCCGAAAGTTTTATCAATGGTAACCGAGACGACATTTGCTTGTCAAGTGAGACGTACTTACAAAACCAAGTTGAAACAAAATGAGCAATGTAGTTGAAAATTAACCGGTGATGATGATTATTATTAGAGGAAGTATGAAATAAAATTGCCATGTTTAACTTGGCATCTGTGAAATGGTTTTTATCTTTTCGGCTATTAAAGCAAAATCTGAAATTTTGACAATTTGATTTGCAAAAAACGATTCTACTGCTAAAACAGTCCAAATATGTAACTCTAAATCTTTTGAGCAACAAAGTAGTTTGTAAAAATGCTTTATCATTTTGGTTTTAATTTGAATTGTCATTAAATTGCTTGGAGTGCATTTAATTAAATTAGAAAGAACAATGCAGCCATTTCGATGCTTGATTGTTTCACCATTAAAATATGTTAGACTTTTTATAAATGCTAATACTTTTGTCTCAAAAACTGTTTTCCAATTTGAAAAAAGATTAAAATCTGCTGTAAAATAGTTAAGTAAATAAAAAATTTTATAGTGATTTAGCACTATTGTTTTTTTCCAGAAAAGATTTATAGTGGATTGCATTGCTCGGAAAACAGAATCTTCAAAAATAACAGCTTTTTGTAAATACTTTTTTAAAATTTTTAATTTGTAACTGTTGTTGTTAAAGAAATACGCGTGAATCAGTTCATCGCAAACGTTTTGGTGGACATCGCTGTAATGAACAAAATTTAAAAAAATAAACTTTTGATTTTTGTTAATTAAAAAAGGAGAAAGTAATTTGTTGTTTTGTATTGTATTTACTTGATGTAATGTCTGATAACTTTTATTGTTTAGGTCATAATAAAATGGTGATTTTCCAAAATTAAATTTGCATTGCGTGTGCGGCGATAGTTTAGCAAACGCAAATAGTTTTTTATCTTTGTCAATAACAAATTTTATCAAAGAAATAATGTCGCCATTCAAGTAAAAAGCCGCTTCATTTTTATCAAAGTTAATTAAACAACCAACAACATGATTTTTATTCCAATATCTGCATGTAGATATTTGTTTACGAGGTAACCACTGACTGTAAACATTGTTGTAGTCATTTTCAAATTTAAAATATTGAGCATCATCATTTGAATCATTTTTTAGATCACATTCAATGCAAAATTCATCTTCCTTGAATGACCAGCCAATCTGTACTAGTCCTTCTGTTTCTATCATAACCTCATAATAGATTTGACCACTATTGACCGGAAAACAGCAAGTTACCGGTGCGTCAAGATGGTTGTCATTTCGAACCGTCAAACCATCAGATGACACCTTGACAATTGTGTTTATTTTGATTTGACTTTTTAAAAGAAAAACACAATCTTGCATCCAGGTTAGAATAAAGTTTAGTTGAGCATCAGTTTTGTTGTAGAGTTCAGACATAGCAAACTCTTCCACAACTTGTGTTCCCACGTTGTGACTAGAAAAAATATTGTCAAAGATTTGCAGTTTTTCAATAATAACTAGTGATAGGGCTAAAACATCTAAATCATCATCTGTTGTCTTTTGTTTTAGTAGCCGTAAAGCGTAGGCTAGCATTTGTTTTATTTCACAAAAGTTCAGGTGTCGCACACTGTTTTGTGACATATCAATAAAGTACAACAGCAGTGTACAGACGTTGGAGTGCTTGATGGAGTTTAGCGAAAAAAGATGATGATTAGTTTGGTCATCGAGGTAGTGGGACAGCACTTTTAGGAGTTTTGGCAAACAAGTCTCCCATAGCATTTCTTCTGAACAAGAGCGTTTAAAGGTAGAAAACCGCTGCTTATGAGCTTCCAAAAGGTACTTTATATTGACAAAGCTGGATAAATGATTTAAAAAAGGACGAATCTCAATATATGTAGGATTTGAGCTAAACTGAATGAGATTTTCAATTAAATTGTAATTTAAACTGAAATATTTAAATAATGTTTTGTTTTGGCCAAAATTGAAAACGCATTGTTGTTGTGAAGAAAAGGATGCTGACGGAAAATAGTTTAGTAACAAATTGGTTTTCTTTGTTTTAATCTTTTTCTTTGTCATCACTTTACTTCCGTTCAAGTAAAAATTGAATGTTGTTGTTGACCTGATAAAAAGACAACTCACTACGTCACCCACTTTCCAACGAGGAAAATTTTTAGACAATTCAAATTTTTGTTTTTGAATCCAGATGATCTTCTCGTGACCATCATAGCCAATGGAGCTTAAACTATCTCCAACAATAAGATTACTTGGCTTTTTTTCACTTGACCAACCAATTCGCATTGGTCCGTCAGTCAGCAGAACTACCTCAAAGAAAAAAACTTCTGAAGTGTGAAGAAAAGAGAAACAGATGCTTTGCCAATTGTACTCACTACGGGCGCACAGTTCATCAAAATGAAACTTTAGGTGATAGTTGGCGTATTGATGATCTAAAACGTTTTCTTTTTGAGCTGTTGATGCTGTTGTGAGTTCATCAATACTCGCCGTTATGCTTTTGTTTCTTTCATTATCATTACCCTCAGATTTCATCAAATTCAAAAGCCACCGTGCACTGAAACCATTTGAAATTGAATTGTAGAATTGCTCATTATTATTGTTAGAATACAAATTATTCATTTGCAGATTGTCGTAGTCAAGAGTAATCAGTTTTAACTTTGCTTCTAAGCTAGCCATCTCATTGGGCATCGTTTGCATCAGCTTTTGTTTAAGATTAGCGCATTGCAAAAAACACTCTAAGGTGAGCATAGCAAACTTTTGCGTCCATCTACAGTGTCCTGGGTCAAGTTTGTCCAAAAGCAAACGTTGAACCAGATGTCGTGACAAAATCATCTGATTTAAGTTTTGACAAGTGAATTTAGGCAAAAAGATGGCCAGCGTCAGGCAGAGGTTGCGGTGGTATGTTTGTTGTTGTTGCTGCCGGTGCTGGTTCTCTTCTAAAACGCTCATGTCAATGACATTATTATCTCGAATGTAAGGAAAAATTATGAAAAACAGTTGTTCAATTTGTGGCAGTTCTACAGTGTCTGTTATTGAATCAACTAAATGATTGATGGCAGCAAAGAAATCGCCGACTTGCTGATCAGAACTAGAGTTTTGCTGTGCACCAGCACTGTTGTTGAATCCCAGAACTTCCACTATTGATTGCACTAAACGTAAATAGTCTTCACTGCTAGAAAACAAGTTTTTTGGTTTTGACTTAAATTGAGACAAGGCTAAAAATGTAGATTTTACAGCGACATTTTTCTCAATGTTGGCTATGCATTTGTTGAATTCTTTCTGTTTTTGATCTTGATATTGAGAAAAAGGCAGCATTCTGAAATTATATGGTTGACTGATTATCATACTAGAAGAAGTGTCTGAAGAAACTGAAGTTTGAATTGTTTGAACGCCGTTTGAGTCCATTTTTGCAAATAATATTAATTAAGATCAAGTAAAAAAATGCTAAAAATTTAGGACAATATCACCGGTTACAACTGGAAACTATACATTCAAATCATGTTTGTGTATTGTCGTTGCTCATTTATAAGCGGTTTTTACTACGTCTTAGTATGTTTGTCTCTGAAGTCAACATCAGTGAAGTGATAAATTACGACGTTTCTGATAATAAAAATAGCTAGAAAAAAATTGGTAGAAACCTTGATCTACAACTACATTGTTATAGCAATTGAATAATTTTGTTTTTGAAAAATACAGGTATTATGCAAAAAATATTATGGGGTTTTGTAATCATGAGCATTACAAAAGGGCAACAATAAAAGTAAAGTGAGTACTTTATCCTGTGTATGACAGGAATAAAGTAATGATCTGAGGATTATAAGTAAAACTTACTACTAACAAATTACATGTTTTTCATTTCTGACCATCCATACATTTTTGAAAAAAAAATTAAGAAAAGTGTATTTTAATATGAAAAAATTGAATACATCAACAAGTTTGAAAAAAAGCGCAGCAGCAATGAACAGCACTAAAAGCAGTGCCAAAGTGGATAGTTGTGACATGCTACCATGACTAGTGTCACTCAGCTGCGGACAGTCACTTTGAGCAGTGCTGCACTGCTCACTGCTGACCAGAAAATCAACGCCGGCGATGATCTCCGATTTGCAGGCCGTGGCCTCCTCTGCCGCCCTCTTCATCGCCGCCGCCTTCTGCAGCAGGTCACAGCAGCCCTGGTGGCCGACGACGGTCACCTCGACCATATCGGCGGCTGCTTCGCTCACCGTGGCGCCATTCTGACGGGCAATGTCGGCAAACTGGCGGAAGCAGTCTTCAGTGTTGAAGTAATATGCCCCCGATTGATGAACCAAAGAGATGCTGAGAACACAAACTAAAAGTAACTTGTACATCGTTGAAGCTGCTGTTTAGCGACAATTGCTTGCCGGTAGCAGATGTTGGAGTAAAGTAGCGGTGATTCTAAACTCTAAACTTGTGGTACTAAAAGCTTTTCTCACTTTTATGACGTGCAAAAGTATGAGTTGTCTTGTTTGCATTCCCTGGTTACCAAAGGGCTGGTCTTGATAAGGGAAGTGTTGTAAGTATTGTTTCAATGTTAAGATGCAAATGATGTAGGCTGCAATAAAATTCCCATAAACTACAACTAAAAAAGTAAATAAAGCAGTAATACAGTAGTAGCTTTTTTCATATTGAAACAGCTTACTACTGTTTGATTGACATTTCTCTTTTTGAAATGTAGGACACCAGCGTCGTTTACTTTTGATATGTGTTTTTGGGTAAGGTGCTGTAAAATGGGTAAACTATTGGTACAAACCTAGTCTAGAAACCTTAAAAAACCTGCAAATGCCCTTTCAAGAGATTGTCCCAAATAATGGTATGTTTTGATTTTGATAAATATTTTTGAAAACATTATTTACAAAAATGGTTGCCTTAAATATGCGGCAATCAACAGATTGGTCATAATAGGACGCCAAAACTGAGATGATTTTTATATCAATACTTATTTTAATACTAAAGCAGTTTTACTTGAGACAGCAATTTCTAAATACCTGAGCACAAAATGTAAAATGCATTTGTGCTAAAAAACAATAATAAACCCACTTACTACATAAGTGCCTAAATACTTATGATTGCAAAGTAATCATTGTATTGATTTGTGTGCCAGAAAAAGGTATATTAACTGCTCTTTGCGGCTTTTAAACAACGCTTTTTGTTTTTTTATTTGGTATTTTCCCATTCACAAAACACAGAAAAATGGCCAAGTTCCTCGTTCTTTGTGGTTTCTTTGCTCTAGGTAATCGCTTTATTTTGTATTAGCACTTTTAACCAACTAAAAGGTTGTTACTTTCATAGCATCGATGGCGTGTGCACAGGAATCGACACTCACAGCAGCTACTCCAACTGCTCCAGTGCCAGTTTCAACGTCTTCACTACCAGTAGTTACAACTGCACCACCGGCAGTTACACCTACTCTACCGCCAGTGCCAACACCAGGCGCCTTTCACATGAAGGACCTTTTGGACACCCTGGTGAGGCGAGGCAATGATCTGGTGGCCAATGTGACCTCCAAACTCACCGCCTACCGAACCGCCAACAACTACTTTGTTCGGGCCATTGAAGACGAGCTGCGTGTCCTCAACACCGTTCTCACTGACCTGAAGGAGGAGCAGGGTAAACCGGAGAGTGCCATCAACCAGGCCTTCCTCTTACAAGCCACCCTTCAGGTGACCCGTCACGAGAACATTCTCACTGAAATGTTTCTGCTGGCTGATAAGGCGAACAACGATCCGTCGTACAGGAGTCTGCTGGAGATGGTTGATGCGCTGCTCGCCCGTGCCTACCAAGACTATGGCATGCTGGTTGTCCACAAAAAGGAGGCTGAGGGAAAGGAGATTGAAAAGCAGATTGCAGAGATTGAAACTCTGGAAACTAAACTGAAGTCACTCAATTTCAAGACTAGCCCCGAAGAGGTGCAGAAGGTAGTTGAGGAGATGCTTCAACACGAGCGAATCATCGAAGAGGAGCTGTACCGCATTGAGCACTTGAAAACAGAAACGAGCACGTTTTGATTTTTGAGTTTTTGGGGACTTTAAAACAAATAAAACCAATATAGTTTGGACAAACTAGTTTGTTAAACATAATGATAAGGTTGTTTGTATCCTTATCAGAAGAGGATGTAATGTCAATGTCTATTTTTAAAATACTGCCAAGTTATGGCAATTGAAAGTTATCAGTTTGCCGATTAAACGGCAATTTTGTTTGAAATGCACAGATTGAAAGTGACAATCAATAAACGTGCAGCAGTGTTTTTAAACCATTTATTATAAGAGTTGAATCATTAAATGTAACATGCGTTCATTTAAAGTGAAAAATTTGTTGGTTTTACATTTGAAAATCTGGTTTAAAAGTTTGTGTTAGTGTATCAAAACGAAAACTTTGCAAGGTCAAAAATAAAATGATACGTTTTGAAAAAAATAATTGTGTGTTGCTTTCAAAATAAATATGTGTAATGGAAAACAAAAAATATCATTGTTTATTTGTGAACAATCTTGCTGTTTAAAAATATAATCATGTTATAAATTTTGTAAAATGAAGAATTCGCATTGGGCCCTAAAAAGGAAAGTGTGCTTAAAATAATTTTGTTCAATGCTGAAAAAATAAAAAATGTACAAATGATAAAGAAAAAGTAGCCAATGTTTGAATCATTTTAATACAAATAATTAAGTCCTGTTCACATTCTGCCAGAGGCATGCTGCAGGATAAATGGGCGCAATGAAGGGGGCATCGGTGTCAGGCCATTAATGTTCCAGACAAAAGAAAAGGTGGTGAAAGAGAGGAAAAGAGTGAGGAAAGCATTCGACCAATCGGCCAGATTATTGACCGCAAGCGAAGCCAAAATGATCGCTCCTAGGAACAGCGTTGCGCCGTAAAGTGAGCAGATGGACGAGTTCTCCTGGAGCAGGCCATGCAAGGCAATGCACTCGATGATAATGCAGCCGATGGAGATGATCGTCGAAAAGTTTTGAGCGATGTAGGCAGTCAGAGTGCCAGGGAGCACGTCCTTGACAACCAAATACTGATTGCACACCGTGGGAATGGTGTTCGAGCTGTAGAGGTCAAGGTCAAGGAGACCGGACAGCTGGCTGGAGATGCACGACGCCACGAAAAGAACCAGAATGAACTTCTTCAGATTGAAGATCACCTGGTGATAGCCAGGAACGGGGTGGGGCGCATTTTTAGTGCCCAAGAAGTACAGTGCATCCAGAGGGTTCATTGTTGAAACAATTGGGTATGCTGTTTACCTTTTTCAAAATGAGTCGTTTCAGTGAGTTAATGAGTGTGCGTTCGCATGCTGCAGCTGAGAAAAGATGCACTAAGACAGTTTGTGCTCTCGGTGGCCAGCAAAAGAGTTCCAAGAGAGAATGATGCGTAGCATCTGGGTAAATGCTGCGTACGCATTTCTATATAGAAATTGCTCTTGACCTTCAAATCAACAGCCAACAGAATGTTTTTTTTATTCAATTACATATATAACTTGTTTGAAAATTGCAACCCAAAATAATGTTACAATAAAAATAAATGTAAAAAATGATATTTTTTTGCACTGCACCAAAAAAATTAAAATGTGACTGCAGTTGTGCTGAACACTTCACAGCTAAAACTCCAATTTTAAAAAGTTCAAACTTCACTGATGTGCAGTGAAGAAACTGAATATGGCCGAAGTAGACCGGCCATTTAGTTAGCGCCCAATGCTCAGTTGGTTGTCAGTACTAATAGCAGCAGCAGCAGCAGTCATTGGTCTGTGATCATTGTCACCACCATCATCATTATCATCAGCTGCAGCAACTGCTAGTTGAGGTGCACTGTGACACTGAGGAGACACTGCAAAGTGGTGATCAGTGCAGCGACGGTGGTGGAGGCAAAAAGGCAAGCGAATGAGGTGATGCCGGTCACCGATGTCGACCGACTTCCGCCCACGTACATCTGACATCGAGACTGGTACGTACCTGAGCTGCTGGTGGTGGCCACTGCCGCAGAAGTCGGTGGCGACTCGTTGGAGCAGGCGGCCACTGCGGCGGCGCCCTCTACTGCTGAACCCGAGCTGATGCTGGCACCGAGAATAGAAACGCCCACATCAATGCAGCGACTGCTATTGTGCGGATTGACGATGAAACCGTCCGCACAGAGGCACCGAGGGTGGCCGTTCTTTCCAAACAGTGTCAGATGTTGACAGGTGCTGCTGCCTGGCACCAGAGCAGTTAAAGTGTCATCATCACTATTCTTATCGTTCACTGCCTTCTTTTTTCTCCTTTGCTGAAAGAGCTTCACTGCGAGCAGCGGTGCCTTCTCCTGCAACACCACCTCGGTGGTGTTGGTCTGCAGGTCAAATGATTGCACGGTGCCGTGCTGCAGTTCGGTCCAGTAGAGCACCTTCCGGAGAGTGTCCAGGTGCAGTGAGTTGGCGATGCCAATGCGCAACCCTGCAGTCAGCAGCTGCCGGCCGGTGCCGTCGTAGTGGACGCGCTCAATTCGGTGGTGAAAGGCGTCGCACCAGTACAGAAAGTGCTCGGCCGAGTCCACTGAAAGGGCGTTCACAAACTTCAGATAGGGCTCCTTCACGACAATCTTCCCGCGAGTGCCGTCCAGGCGGGCACGCTTGATGAACATGCCCTGATCGGGGTGCTCTCGATCGGGTTCCTCCTCGTAGAGGTTGGCGCCGTACTGCGAGAAGAAGAGCATTCGATTGACCGGATCGACGACCAGTGCCTTCGGGTTTGATAGCCCACCGATTAGCTGTCGCTTGTGGCGAAGTGTGGCCAGGTCGAGGACGTACAGAGCCGAGAGGACGCTGTCCACCAGGTAGACATTGCCGCCCAGCCAGTCAATGGAGAGGCCCTCAATCTGCTCAAAGCCGGCCGCCTTCAGGTCGAGGTACTTCAGCAGGCAGGACAGCAGTTTGCAGCAGTGCCTGGGAGTACAGTCGGTGGGCAATGTCGTCAATGTAGACAATTGCCCCGGAGACGGGGTCAGTGTCAAAGAGCGTCGGACAGCCGCTGAAGGTGATGGGTAGGTAGTGCTGGTTGAAAGCTTTTGAACCTTTTTGCCTCCCTAGAACGCTGATTTTGCCCGGCTCAGAGCGACTGTACACCAGAACTGCCTCACTGGCCTCAGTGGCACTGTCTGCTTTTGTTATATTGCTCTCATTGTCACCTTCAAGTGCGCCGGTTGATGCCTCCATTGGAGAGACACAGGACGCAGAGATGATTTGCATTTTGAGGTAGTCAAATTGTGGAACGCAGATGAGGTTCTGCTTCTGTTTCTCTTCAGAACGACACTGCTGACAAAGGCGCTTCATCACCTTCCACAGCGAGGAGTCGGCGGCATTGTACAGCAGAGAAGAGCGAAGTAGAGGCGGTGCTGCTGCTGAGGAAGAAGGAGACTGTTGATGGCTGTGCCAGTGACTACTGAAGAGGCCACTCTCCAAATCAATGGCCACCAGATTAACTGAAACAGCGGTCTTGTTCAACGTTAGTCCGGGTATGCGGGCAGCAGCAGTGGAGGTAGTGGAGAGGAGACTAGGCCGAGTGGGAGACTGCAGCAGGTACAGCTTGTTTGACTGCGCAAAGATGCTGTGCACGTGAGACCAGGCGAGGAGGGAGCCAACGACGGCCAGTTTCAGCTGCTGCCGGTTCAGCCCATCAAAGTCGACTTGCTCTAAAATGTCTGCGTTTGAGTGAAAAAGTAAAAACACAAATAAGAAGCTAAAAACTAGAGGCATTAAAATCCTTTAAAAGCACCCTTACCCAAGTAAACATCCACCCAGTAGAGCTTCCTTTGGGGCACATCAACCGCCAGCTGCCTCGGCTCCACAATGCGAACGTCCACCAGCGTCTGCACATTGCCGCCGTCCAGAGAGCACCGTAGAATGGCCGGCCCTAGGCTCTTAGGACCCAGTCGTGATCGATCGCCGTGTCGACTAATGAAAAGCAGCCCCTCAGTGGCGTCCAGCTCCACGGCCAGTGGCCGACTGAGCACCGAGTGGTCGGCAATGACCGTACAGGCGGTCAGTGGGGGCGAGCAGAGGTACAGCAGCTCACTGCTCCCGTCCAGCAGGTACCAGTTGTCGGTGAGCCAGTCCAGGAGGACGCGGCTGATGCTGGCCACGTTCAGGTACCCGGGAAGGTACAGCAGCATTTCGGTGGCTTTTCCCATTGAAAAACTGCTGCTTATCTGAAGATCGGGCTGATCGACTTCTTTTTTATTTGTAAGAGGTGGTGGTGATGGGGAAGGTGATGCTGATGGAATTAAAAGTTGCAGCAGTGAGATGCACTGAATTGCTCGCTGGCCAGCGTCCAGCCAGCAGATACGGCGGTCTTTGGTGATGGTCACCATTTGGGAGATGTTCTGCTGGAAAAGTTTTTAGAATATAAAAAGAATGTTTTTCACTGTGCAAACTTGTGCGTACCTGACTACTATTGTCGTCACTGTTATTGGCGGCGTCATCATCAGCGGATGAAGTGCCCGTGTGAAAGACAATACTGTCTACAGTACTGTTGATGAAGGACTTCAGCAGGCTGATCACTCGGGAGGTGTCGTAGAGAAGGACGTACGGCTTTGTTGGCTCGAGGAGAAGGGCTGCCGTCAGGTTGCCGTCGGTGTCGTCCCTGCTTAGCAGCACCTCCTTCATCACACACTTCGCATCGTCCTCATCGCCAGTGTCGGGGCCTTTGGTCGTCTGGCCGCAGTCTCGCTGACCTGGTGGGGAAGATTTAAAGAATGAAAACGGCGACTACTGTAACAAATTAACAAGCTCTTACCATCGCACATCCATCCGCGTGGAATGCACTCAGAAGTGACTGGACACTGAAAAGAGTGCTCGCCGCAGAGGCTGCACTGCTCCAGCGGCGCTGAAGATAGTTGACTCGAATTGAGATGATTGGAGATGTTTGCCGGTGGTCTGTAGTGCGGATACTCGTCGGACCTGTTTTTCAAGAACAAGAAGAAAATGATGACAGATTTTATTTAGTTTATTCACATTCGTTTCTATGTGTTATACAAACCCATCTGCACAGTCCACAAAATGGTGGTCACATACGAAGACGTAGGGGACGCACTCGCCGGTGAAGAGGCACTGGTACTCGTCGGCGGCGCAAGAGAACTCAAAGGTGGGAGCGGCGGCGCTGAAGTTGAAGGTCGGCGACGGAGCGGAGGGCGGCTCCTCCAGGGCGCTCAGCAGTTCAATGATCTCCGCCTCGCTTAGCTCGGCCACGTTGACGGCGTTCAAATTGGCTGATGCAGCTGATGATGATGCTGATGATGATGTTGGTGCTGATTTGGGAGTTGTTGAGAGTTCGGTCGCTGTTGTTTCTGTTTGGAGCACTGCTGGAGATGTTGTTACTTGATTATGCGTCATTGGTGTTGATGTCGGTTCATTTTGTGCACTAGTAGATATTGTTGTGCTTATACTGCTGATGTTCACTCCACTATTCACTCTTTCCGATTCGGTTTCATTGGCCGTCAGTGGCTGATGACTGCTGACAACAGTGGAAATGATGATCAGCAGACAACTGATGACAACTGCTCTTGCAAACACGCAACAGTACATTGGCTTTGCCATTTAGAGCTGATAGTGATGATGATGATGTAAGAGGATGAAAATGATATGATGTCACTGCAAGACACTCAGATTCTCACTCTTTTCTTACAAACAGCAAAAGAATGAATGAACTTGATGAAAAAACTGCTGCTAAAAGTGAGGCTCTTCTTTTCTTTACTGAAGTCAATCACCGAAAAAAATGAAATGACTGCTCAGACAGCTCCTCAGATGTTAACGATGTTCAGATGTTCAGATGGTTTTTCCTCCTCCTCTTCAAGCTGGTCAATGGTGCAGTTGCGTGTTAAGTCAAAATGAAACACATGTGCGCCATACTGCAGCAGTCACTGTCATGTGACCAAAATAGTACGGCGTAATTCTGTTCTGGTAGTTTAGGAGAAGGAAAAACAGAAAGAGAAAAGATGGAATTGCAATGATGGAATGGGAGGTGCTGGTGCTGGAGGACATCAACACCAGCACCAGCACCATCAGCAGACCTGGCACCGGATGGTGAACATAAGTTATGGGCCAATAACTCACTTCTGGCCATTGCGTGTTCTTGCTCTTTTCTATCTCTTCTACCAATTTTTGTTTCTTGTTGACATCTGCCATTAATTATCGCGCCCACGGATAACGGCGAAAAAATTCGGCGAAAATTCTCCTCGGTTTTGTCGTCGTTTAGATTCCTTTTCATCTCACTTTCTTTTTTCGTTTCTCACCTTAAAATGCTGCTATTTTTTGAAAATAATTGCCACTGCTCAGACACTGAATCATCGGCGGTGTTTGTCATTTGCAACTTTTCAAAAAAATCAGCCCGGGAAAAATAAAATGTTTTTTGTTGTTTGAAAACGTCGGCCATTTCCACTCCACTCGCTTGTTTTGATTGGGTGGCAACGCTTTCCCTTCCAGCTGGCCAAAAAAAGTTTTACGTCACTTTCCGTTCCTACGACAGCAACGGTGTGTTGTTTGCTAATTCTTTAGTGGAAAGTGCACCAACACTCGTCTCTCACTGCTGATAAGATCAAGGTGATTATTTTTAAATTGCCAATTGATCCTCAAAATCAACAAAGATGTGATAGGACGGGTGAGACGAAGCAGCAACCTCAGTGTTGGTAAGTGTTGTGTTTTCAATGCACTGTTTATGTCAACGGTGACCACATTTTTTCATTTGCTAACATTTGAGTTTGTTTTCTATTTACCTGGTGCTTAGACGATTGTAAAGGGAAGTCGCCGCGAAAGCATCACTTCTTTTTGTAATGTCGGCTGGCATTTACAAAGTGCATTTTGATGGACGATATGACAGTTGATGCGACATCAACACAGACAACAACGCAGCTGCATTCTGATTGCCAAACTCAAATCGGGTGACAGCAAAACGGGACAACAAACGGTTCAAGAGAGGGAAGATGGAGAACAAACGGAACAAGCTGCGCTCCTTTATGAAGCAGATGGTAAGAATTTAACGAGCGGTTTGAAGCGACTTTTGACATTACATTTCCTTCTTTTCAGCAAAACTCAACCGAGGAGATGCTCGCTCGACGGCCTTCAGTAGTCCTCGCCTCGCCCACCAGTCCGACCACCTCTGGCCAAGCCACCTCCACTAGTTCGGTGATACCGTCCCCCAATCCGACGGCTCAGCAGCTTGATCTCAGCTCGGCGATCGAGTACAATCACTACCTGACTAGCTCTTATCTAGAAGAGCGAAACGCTCGAGAGCTGCCACTGTACGGGCAAATTCTTCAGGAGCCCGCCTTCAAGGATCAGACCTCCTCCGAGATTGAGCAGATAATTATAAAGGAGGTCAGAGAGGAGTTTTTCATTGAAGTGAACCAAGAGGAGGAGTCAGAGGACGATGAGGATGATTCGGAAGATGATTCAGAGCTTGACGCTGAGAGTGACACGAAAAAGACGCCTGAAAAGGACGTTCCTGACGCTTCGCCTAGTATTACTTCTCCCAACTTACGAGCCAACTCTTGTGATCCATCGGCGTCGTCTCAGCCTCTTTTGTCTGAATCGCCAAGTATTATTTTCCCCGACTCTGCGGACTTACCCCCTAGATCTGATCTACAACAGCACCCAGTGACGACAACGACGACCACTTCAGAGCCTGAACTCTACACACAGTCTAAAGTCCTTGAGCTTTGCATCCTCTCAAAGCTGCCCGACTTTGGCGACACCGAGTCTGCTCTTTCGTGGATCAACGAAGAGAAGAGGCGCCTCACCCGCCAAGTGACCATCGTCTCAAAGAGCTTAACCGACCTGATAACGGAGAACGACGAAAACCTGAAGCAGGAGCTAAAGAGAGTGTCTCAAATTGACGGAAGCCTGCTCAATGCAATTGACATTTGCGGCAATGGTTTGTCTTTGTGGAGAAATCTGTTGTGTTTAGTTCTAACATTTCTATTTTCCAGGCCGCAAAGCACTTTCCCTCTCCCGCCGGGACTTTACCTCTTCTGCGCTGAGCATCATCGAGAACTACCACCGGCGGCAGTCGATCATCGCCATCATCAGCTCGCTGCAGCAAACCAAAACGATTCGCAGCACGATAGAGCACATCAAGTCGCTGCTGGAGCTGGAGAAGAACTTCCCCAGCGCCATTCGCCTCTACCACGAGACGGCCCAGTCGCTGGAGGCGATGGCCGCCGAGGTCGCCTGCGTCGGCGAGATGAAGTCGAAGCTGGTGGAGATGCTGCTGCTGGCGGAGGAGCAGATGGACCAGGTGCTGTCGCGGATGCCCGTCAGCTTCTGCCCGAAGACGTACCAGCAGCTGGCCAGCGCCTACAAGCAGATCGGCAAGACGGAGGGGGCGATTCACCAGCTGCTGATGCACTTTACCAATCTCATACACGACAAGGCCTTCAGCATCGTCCTCGGCTACGTGGAGCTTTTCTCTGCTGACCTGAGCGGTAGTGGCGGTGGAGCGGCGGTGGAATGGCCACCTCGACGCCCGTCAAGTCGAGGAAGGCGCCCGGCAGTCAGCAGCAGCTTCCCAACGCTTCCTCCTCCACCACCACCTCCTTTGACCTAAAGCGGAAGCCCTTCTCCGAGCTCTGTCTCCTCCTCAACCCTGACTCCTTTCTCGCCTGTCTCACCGACCTCTGTCGGGCAATGTGGGACACGATGCAGAACTACTACCGCGTCCTCTGCTTCTACCGCTCCCGGAGCGGCTCAAGTCGAGCGGCCTCGCCGAGGAGGAGGTGGACTTTGCGGTGAGCAAACTGGAGCACGGCGTTCTCCGGGTCTGGTCGGACATTCAGCACAAGATTCGCACGCTGGTCGCATCGGTGAAGTTTGTCGAGGTGGTGGCGCCGGCGGCGGGCACTGGTTGTGAGCAGGCTGCTAACGGTGCTGCTCAATCTGCAGCAGTGGACTTTGAGGAGCAGTCCGGCGCACAACTGCATCATCATCAGGAGCACCACCACCAGGACCAGCTGTACTTTACCTTTGACGAGTTCATCAAGATTCTCACCGTCTGCGAGAAGATGATCGACATTGGCGAGGAGTTCTGCTCGCTGTACCGGGCGCGGGCCGGCCAGCCGCTGCAGCAGTCGGTGACGGCGGATCTGCAGGCGATGCTGCACCAGCAGACGCGCAACTACTTCACCTCCTACCACCAGGTGTCCATGGCGGAGTTGCGCATCTTCCTCGAGAATGAGACCTGGACGCGGATACCGGTGGAGACGGCGGACGAGTTTACGCTCATTGCCAGCCTCCAGGAGTTTGCCTTCATCAAGCGGAAGCTGCTCAAGCTGAGAGGTGGCGGTGGAAACTCTAAATTACCGCTTACCGAACCAAACGGATGCAGCGTTCGCAGCAGCAGCAAGTCGCTCGCCTCGCCCAAGTCCTCCACCACCACCTCCACCACCACCAGCTCCTCTTTCTCTTCTCGCCGCACAGCACCTCCAAGGCGAAGCACCGCTTTTTCGCCTCGTACTTTGCCGCCGACGAGGACTTTGAGGAGATTGAACTGCCCGACGGCCAGCATGGCAGCTCGCCCTTTGATGACATTCTCTCGCTGGCCACCACGCTACACCACACCGTCTACACCAGCAGTGATGGTGAGGACCGAGGTGGTGAATGTGAGTATGAGGAAGAGGATGACGCACTGGAGTCACCGGGGGAGTTCATCAACGCCACCGAAATCGCCACCACCAACACCGCCCTCAATGTGGTCCGCCTGACCGGTCGGTACATGCACATCATGTACCTGCTGCGCTCCATCTCGCACGACATCACCAAGGCGCTGATGGAGCTCTTTGACTACTACTTCTTCACGGTGTACCGCTTCTTTGCGGTGGACGCTCTAAACACCGGCTGGCTGAGCACCTGCATCAGCAGCGTCGCCTCGGCCACCTCCAATCTCAGTCAGACGATGGATTTTCCCACAGTGCCTTCTGCTCAGCAGCAGCAGCCATCAACCGCAAACCCGACCACTAAGAAGTTTTCGCAAATCTCCAGCGAGCTGCGCTCCTTTGTGCGACGCATCAATGACACGCTGATTCTCAACGAGCAGTCAAACAACTCGTCTTCAATCGTCCACTCTGCTTCTACCGGCAGTATTCGCAGTGAAGCTTTTGAGGCTGGAGCTAAGGAGAGTCTTTCTCAGTCTGTCACGCCGAACGCCTCCCCGAAGCGGAGTATCATCAAGTATCCCTCTCCCTCGCTGCCCGAGTACGTCTCCATCGACGATCCGGGCAGTCTGTATGCGCTGCCGGAGCGGATCATGGCCATTGGGTCGCTGTAAGTGGAAGAAGGGTTTGAGTTTTTCAAACTGAAATGTGACTTTGATTTCTTGATTTTTAAGGATATTCATTGCTCGCCAGTTTTACAACCTTTGTCCCTTTCTGCTGGACATTCTGCGCAACGATGAACAGCAGGTGACGGACGAGACGGAGACTGCGGCGAATGGCGAACTGGTGGGAGCAACTGCGGCAGCTGGAGCTGCTAAACCGAAGCAGACGGAGGACGGTTTTAAGCTGCTGCAGTTTTACCATGATGAGGTTTTTATTCAGTTCAAATGAGCTTGAGCATTTCAAATGTCTAATTTTCGTTTTTGTTTCTTTTGCAGATGTGCCTTAGCGTGGAGTCGCTGATCTACCAGTGCCTCTTTGCCGTGTCCACCAAACTGCTGCCCTACGAGTCGATCATCGCCGCCATGGCCGCCACCAAGTGGGACCTGAAGGAGATTCCCTGCATTCACTCGCGCTACGTGGACACCTTCATCGGGGAGATTCGCGCCTTCAATGACCGCTACATCAGTCTCCTGCAGACGTACGACCTGGGCTTTATGCTGCCCGGCGGCAGTGCAGCTAATCTCTCATCCGCACAACAACAACCACCACCGAGCACAACGTTTCAGCAACAAAACGGTGGTAGCTTAGACGCCCCAGGTGATGACGTCCTCCTCTCCTCGCCATCGCCGCTGGAGAAGTTGGAGGCGACCTCGCAACGCATCAACCACCTCCTCTGGGAGTGCCTGACCCGGGTCTCCAATCGGTGCTTCGTGGAGGGCTTCGCCAGCGCCCGGAAGTGCACCAACGAGGGGCGGGCGCTGATGCAGCTCGACTACCAGCAGTTTCTCTCGCACATGGAGAAGATCATCAGCGAGTACTTTGTCGGTCCTGGTGGCGGAGGAGTAGTTCCTGCTTCATCTTCAACGCAAAACAGCAGCAGCAGCAGCTCCTCCTCAGCCGCCTCGTCGCTGCGCGCGGCCAAGGCGTTGCTCACCGCGGAGAAGGAGTTTGTGGAGGAGTACGTGAAGGCGTACTACCTCACCGAGGCCATCTTCCTGCACTGGGTGGGCGAGCGGTCGGAGTACACCAGCCGGCAGATTGTCTCGCTCGTCAACTGCATTGCGGGTGATAATCGCCGCCTCAAGGCCTCGCTACTCGCCGCCATTGACAGTGCTGGCAACGCTGCGGCGGCGGCGGCTGCTCCTTCAACTTCTTCTTCCACCGCTGCCGCTGCCGCCAATGCCAACGGCTCCTTTGACATGAGCACCTCCACTTTAAGCTGAGAGATGATTTACGATGATGATTTCCGCTGTTTCTGAGAAACAACTGTGTTTAGCTGAAAGCCTTTTTCTTTCATTCCCAACCAAAGGATCACTCTATCTCAAAATTGTTCTACTTTTTTCTATCTGCTTTTTTGTACCTCACTCACCCTTTTTTTCTGACCTGACCATTGTTCTCTTCTATCTCATCAACCTATTCTCTCTTTTTCATTTATCACTCTATCTCCCGGTTATTCTGTTTTTCAATTCTTTTTGTTGTGTTCCACAGCGGCGCTTCTATTCTCATTTAAGTCATAATGCTTTTTTTTCTTTTGGGACCATGTCTCACTTTCTTTTTTGGTTGGGTTTTTTCCGGTGATTTTGTTTTTGCATTTACTGTGGGTCAAAAAGTCCCTCATTCTGGTTCTGCAATAAAGAGTTGTGATAATTTTTTTGCACTCATTTCTAAAGTTGGTCTCGCGGCGGGCACTTCCACCAGCACTTGTCTGGGCTAGTCACAAGATAGCAGCACTGCTGCTCCCTCAAAAAGTTTCTTCACTTCAAAAAGTCCCAACTTTCACTCACTGCAGCGTAGCAGCGTAGCACCAGTCTGTCTGTCAGTGAGTTCCCTTCTGTTCCCCTCTGTTGCGAAGGAAAAGGTGTGGAAAGACATTGCAGCCAAACTTTTGCCTGTTTGTTCTGCTCGCTCTCTGCACTTTTGCCACTCGGATCTCCTCACTTCACTTCAGCTCGCTCTCATGTTCCTCCAGCAGCAGCTCTCCAGCTTCACCACCAGTGATCGCCGTCACACCGAAGTTGCCTCTCTCTCTCTCCCTCTGCTTTCTCTGTCTGCCAAACGTAGCGGTGGTGGCCAACGGAGCCGCCGACGACGACGACGACGATCAGCCACGACCAGCTCTCAGCTCAGCTGAACAACTCACGGAAGAGACCGGCGGCTGCAGCAGCTTCTGAGAGTAAGAGAGAAAGCAGAAGAGGATGTGAGTGCCTGCCAGTTTGCCTCACTGACTGATCTACACTGTCGCCTGGATCAAAGGATTGCCTCGTATTCGCCTCGATGCTCAACAGCAACAGCAAGCGGTGGTGAGAGAATCCAGTGGTGGTTTTCTCTCCGTCTGTACTCTTCAAGATGAAGCCTCTTGTTCCTCTGGTTCTACTTCAGCTTCAGCACTGCCCTTTGATTGCTCAGGTGGTCGTACACCAGTGGTGAAGTGCCGGCAGGCTGAAAGGGCCATCACCACCACCACCACCACCACCAGCACCACCTGATTCATCAGCTGAACTGCGCACAGCCTAGTGCATGGCGTTACCACCGGGTGCCAGTTATCATCAGTTGTCACCACCAGCTACAGCAACCTTTGCTGCTGCCGTTATCACCACCACCACCAGCGTTTCCATCATTCCTCCCCGTCATTCTCCAGCAGCATCATCAGCACCAGACGCAGCCGACGACGTCGTCTGTTAGTGCTGATGCAACCCGAGTCTTTGCTGGTGCACAGCCGTCCTTCTACATCGCCTCCTCATTGCCTCCTCGTGATCTCTGCCACTTTGTCCACCTGAAGCACCTCCATCAACACTGCCCCCGAAAGCTTCCGATTGTCTCAAGTCTGAGCGAACTTCTGGGACGACGACGACCACCACCATTACTCAACGACGATTACTCGAGCTCAGCAGAGAACAGCTGGAGCACACTTCACACTCACTGATTGAGCACTTGCACACACACACTCACATTATTCCACTCTCTGGTAAGTCTTCGCCCTCTTTCGCTCTCTCACAATTGCCTGCTTTCCCCATTCGGTAACCTCGTTTAGGCCATTGTGTCTGCCTCTGTGTGTTACCTGTGTGTGTGTGTGCGTTGAAGTCTGCGAACAACTGTACCTGTACGAGAGACCGTGTCCTGCTGCTGCTGCTCCCACTGTTGCTGCAGTAGTACTTTTCTCGTTTCCTTGTGTGACAAACCCAAAGAGCGGCCTGGCTGCCGACACCGCCGTCTTTGCCGTAGCCGTCGTCGTCGTCGTGGTCGTCGTCGGCGTAGCAGACGCATTGTGACGAAACGACAAGCAAGCGCGCGCGGCTTACGTGATTTGCCTATGCCTATGCCTTCTCTCTATCTATCTCCCAATGTGCTCTCCGTCAAACTCTCTCTCTCACTTTTGCCATTTCTTTAACTACTAATCATTGGCGGTAATTACGCATCATAACTAAGGCTCTCTTCGGTTCTTTTTTTCCTTTTCTTACTCTGAACAAACACAGAGAACAAACACACATCAGCAGGGAAACCCTTTTAGAAGATTGCGAAAAGGAGAAGCCTAACCTCATTACACCTCAATGGGAACCAGCAGCAGATAATTGGATTATCCTCAGTTGTAAGTTTGTGTACCCAAAAGTGTGATTGATTCAAAGTGGCTAACCTTTTTCTTCTTTTTGGCAGGTGACAAGTTAACTTCTGCTGTTGAGCTGTTTGCTGTGAACCCCCAGCTGGTTTCTGAAAACACCTGAACTACAACTCACCACACCCTGCCAACTTTCTCAGCACTTGTGATACAAACACACTTAACTCGCCTTTACCGCCCGATGCGGGGCAGACCGAAGAGGGCTTCCAGGAACGTCCAGGACACAATCTCTTGCCACTGTCACTGCCACTGCTTCTGACAGCAGCATGTCGGTGTTTCCGCAGTCGCAAGCCACGACCACCAGCGCGCACCTTCTCCACCACCACCAGCAGCACCACTTAATTGCACCCAATCACCCTCCTTATACCTCCCTGGAACCGTCTGCACTCATTCTCAACAGCCAGCACACTGCAATGCCTCAGCGAATTACCTCCTCAACTTCGTCGGCCATTTCCGGCTCAATGGCCCGTTCAGTGCCCGTCGGCAATGGCTTTGGGCCCAACGGCGCTGCTGCTGAGGCAGAGCCACCTTCCGGTGCCTTTCCGCCCATTGGCAGCCTGGGCGCCAGCATTGCCGCCTACCAGCCGGTGCTGGGGCAGCCGCAGCAGACGCTGCCCCAGCCACCACAACGCCACAACTCGGGCGCCATCATTGGGAGCACTGACTCGCTGGCGCTGCACGCCAATGGTAACGGTCCCTCCCTGCAGACGGCTGCCGTCTCCTCATCAATGGGCGTCGAAGCGGTGTCGTCCTCCAGTCAACAACATCAACAACAACATCAGCAACCGAATCATCAACAGCAACAGCAGCCACAACAGCAGCGCTCCCAGAGCTACTACATCAACCAGCTGCCGGTGCAGCTGCAGTCGGGCATCGAGCCGCCGGCGCCCATCACCACGCCCATCACCATCAACGCCTACAGCCTGCACGGGCCCGAGCTGGTGACGCTGGTCATTCGCAATGAGAACTTCTTTGACCGGGGCGCCTTTGGGACGGTCTTCCAGGCGCGGCTGATCAACCAGGACAACCGCCGGGTGGCGGTGAAGACCGTCCTCCAGGACAAGCGGTACCGCAACCGCGAGCTGCCGCTCATGAAGTCGCTGACGCACCCGAACATTGTCACCCTCTTCTACTACTACTTCTCCACCCGGTCCGCCGATCCAAGGGGTGATGTACGTGGTCTCTTTTGTGGAGAGAAGGAGCTTTGGACTTTAGTTTTTTAATAATTTAATTTTTTACCCCCTTCTGCAGAAATGCCTGAACCTGGTGATGGAGTTTATGCCGTCGAACGTCTCGCACCTGATTCCGCGCAAGCCCAAGCAGCGCGACCCCAATTCGATTCCCAACACGCCGCTCGCCGTGAAGGTGGTCATGTACCAGATCTTTCGCGCCCTCAGCTACATTCACCTGAACGGCATCTGCCACCGGGACATTAAGCCGAACAATCTGCTCTTCAACCACGCTGACGGCGTCCTCAAGGTCTGCGACTTTGGCAGGTGAGTGGAGGCTGTGACTTTTTGATGCTGTGAAGAGGAGCTTACTAATTTATGTGTTTTTGCAGTGCAAAACGACTCGTTCCTGGCGAGCGAAACGTCTCCTACATCTGCGCCCGGTACTACCGAGCACCGGAGCTGCTCTTTGGTGCAACGAACTACACGAATATGATTGGTCAGTGCCTTGTTTTCCATTTTCTTTATTTTTGTTCTAACCTTTTTCTCCTCATCTCAGATCTCTGGTCGGCGGGCATCGTCTTCAGCGAGCTGCTGCTCGGCTTTCCCATCTTCTACGAGAGCTCCGGCATCGACCAGCTGGTGAACATCATCAGCAAGCTGGGCACGCCCAAGACGGAGGAGATCCAGGCGATGAACAAGGACTACGTCAAGTTCAACCTGCCCGAGGTGCCGCGCCACCCCTGCGCAACTCTTCGCCCACGGTCGCCAGTGCGATCAGCGAGTGAGCTCGATCATCGGCACTCTTTCGTTACGACCCTGATGAAGGCTATCTCGCCTCTGACTCTTCTCCCAGCACACCTCTTTTATAGCTCGCCCCGGCCACAGAAGTGGTAACTCGGCGGGATGCTGCGCTCTCTGTTCACACTCAACACGTACATCAATGCTATTTTCGAGGCCACAACCGATCATGTGCAGTCACTCATTCCCGTCTCCACGTCTCCTCCCAGTCCCATTTGCACTGCATACAAAGGCATTTGTTCTTTTTGAAACTGCTTATCGGGTATTCATCTGCACCTCTTCTGCTCTTTCTTTCCCAGTCTCTCTCACCCTGTCTTTTTTCTCTGCTTCTTCTCCTTGTGCCCCAATGTGATATTGTTCCGCTTTTATGATCATTCCTATCGTTCTCTCTTTGCATCAAAAGATCTACATCCCACTCAATTGTCAAATTTGACACCGTTTAACAAAATTGTTCTTTCATGTCTGTACAATTCATTGATCCCGTATTCTCTCCCCTTTTATCAAAATTGCGACATAACAAAAGGCATTGCATGATTTATTTTTTGTACCATTGAGCGGGTTTTCAACGGAACTCTCACACACTAACCACATCTCGTCTCTCAACAACTCCCGCTCAAAGAGCCGGGTCCGGCAATCCCGCTCTCCTCTTGGCCCATTGTACACCAGGTTTTGCCGAAGACCCACCTTCATGGTCCCATTAAAGATCCCTCGCATGGCCGACAGACGTGCAATGTCCAAGATGAGGCAAAGTTGTAATCATTTTCGCTCACTGCGACAGAATCGGAAGATGCTCCCGCCTTTTGATCAGTTAACAGTGGGAATACAAAGCGCCCCTATTGTGTTTCAGTTGAGGCGGGGCTGTTTAGAATGATGAATCAATGAACATAACTCCCCACGCACCAATTCTGGTCACCAGAAGAGCTCCCGCTCAAAGAAGCCCCCGGGCGTCCGGCGAATGAGCCACCGGCGCAGTTCATCGTAGGCGACCATGTACAGGCCAAAGGGCAGCCCGAAGAGCCACCAGGAGAGGCGCAGTGGGTACAGCTGCAACAGCTGCGGCATGGCCGGACAGTACGAGAGGAAGATGGCCAGAGTGGTCTCGAAGATGAGCGCAAAGTTGAGCACCTCATTTCGCATGCCCTGCACGAGAGCGAGTTGCGGCGCGTCTTGCTGATGATCAGGTCGAACCATTGGGTGGTGACCACCGTCACGAAGAAGGCCGTCTGACAGGTGTGCTCCAGTCGGCGCCGGGCGGCGTAGCTCTAGGGGGGGGGAAATAACAAATTAGGTAAGGTCATTAAATCATTTCCCCCCTCCGCCTTCCATCTTCTTACCCACTGCTGTCCATAATCGTCGGTCATGTCTTCGAGGTGAACGCTGAGCCAGCCACTCTGGCGACTGCCGACCAGCGTCCGCCAGAAGAAGCCGTGCTGCGCCATGATGGCGATGTAGGCGAGCAGGCCGGCGGTCATCTGCAGGACGCCAATCTTCAGGTAGGCCATCGTTATCAGCGGCAGGGTGACGAGGTGCTCTGAGGGGGACCGAGGTGGACGCTGCATCAGATCCGCCTCGGGCGGCTCGTAGGCGAGGCTGATGGCCGGCAGAATGTCAGTGCCCACGTCGATGCACACTGATAGAGAAAACAAAAAACAAAGTTAGAAAACTTTAAAAACCAATCAAACAAAATGGTCTTACAGATGGTAATCGTTCCGAGCGGCAATGGAATGCCCACCAGCACAAAGAGCACAAAGGGCACCATCTCTGGAATGTTGCTCGTCAGCGTGTAGCCGATGGACTTCTTCAGATTGTCAAATATGAGCCGCCCCTCTTCGATGCCCTCGACGATGGAGGCAAAGTTGTCGTCCAGCAGGACGAGATCGGCCGTTTGCCGGGACACCTCCGAACCGGTGATGCCCATGCTGATGCCGATGTTGGCCGCTTTCAACGCCGGCGAGTCGTTGACGCCGTCGCCGGTGACGGCCACCACCTCGCCGCGCCGCTGAAACGCCTCCACAATCAGCAGCTTCTGCTGGGGACTGGTACGGGCAAAGACGAGCTCGGCGTGGCGGGCCACCGCCTCGGCAAGGCCCTTCTCACCAAGCCGTGTCAGCTCGCTGCCGGTGATCACCCGGTGAAGCTTCTCAGCTGGATTGGACTGGGCTGAATGGTGATGGTTTGAACTACTTGAAACGGGTTGGCTGGTTTCAATTGAGGAGATGATGCCCACCTGACGGGCAATGGCCGCCGCCGTGGTGGGGTGGTCGCCGGTGACCATCACCACTTTGATCCCGGCCCGCCGACACCGTCCAACCGCCTCACCGACGCCCGGCTTCGGCGGGTCGACCATGCTGATCAGCCCGACAAAGGTGAAGTCGGCCAGGGGAAAGTTGGGCGGCTCTTCGGAGGTGTCAAATTCGAATTCCGGTGGAAAGTCCTTTGAGGGCAACTCCAGCCAGGCGAGGCCAAGCACCCGCTCTCCGCGGCCGCCTAGCCGTGAGTAGGCGTCTTCAAAGGCCGATTTGAAGGCGGTGCTCATCGGATGGGAGGCGCCATCGTCGAGCAGGTAGCGGCTGCAACGGTCGACGATTCGCTCCGGAGCGCCCTTGCAGACGAGCAGAAAGTGGTGGGAGTTCTTTTCAGTATTGTTTTGTTGCACTCGATGAATACTGATGTGGAACTTGTTGCTCGAGTTGAAGGGAATCTCCGCCACTCGCCGGTGGGCGTCTCGAAACTGCTTCACCGTGGTGCCGCGCTTCAAAAGGACCGAGGCGACAAACTGCAGAATGGCCGACTCAGAGGCGTCGCCGACGATTTCCGGCCGTCGTTGCTGTTGGTAAGGTGGAGCAACTGTAGGACCTGCTGGAGAAGTTGTTGGAGACGTTGGCGTTCCCTTGAAGAAGGCATTGCTGCAGAGGGCGCACACGAGAACGGCCGCCTCAAAGGCGGATTGTTTTGGTTTGCTTTGAGACGGCTGCTGTTCAGCAGAGGATTTGGTGGTAGTTGTGGCATTTGAAGCACTGGCTTCGTTTCCCCTTCCTCTTCTAAACATGCCCACATCGAGCATCCTCCCGGCCACCCACAGATGAGAGACCGTCATCCGATTGAGCGTCAGCGTGCCCGTCTTGTCCGAGCAGATGGTCGACGTGGCGCCCAGCGTCTCCACCGCCTGCAGCCGCTTCACCAGGCAGTTCTTCTTCGCCAGCCGCCGGGCGGTCAGCGTGAGACAGGCGGTGACGGTGGCCATCAGCCCCTCGGGAACATTGGCCACGATGATGCTGATGGCGAAGACGACGCACTCGATCCACCGAGTGCCCAGCGCCAGCGAAACGACGAAGATGGCCGTCGCGGAGACGAGCGCGTACACCGTGATCCGACTCATGAACAGGTCAATCTCGCCGGCGACTGACGTGGGTGGCGCTGCTGCTGCTGCTGCTGACGTGTTTTGCTTTGTTGTTGTGGCTGGGGTTTTGGTTGTTGTCGCCTGATTGACGCCCTCCAGATTGGCCGTCAGACTGGCGATGCGGCCCATCACCGTCCGGTCGCCGGTGTCCACCACCACGCCCCTTGCCCAGCCCTCGACGACGTTGGTGCCGAAGAAAAGCATGTTTTTCGCCTCGATGTACCGAGTCGGTGCTGCTGATGATGATGGTGATGATGTTGAGGGTGAAGACGCTGTCGGACTTGAAGTCGGAGTGGGAGAGCTTGGAGAGAACCTGGGCGAGTTTGGAGAAGAGGAGGTTTTTCCGCCGGCCACCCTGGCCTGGGGCTCACACTCGCCCGTCAGCGAGGAGTTGTCCACTTTGCAGCCCCGAGCTGAAAAAAGGAAAAGTTGATGAGAAAGTGTGTGTAAACAACAAAACCCTTCAACACCTACACTCAACAATGCGAATATCGCCGGGCACCCGATCTCCGCCCTTCACCTCTACCAGATCGCCTCTGACCAGCTGCTCTGCAGAGATCTCCACCTTGGCGCCGTTCCTCATCACCAGACACTGCGCCGGCGTCATCTTCCCGAAGGAGGCCATGATGTCCACTGACTGGCTCTCCTGCAGGTAGCCAAACAGCCCGGAGACGATCACCACAAAGACTAGCGTGCAGCCGAGGTACAGCTAAAGGGATTTGAAGGATTAGAAATCAGATGCCAACGAAAAGATTGCTCCTTACATTATCTGGCGCGCTGGGTTCGAGCAGGTAGGCGAGAGCGCAGAGGGCGGCGCCCAGCCAGAGCATGGCGGCGAAGCCCTCAAAGAGGTGCTCACAAAGGATGACCCACTTGGGCGTGGTGGGCGGCGCCGTCAGCCGATTCGGTCCCTCTTCTTTCAGTCTCCGGTCCGCCTCCTCACCGGTCAGCCCCTGCAGGCCGACCACCGTCGTACCGAACCGCACGTACAGTTCAGCCAGCGGAATCAAGTGGACGTCCGTTTGGTACTCCTGCTTCAGCGAGTTGACGTCCTCGGAGGAGCGCCGAAGTGCCCGGTGCTGCTTCCGGTTTGCTTTCTTCCAGAGGGTTTTGAACCAGCCCATGTTGGGATGAAGTGATGATGATGGTGATAAAATGACGCAGTGTTTGATCGAATGAAAAGCTTTTGATTATGATCACTCATCAATTTCGAATTTAATGCTTTAAGAATCCAGCCTTTTCAGTGGTAAAATCTCAACAATATTAGACAATTCTCAACAGCAAACAATCACAATCAACCAGAAGACAAGTTACCATCGTCCGCCTCCACATGGAGCTAAAGACCGACTGAACAGTGAACAATTGCCAAATACGGGTATGCCCATCTGACTTCCGCAACCCTTTTGTCCACTGAACCGTTTTGTTCAGCATTGGCCAGTTATAATTTTAAAAAAGTAAAAAAGTTTTGTGCGCCAAAAATGGCCCTACAGTGCGTGCGTAAGAAGGCAATTCATTTGCAGCAGTGCCTGTACCGACTGTACAAGAAGTTACAAGTTAGTGAAACACCAGTCTTCATCCCCACCACTTTTTCTACCTTCTTCAGGGAACCTTGTTCACTGAGGTCTCATTGAAGGAGGTGGCGTAGTGAGTCCGTGCCTTGTTCTTCGGCTCAAAGAAGTTGCTAGTGGACGCAGCAGAGGCGGCGTTCTTTTTAGGAGGCTCAGCCTTGCTCTGAGGTGCTTTACTCTGCTGTGGTGCACTGCTTTGCGCTTTGCTTTGCTGAACTTTCGAAGCAGGTGCTTGAGAACTGCCGCCGCCATCTTTTGAGTAGGCAGCACTCTGAAAGCTGCTGTTCACTTTGCTTGCTGGCTGCTGCTGCTGCTTCTTCTTCTTGGAAGCTGCCTCCTTCTTTGTCGTTTCCTTCTCCTTGCTCTTCTCCTTGCTCTTCTTCTGCTCGTCTTTGCCTCCTCTTCCTTCACCCAGACAGAAAAAGTAGATGATTAGGGCGACGACGAGGAGAACGGCGAGGACCACGATCAGCACTACCATGTAGAGCAGCAGGCCGGAAAGTGTGGCCGAAGTGGTGGGCAGACGGACGACGATGGCACCGTCGGCCGCTGAAGTCGACGTGGTCTTCACATCTGAGCCGTTTGGGTAGGTGATGGGCGGAAGGGGCGGCGTGGGGGTCACCACCCCGTCCTTGCACCCTAACATGTCATCATCGGGGCACTTGAGGAAGCGACAGTGCGGCAGTATGGCCACCACCTTGCCCACGCCCACAATGCCCGAGGCTGTGATTTTGTAATCGCCCTCCTGGACCTCCCCGCCGCCGTGACCATTGTACCGCTCTGGGAAGACGTTATCAAAGAAGCCTGCCATCGAGTCCTCAAAGACGACCACCATGGTGGGCGTGAAAAGGGTGAAGTGGCCGTCGTTCAGGTAGCCAAAGGGCACCCGATGCGCGTCCACGCCCCAGCCGGTGACCACCTTCAGGCGGTAGTCCTTGTACGTCGAGTCGTCGGGGCGAGTGGAGAAGAAGTCCTCTGGCTGGAGACTGCCGTCCTTCTGTCGTTTGATCGCTGCCACGTACTCCACCTCTTCCTTGGTGTCCTTCTTCACGAGGTAGTACAGGTGGCCACTCTCTGCGGCGTAGCGCTCATTCAGCTCACCCTTGTAGCAGTCTCGGTTCATGCCGTGGTCCACCTTGCCGTGGTAGTAGCAACTATCATCGTGGCCCTGCTCCTTGTCCCAGTACCGGTTCAGCCAGGTGCGCAAGTGGACCGCCGTCACCTGGCCGACGCGCTCACCGCTCAGCGAGTACACTCGATCTGGAGTTTTGGCGCTGGTGATGGTCTGCTCCACTGCGGCCTGGTACGCCCGCCCTGCGACCGTCTTATTAAAGTCCAGCTGGTAGACGAGGCCGTACTTGTACTGCGGTCAGGAAGAAGAGAAAGAAGTTTAGTTTTTAGAAAGAAAAGAAAAGTATTTTGTGCCTACATCATGTCCATCGCCCTTTGGCACCGAGTCAATGATGACAAACTGGTGGTGAGACTGTTCCACTGGACAGATGCGGTATATCGGGTAGAACATCTGGTAGTCCTGCTTGACGTGTCGCTTCCAGTCGCCATCGCCCCGATTGAAGTCCGGCCAGTACTCCTCAATCGGCACCGGCTCCACGGCGGAGATGTCCAACTGACTGCTTTTGACGGCCCCGGGTGGCACCTCGTACACCAGGTAGTCCTCCTCGCTGACGGCGTCGAACAGCAGCAGGCGCTCGCCGCGAGAGAGCAGGTACAGTGCGCCGACCAGCGTCGACTGGTAGTCGGGCTTGCTCATTCGCTTGCAGAGGTAGCTCGAGGATGGCGGTGCGTGCAGTTGGCCAGCTGTGCTCAGGTCAATGAAAATCACCAGAATGGAAAGCACTACTCCGGAAAGGAGGAGTGATTTAGAGGCGAAAAACAGTGGTGATGAAGAAGCGGTGGTCATCATTGGGTGCATGTAAAAAGCAGGAAAAGAGGAGAAGTTGAAGAGTATTGATAATTTCACAGTAAAGCGTAAGAGTGAGCTACGTGTCAATGCATTACGTTTTTGTACTGTTGTTATCTGATTATTGTTGTACAAAACAGTTTTTAGAATTATTTGCCTTGCCTAACATCAGCAAACGTTTTATTTTGGCGGGAACTTGTTAGTTTTGAAAACAAAATTAACTTTGTGTCTGTTTTACATTTATTACTTTTACCGAGTAATTACAGCAATTAAGTGCATGGTTTCATTACGACCAATTTTTGTTTCATTGCTGTTCTCTGTAATTCTGAGTTTGAATAGCAGAGACAATTAACAATTGTTTTGCATTTTAATCGGAATTTTTTCAAAAGGAATATCAATTGATGGTTTTACATTTCAAAAGTAATAAACAAAAGTTTTTTAACTTTGAAACAAAGCTTATTCACAAAACAGCTTTTGCTAAAAATGGCGCAAAACCTACTTGATCAACAACTGCAATGGACTTTTCACCAACTAAAAGCTTTTCTCCAGCTGAACTTTCAATACTTTTTCAATTACTACATTTTTCTAGAGAAATTGAGAGCTGGAAACCGAGCAGCACAACTACAGATTACAGCCACTAGGGCACTTTTTCTTTACCAGTCAACGTCCTGTTTGCTAGTTTACATCTTTCAAGACCGTTGGTCTCGAAAGGAGAACCTCCTATCAGGAAACTTCCTCTACTTGGAAGGTTTTAACAAGCAGACTTTGATGTGGATAATTGGCGGCTCCTACATGGCTGATCACATGCTTACAACGATGTACTTTAATAATAGAGGAGTTACCAGTCAAGTACTTCGCCGGGTCCTAATAGATGGAACGGCAGAGAGTGAGTACTTTTTCTCATCACATTTTTGTTGTTTTTTTGGGAAAAAGAATGTCACCGTTGTAACAATGGCTCGCCTGATTGCCATATCAGTTCTCAACTTTACCAGGGTAACTCGTGTTGCTGTTTGTAAGTTTAAATAAAATTTTTGAATTAAAAGTGAATTGAATCCAAAATGATACTTTTTCTTTAGTCGTATTTTATTTCATAGTTCAGTACACTTCTTTTTACGAGTTGCAAAAAGTGAATTTTGATTTTGGTGATGAAATTTTGCGATACTTACTGCTTCAAGTGCTCTTCATGTTCAACTTTATTTCATTTGAGCGATTGCTGACAGCATCTTTTCTCACTTCAGTACACGGTTTGCCGATCTACGCGATCATCTTCACAGTGAGCACTCAGTTGAATGCTTTCTCGACATTGCTCAAGGAAAGGCTCGTGGAGAGCTGGCACAACAACAACGACAGCAAATGGCTACAAAACAAAGAGCCAGCATTTGCCTTGGTCCTGCTTTTGGGCATTCTCTACGGGACTTTCTCGCCCACAATGTCGCCTACCTTCGCCTGCTGGCCGATGGCAATCGAGTGTACGGCCAGTCGGTGTACCTCTTCTTCCTAGTCGCCTACCCCGAAAATGCCTATCTGCTGATGCGTTTCCTCTTCAAAAATCATTCTACCTCTGCTTGGGTAGCCGTCTCCGTTCTAATTCCTCAGCAGCTCTTTCTTATGTTTGCAATTCAGCTCTTCGCCGCTCGAATGGCGGTACCTTTCACCGCCCGGTGAAACCGATGATGACCATTTTTCAGCAACTGAATCAGAATTTCAGTAATTGCAGCACTCGGGTCTTTTGAAGGTGTCGACTTATTTGCAGCATTTTCACGTGAACAATCGGTACGGGATCGCATTGTACGGCAAAGTTGGCACTACCACTTATGCCTCGTACTTCAAATCAGTCGTTTTCTACATGAAATTTCTTGTTTTTGCTTATAAACTGTTTGCAACAGAAAAGTAGTTACCAGTGCTTTATTTTGACTATCAAAGTAATTAGGCAACAAAATATTATGCACTTAATTTAAAACAAAAAATACTTTTAGCACTTTTTTTATTATTCCTTTTTTACCGACAATATTGATCGACATTTTCAGCCATAGTAAAAAAATACAGTTTTAACAAACAAAAACAATCAGACTTTTAAACACAAATTTTATAATTTAAACAAAACATTTAAAAAACTTTAAAAAAATTTTTTTAACAAAATTTTCAAGCAAATACCGTTTTTTAAATGGCATACAACCTTCTTGATCAGCCAATAAAATGGACTTTTGCTCATTTCAAACGATTTTTTCGACTTGGACATGCGCTACTTTACTAACTACCTACATCTTTTAGAAAAGTTAGAAACAGGAAACCAATTTGAGCGGTGGAAATTGACCGTCACTAAGATTCTTTTACTTTGTAATTTGGTGCACTGTTTCATATTATACAGTTGCCAGGATGGCTGGACTCGACGGACAAACCTTTTGGCAGCTAATTTTTTCTACCTGGAACAGTTAGACAAACATAATTATATTGGAATATTATGCACTTTTGGATTATTTGAGCTTTTATGCAAAAAAATGTATTTTCAAAACCGAGGAATTGCTTTCCAACTTTTGCGTAGCATTCTCATTTACAGATCAGTGGATGCTAAATACTTTTTCTCACCTCGCTATGTTTATGCTTTTCCGGTGTTCAGTATTAAGCAAGACTTTTCAGTTGTGTCAATAATCTGTGCAATCACTTTGTTTTTGCTCAATCTAACAAGGCTTTGTTTTATTGGCATATGTAGGTAACTCTAAACCTGGTAAAATAAATAAGTTTGTAAAACACAATTTTATTAATTTTAGATTTGCTCAGTATCAGCATTTACTGCACTTTTATTTGTGAACTTAGAAAAGAAATTTTTACTTTTTTTCTAACAATTTCTGGCAATTTTTGCTTTTTCAATTTTTGTTTGGCCTCGTTTTCTTCACAGTTCAAAAACTAACGACTTTTCACGCTTTAGCAATAGTAAACGGCATTCCAATCTTTGCTATTCTTTCTATACTCACAACTCAACTGCTGAACTTTCTGATTGATCTTAAGAAAAGAATGCTAAGTTGTGTTTCGATTTTGGGAGCAAAAAAGACCGGTACATCAGAAATTACTTTGAGCATTGTAGCTCGTTCATTTCAGCACTTTTTGCCCACAACGCCGCTTACCTTCGCCTGCTGGCGGACGCCAATCGAGTGTACGGTTCAGTGCTGTACCTCTTTTTTCTCATTGCCTACCCGGTCAATGCAAACCTGCTGATGAGCCTTCTCTTGCAAAAACATTCTTTTTCAATGACAATTGGCATCTCTACGGTTATTCTTCAACAGCTCTTTCTCATGTTCGCACTGCAGCTTTTTTGTGCCAGAATGGCCGTCGCTTTTCACCGACCTGTGAAACCAATGATGACAATTTTTTTGCAGTTAAATCAGGTTTTCAGTAACAGCAACGTACTTCAAGTCCGATTGATGGCGGCTCTCTACCTGCAGCATTTTCATGTCGACAATCGGTACGGAATTACCTATGGAAAAATTGGAAATATCAACTACGCTTCTTACAGCAAGTCCATCGTCTTCTACCTAAAGTTTCTTGTGTTTGCTTACAAACTATTTGGTAAGCGCTAGTAGCTATTTCTTTTTATTTTGTTGTTCTGTTTGCTGAAGAAATATAGTTACTTGTACATTACAAGCAAATTTTTTTTGCAATTTTTAGCATAAAAACTAAAACAAATTGTTTTAAAATATCTGCACAGGTTGTTTTTTAGTGATATTTAAATAGCTTTTTTAAATAAAAAAATTTTGTTAGTTAGAGTTAAACGTCTGGATTAGCAGTGCTACAATAAATGCTGCAAAACAGTTGTATTTTTTATATAAAAACATGGTATACTAAACACTCTACTGTTATTTTTATTTATTTGTGGCTTAATTTATAACATAACACTACCAGTAAAAAGGCAGCACCTTTTTGTAGCAGCACAGTGATAATAAATTTATTTTCTTTTACTTACTTTTAGTTCTTGTTGAGACTCCAGCTGATAAACACATGCAAAAATATAGTAATTTTTATATTACAAAAATAACTAAAACAGAAAAAATGTCTTATGTGGTAACTTACTAAAAAATTTTAATTATTTTAACTTTTAGTTTTTTAAAATTTATTTAGATTGATGAAACTGCTCGCAAGTTGGTCGTTTTTAAAGAAAACTACCAAACTGTTAAAACTCTTGAAAGTGCATCAACTTTTCTTCTAGAAAGTTGGTTAGCTACAGAAACGGTTTCTCAAGAATTGGTATCGGTTTTTAAAAAGTTGTCTGCAATTTTGCAAAATCCAACTATTGAAACTGAGGTAAACGAAAAATCCGCTGAGTTTCAGCAAAACGCAGTCAACTTGGGCAAATTTGCACGTTGGTACAAATCAGCGGAAGAAACAGGCGAACTGGAAGCAAAAAAAGCAACTATTCGTCAGAAAGCAACTACTTTGCTGCTCCAGTGTGAATCCATTGCGCTGACTTTAAGCAACAATTTAGGTAAGTTTTTTGTTCAAACAACAGTTTAAATTTATGTAAACATTTTTATTTTAGAGTACTACGCTCAAAACAAGTCTAGCCAACTTCGGATTGCGGCGGTTGAAAACGCCAATAAAATTGAAAAATCTGGTTTAACATTGACCAACCTTCTCTACGCTATTGGTTGTTATTTTATGCATTTCTTTTCATCTTCTGCTTCGTTTACGCCACAACAAAAAGACAACCAGCTAGGAGACACTGCTACTCAACAAAACTTTGAAAACAATCAGGAAAGCTTAATTAAAGAAGAAGTTGCTAAAATGAGTTCTTTGCAAACAGTTTTCAAGCAAATCACTAAGTTAGCCAGTGAAGCAAAAAAGTGTTTGGAAGCAGAAATTAAAAAATAAAACTGTTATTTTTTTATTAAACTTAATAGCAAATTGTGTTAAATAAAAACAACATTTTGTTTAAACTTTTAAAAACTGATGTTTTTTATTTAAAAAGTATTACAACTTAGACACATCAACGCCGTTTTCAGCAAGAAAAGCTTCTGCTTCTTTTTTCACAGCAGTCACCTTTACAAGTCGCTCTTCTAAGGCTTTCACCTGATTCATTAGTTGCTCCAAGTGCTCTTTGGCGCTGCTAATTGCCAGCTTAGTGGCAAAGTTTTCAGTGAGTTTGCCAAGAGCGCTAGCGCCAACCTCTGCCAAACCCTCCCAATTTTGATTATAGGCAGCTTTTCCAATGCCAGCCACACCTACAATAGTATTCTGCATTATCAGGTCGTTTTGCAACTGATCCTGGTGATCCAAACGGATCATCTGCCCGTCAATATCTAATTTAAGGGCGTCTAAAAAAAAAAAAAAATGAATATGTAGATCTAAAACTTCTGATTTCACTTACTAATATCATTACTGACGGTAATGTAATCTGAACGGAGAAGTAGGTAAAGTGATTTCATTTTGCCAACAATTGTTTTCTTCTGCGCTCAGTAAACGTATCGCTTTCTGAAGCGGAAAGCATCTTTCGAATCTTGGTGCAGTAATCTTCCATCACCGTAAGCCGCTCATCAATTGCCTTTATTTTTTCAGATGACTTTTCCGCCAACTTTTGAGACGCTTTAATTTCTTTCCAAGCTTCAGCTACTCGGTTTGCCTGCAAAGCGGCCAACTCGGCCATTGATTTGTCACTGACGGAAAACTGACCTTTGGAAATTTGAACTCGAAGTTTGTTGAGAGCAGAAGGGAGTTCGGCTACTAACTGGCCGGTAATTTTGGCGCCAACAGGTAGTTTTGCCTTTAGTCTTTCACCAGAGAAGTGCCCAAATCGCCAAGGGGCGCTTGCAAGGCAACCAGTTTTTCTAGAGAGCTGCTCATCGCCTCGGTGACTACCGTTTGAACGCCAGAAACGCTAACATTTTTAAGCAATCTATCCACAACTTTCAACCCTTCGTTAAAGTTGTCTAAAAGTTTGTTGTTTTTCTAAACAAAAAATTAATATTGAAATTTTTAAAGCTTGAAAATGATAAAACTTACTAGTTCTGGAAGAACTGTTTTAGTGGTTACAGAAGCGGCAGCCATGTTTAAAATTTAAAAAATTTAAATTTGTTTTTGGTAATCAAAAAAGTTTCGCCAGATACTGGTGATTGCAATTAGTTAGAGAACTTTTAGTTTATGAAAAAATTTTCTTGTTGACGACGCATTTATTTGCCCTTTGATCTGTACAAAAAGAAAAATTTATGGAACATCAAATGCAATCAAGATTTTGTTGATTTTGTCTTTTTTGTCACCTAATCTAGTGTGTTTTATTAATATATTTGTTGCTAAACTTTAACTAGTTTGTGTTATTAAAATGTCAGTGTTTCCAGTGTGCTTATTTTGCAGATTATTTGTAGTTCCAAGAACTTTATTTTTATGGTTTGATTGTGCAGCAAAATAAACAGGTAAACAAATAAAACTGGGGATTTATCATTTTACATGTTTTGTAGAAACGTTAGAATGTTGTCGTACTAATTTTGGGCTAAAAGATAGAGTTGGGCTGCATAAACATGTTTTTATTATGTCAAACTTTGCAAAAAAGTACATTTACATTGACCTTGCTAAAATATTTTAAGGCTATTTGTGTTTAGCCCTATAAAACTTTGACATTATGTACAAAAAAACATGGGACCAGTTTAGCCGGATTTATAGTTTTCTAGCACGTTACAATATTATGCACTTTTTGGTTTTTGATAAAGGCTTCAAATTTAATCTAGCCGTCATTAAAAACATCAAAACATGTTTTTGTAACCTGTTTGCGATAACAAAGTGATTTTTTATTTCAGTTTTTTGGTTAATTAATTGAGGCCAAGTATTTCCAGCTTTATTAATGTGTATGCAGTGACTGAACAAACGTTGTTTTATTTGAAACACTACAACTTCATTTAAAAATGAATCAGTTTAACGTTATTGTAATAAGCAAAGAACATAAATAAAATTAAATGCAATAAAAATAAATAATTTTTAACTTTTAACTTTTAGCTAGCAGTTAAAAATGCCTCAAAAAAGTTTCTCAGTCCAGAGCGAGATCGGGAAATTTATGAAAAACATTTTTCAACGGTAAGATTTTAACAACTAATATTTTTGTTGCTTGATATTTTTTTAAATTTACTGCTTAGCCACTAGAGAGTGCTGCTCAAAAGCTGGGAGTCAGTTTGCAGCAGTTTGGCGGAAGCATCAAGAAAATCACCTCTACGGTGCGAAATCTTGAAGTTCTGACGCAGCTAATCAAATGTAAGGAGTACAAAAAGGTGGCCAGCATTATTAGCTCCTACTCAGCAATCATTGGCCCGGTGGTTGGCATGACCGCAGATGCCATCATCAAGGGCCTGCAGACCAACAATGTCATTGGTCCATTGGTGGCAGCTAAACTGCAGATGGTCGTCAGCCTCTTTAGTCTGGGCATTATTTGCGGATTTGCAGTGTACATCTTTTTTACCGCAAAAGAACTGTACGGCCTGAAATGCGCCTACGATAAAGCAAAAGAAGAAATTGAAGATCCAGAAATCAAGAGTCAACTAAATGAGATTAGCACCGGCATTGAGACGCTGAAAAATATTGAAAATGAGCTGAAAGACATTTTTAATCAGTATGAGGCATTGAGCATTAAAGAAAACGGCCAGAAAGACTATGACGGACTGCTAGCAAAAGTGCAGGAAAAAGTGGCAGAAGCCAACGACATCTACGGAAATACCTCAGATATGATTAGTATGCCAAACTTGTTTAGTTTTTGTTGCGACTAGTTTAAAAACTGCTAAAAACCGCCCTTTTATTACACCCCATATAGAAACGCTAAACGCCAAACTGAAAGCGCTTAATGAAACTATGGCCTGTTCCCAGGAGAGCTCTGAAACGACTGCCAAGGTGAGCTACGGCTTGACATTGGCCAGCGGCGCCGCCACTGTGGGCGCCATGTTTGTGCCCGGGCTCAATCTGCTGGTGGCCGGCAGTCTGGTTGCCGGTTTTGCAACGGCCGCTACAGCTACCGCCGTTGGCGTCTACTACACCGTTAGCTATCGGGAGCTGATTAAACAGGTGGCCGATATGCAGGCGAACCTCGATGGACAGACAGAGGAGATGAAAGCCATCAATGGACGCATTGATGAGATGTTGAAGAAGGCCGAGTCACTTGGCGCTCCTAAACCTGGAGAGGAAGGACATGTGGATATGGACAAGCTGTATAATGAGTATTAACATAATACTATTCTTAATGATACACTATTTGCAGCATTTTCACTTTAACAATCAATATGAAATCGCATTGTGCTTCAAGGTTGGTACTACAGTTTATGCCTCGAACTTCAAATTAGTCGTTTTCTACATGAAATTTCTTGTTTTCGCTTATAAACTGCTTGCAAAAAAAATTAGTTACTTGTGCTTTATTTTGACTATCAGAATAATTGGACAGCAAAAATAATGCATTTAATTTAAAACATAATATACCTTTTAATTACCCCCTTTTACCAAAATATTGATCGAAATTGTCAAAAGTAGTAGAAAACAAAAACACAATTTTAACAAAAACAACCTGACTTTTGAATTACCTATGGAAAGATTGGAAATATGACCTACGCTTCTTACGGCAAGTCCGTTGTTTTTATCTAAAATTTCTTGTTTTTGCCTACAAACTATTCGATAAGAATTAGTAGCTACTTGTTTTATTTTGTTGTATTAAATAAATCTTTGGTAAAATTGTCATTAGCTAGTGGAGTTCTTTTGACTCGCAATGAGATTATGAACGGAGGTCACCATATTCAGTGGGCTGGTGATGAACGCCATGATTCGGTCCTCAAGTTTGGTAATGTTCTCGGGAGACACTTTCTGCCGAAGCAAAAGTAAATCTTTGTGAATTGCAGCACGAAGTTTCTTTGCCGATTCAGGAGTGAGCTTTTCTGCCACCCAAGATTCGACCTTGTTCACTGCAGGCAAAAGGTGTGTGTTTATCGCCTCTTGGACATTATTCGGAAGCTCTAGCGACTCCACAAAAACGACAGCAGCAACGAAAACGGAAAAAAGTACGACTAAAAACAGTTTTAAAACAATTGTGCAAAAAAATGTTTTAAACTTACATTTCATTGTTTGAGGAATCAATAAAAAGTATCTTTTTCATTGTATTTATATGTTTTTTATTAAAACTGATTTAACTCAATTGACGTCTGGATTTACTATAAAATATTGCTCAATTTAGTTTACAGACCTTGCTCAACTACGCTGGTAGTTTTTTTATTGCTAAAAAATTAAAACGTCAAAATGGAAAACAATTTTCGCAACTATTTGTGATGAAATCACTGTATTTATTGCATTTTTTCATTTTTTTAAAATGCTTACTTCATTTAGTTCAACTCAAACAAAAAATATTGTAAAAGCATTTTTAAAAAATTTGTTAATTGATCTGTTGAAATCTAATAACTAAGAAACTGCCCGGCAAAAAACAAAAGTTATGATGTAAACTTAAAAAATGAAAAACTTATGCAAACAACTCGTAGAAATGACATTAAAAAATAATATAAAAACTCACTATTTAATTAGATAAAAAATCATCCAATTTTTATTTATATTCAATAAAAGTGTTCTCACTTGATTGTTTAAAAATGAAAGGTTTAATTTTTGAATTGAAATTTTCTATTAGCTAACCACTCCTTTTTGTTTTTCAGTCGTTTTGTGCTTTTTTGTTTTGACATTTTTTGCTGTCGCTTTTGGAGCAAACTCTCCAAAACACGAGTCAATTGTTCAGCTTCTTCTGCCTACCCTTAAAACTTATGAAAATTTTATCAAAAATCCAGCGCAGTACACTAAAGAGGTTCGACAGACACTCAAGGACGAATTGCACAAAGATCTTGTTGGTCTGCAGCAAACACTGTCAGACGAGAAAGAGTTTGCAGAACTTGAAAAGGACCTTAACGAAATCATCGACAGTCCTGACGCTATTGTCAGCGTCGTCGACGAGTTTTCGAAGCAATACTCTGATAAAGGTTTTGACCCAAAATGAGCATGAAACATAAAGTTTTTGCTTTGCTGTACTTTGCTTGATGCTCAAAAAATAAAAAACTGTATTTGCACTTAAATAAATTTTCCTTTTGCATACACAACGTTGCACCACTTAAATAATCTGCTGGTAGAGTCCTCTGGTCCGGCGAATTAGCCTGCAGACGACGTCGTACAGTTGAATAGCTGAGAGTCCTAAATTAAAAAAATAGTAAAAAGTCAAAAAAATCTCTCAAAAAAGACTATACCCAAAAAGAGGTGACTGTTCCCACCAAGGGCGCCAATCAGCTGAAAGATATCAATCTCCTTGTAGTGCTGCACCACCTCGTACATCTTCCGATCCGGCCAGATGGTGACGTGGGTGCTGTTCTTTACGTTGGTCTTATTAACCTTGTCATATTCGGCTCCTTTACCCGAGGACTCGGTGACGAAGGAATAGCTCTCTGAAAGGCAATCCGGCTGGTGACACTCGGCAATGCAGCTGCGGCGGTTGCGGATGTGCATCGCAAAGGAGCGGTCACTCTGGTTGGTGCAGTAGTGCACCGAGGAGGCAGTGGGCGGTGGATGATGGGAAGAAGAGTGGTGAGAGTGGTGGGGAATTCTTTCCCGGCTGAAGAGGTACTCCAGCCAGCTGCTGGTCACCAGGTTGTAGTTGTTGATGCAGCTGTGGTTGTTGTGCCGGAATGACGCCCGAAGCATGCACAGGCGCATGCACTCGTACTGGGAACGAGGTTCTGTCCAAAAGAAAAAATCAATTATTTTTGCTTTTTCGAACACTCAAAAAGCACTCTAATTACTTTCCGTTTTACTGTAGTTCCGACACATCGTAATGTAGGGCGGCTCCAGCTTCTTGGTGACCTGCTTGCCAAAGTGAAGGTCGTACTTCATGCCCACCTCCAGTCGGAGCACCTCAGCATCGGCCTGTTCGGGAATCATCTCAGAGGGATGTAGCGCCAGGTAGACGTTAAAGTCCTGGATACTTTTCAGGTACTGACTTTGCGTCAGCCCCACTGCCTCATTCAGGTTAATCTGCAGGTCAATGTAGGAGGTGTTGTCGCCGTTTCGGGTGATGTTGTTCTGAATCTCGCTGACGCTCCACTGGTGGCCGTCGTGGAGCATCGTCAAGAAGGTGAAACTGGCAAAAAGTGCTTTTAAAAAATGTTTTATATCTCCTTCTTCATCAAAAGCTCACCACTTTCTCCCGTTGTGCAACGACTCGACCACCGGCTCCAGGTGGCTGCAGTCCATCTTCACGTCAGGCCGTCGCGAGTCAAAGATGTAGTCGCAGTGGACGACCAGGTCCGCCTGCCGGAAGCTGACATTGTTCAGCAACTGCATCACCGAGTACTGACTGTACAGTGCCATCTCATCCTCAATCACCTCGTCGTCGTCCTCCTGACCGCAGACCACCCGCTTTGAGGAGCATCCGCAAATGGTGAAGGAGGGAAATTTGACCATCGTGTGCTGCTGTTCGTACTTGATCAGCACCGTGGTGTCGTACTGGAGGTACCGCTGAACTAGTGTCACCGTACAGCTGAAGAAGTAGCCGAAGCAGACGCAGTAGATGACAATGTTGGGGATGTTCTCAAAGAGAATCGGCGTCAGGCGTTCCGCCTTGATTGGCTTGCACAGGCGGTCGAGTTTTAGTTTGGGATTCATGGCGCAGACGATTTGTGATCAAGGTAAATTTCTGAGAAAAACAGAAAACTGTACAAATTAGCAAAAATTTATCAGCGTTCTGAACTGAGCAACTGCGACAGGTACACTTCAGTGACGCATTAGTAGTTGTTTCTGTTTACCCAAATGAAGTGTTTTTGTCAATCAATGTGACCCATTAGCCCAGTCAATTACTTTAGCAAATAAAATGTGGGTCATATGTGCTCATTGTACAAACACACTATTTATTCAAAAGAATCAACACAGAACATATGGTAGCTAACTAAAGACTAGAAGGAACGTACTTAGTACGTTTTCAGCGAACAGTAGACAAACTTCTTCCAAAGGATCTTCACCTTCAAGATGAGCATGTAGGCAATGTCGTACAGCTGAATGGCGGAGACGTGCAGCCAAAGGTGCGATAAACCACTTAAGAGCGGAGGTATAGTGAAAAACAAACTCAGTTTACGCACAAAAGGAAAATCAGTCCCTAAAAAACTTACCCCAGCGTGCCAATCAGCTCATAGAGGTCAATCTCCTTATTGTGGTCGACCATTTCGTACATCTTTCGGTCCGGCCAGATGATGATCACCGTCTCATTGGACTTGGTACCGCCACCATCGCCGTCCAGCAGGTCGTCCAGCATCTCCTGGTCACCGGTGGCACCTCCACCACCACCAGCACCCCCACCAGCTCCCTGATCCAAGAACGATGAGTCGATGACCAGCGAATAGTTCTCTTCTAAAGATTAAAACAAGACAAAAGCCGGTTAGATTTTTTCTGTGCCTTGTGTACTTCTCCTCCCCAGCGAACTAAACCTCTACCTAAACAATCGCGGGAGCAAAAGCTCTGACAGAGGCGGCGCTGCTGGACAAAAGCCGGGTAGGCGTCGTTGCCGTCGCTGTTGTCGCAGTAGCGCACCTTCTCCGCGTCAAAGGAGGCGTTCCAGCGGGCGAGGTAGCGCAGCCAGCCGCGCGTCACAATGTCGTAGTGGTTGACGCAGCCGTACCGGTAGAAGGATTGCTTCATCGAGCAGAGGTGCATGCACTCGTTTCGAGAGCGCGGTTCTAAAAGGGGAGAAAAAGAACCGGAGTTAACCCTTATACAAAATGGGTCAAAACACGCTTACTCTCCGAGCGACTGTACTCGTAGCAGGAGGGCTTGAAGGGCGCCGGCATCAGCCGCGTCACCTGCTTGCCAAAGTGCACCTCGTAGCTGAAGCCTGGTTCGATGCGAGTGTACTCGCTGTCGAGCATGTTCGGCAGCATATTCGTCTGGTGAATGGCCATGATGACGTTCGAGTCGTGCAGCGTCGCCGACACCTTGTACCGTTCCCTAACTTTGCCCACGAACTGGCTGAAGTTGACCTTGATGTAGATGAAGGCGGTGTACTGGTCCACGGTCCACGCCTTCGTCACATTGTGCGGCCGGCCGTCCTTGTCCTCTTGGCCGATGGACTGGGCGTCGTGGAGGATGGTCAGGTAGGTCAGGCCTGTGATGGAACAAAATAAGCTTTTAGTTTTATCTATGATTAAAAGTTATTCTTACACTTTCGCCCATCATGAAGACTCTCCACCACTGTCTCGATGTCCGTGCAGGCGACCTTCTCCTTTGGCTCGCGCGAGTCTTTGAAGTAGAAGCATTGCGTCACCAGTTCATTCTCCGCCATGCTCGAGTAGTTCATCGCCTCCATGATGGACTGCTTAGACTGCTTTCTTCGCTGCATCTCTTCGCCGATGGACTTCCACGAGGATTCAGGGCAGAGGACATTTCGGGCTGAGCAGCCGCAGATGGTGAAAGCTGGAAAAATATAGTTTTTAAAACAATTGCTTGATGTTTGGAAGGTAAAGAATTACCTGGAAAGACGATGTTCTTCGGTGCCTCGTACTTGATGAGGACCGTCGTCTCAAAGTCTAGAAAGCGCTGAATGAGAAGGTAAACAAAGTGAAAGAAAAAGTAGAAACACGAGATAAAGAGGACAATTTTGGGAAGATTCTCAAAGAGTTCTAGGGCAACTTTCCGCAAAACGGGCACCGGTTTAAAGTTTTTAATTTTGAACTGCATGACGGTTGATCAGTGTATGTGTTATCTTTTTGATCGCCCACAAACTCGTTCTGTTGTGTTACAACATAAAGTACATACAAGCAAAACATGGCCGACCTGGTTTTTGTTCTGTAGTTTTTTGTCTTCAGTAAACAGTAAAACTTTTTCTTTGTGTTTACTTATGTTGCCAACGATTTGAAGCATCACCAGCAGAAACAGCTGTGGACCACAAGATAAGCTAACCGTTTCTAAGTCGCCTAATGGTCTCAACGACAAAAAGTCAAGGGTGAGTAAACCAAAGAATTCGTACTGTGCCAAAAAATATTATAGATTCTACAAAAAAATTACTAAAAAAGTTGGAGCTTTTATTTTCTGTTATTCATAGGATTCTCTAATGCAATACACAATCTTTAAAATGTCAAATTTCCCAAATTAAAAGATTACTTTTCTGTAGGACAGCCGTCTTAGGCTCCTCTAGACCTTGGGGAGAAGGCTGGCGACGTTCTCGATGATGTTGCTGGCATCAGTGACCGCCACCTTAGGGTTGTTGATGATCTCAATCAGCTTCGCCTCCGTCTTCTGAATGTTGTCGGCGCTGACGACCTTCTGCAGCAGGCTGAGGTCCTGGTGGACGGCGCTCTTCAGCTTCTCCTGCACCTCGGGAGTGTACTTGCCCTGCACCCAGTTCTCCGCCTTGTTCAGGTAGGGCAGGAGGTAGGTGTTGATGGCGTTCTTGATCTCATCGTTGACGTCCACCGCGTCGACGGAGAGGACGGCGGCGAGGGCAAAAACGACGACGAGGGAGACTGGGGAGGGAACAGAAGACAAGTCGGTTATTATCATTTGTCAGTTTTTGACTGTGATTTTTATTTAAATTGCTTACACTTCATTGTTGGTTTTTGGTGGTGGTGGTGGGGTTTTTTGTTTGAAAGTAGAAGAGGAGGTGAGAGGCGATTGATGATTTTCTGCTCACTTCAGCGCGAGTTTATATATCATTCAAAGCGCTGCAAATTTTAAAATGTCAATCAGCAAGTTGACATTTACGTCAATTGTTCTTCTTGTTTGCATATTTCTCCTTCCCACTCTTTTGCCTAATGTAATTGCTATTAGTGTTTATGATTGCACCAATTTTTTCACTTTTTCAAACGTAAGAGCGTTTGCAAAATAACGAGCACTTATTGGTAGCATCGCATTTTTTTATTGTTTCGAAACTGATTTTTGTTGCATGTATAACAATTACACTTAGCGGATTAGTCAAAAATTAAATTTCAGAAAAAGGTAATCAATTTGGCAATTATAATTTTTGAATGTCTGATTTGGTAAGGGCCTATTGCCACTCGACAAACTTTTGCCAAACTACTTTCACCCTTAAAATGATTGCAAACACAACGTCGTACATTTGAATAGCCGACAGGCCCATCCAAAGATGAAGATGGCCACCTTTGAAATGAACAAATTAAAAGTAGAAAAAAGCTAAAGTAAAATGTTAAAGTTTACCTAGATTTCCAATGAATTGGTAAAAGTCCATTTCTACGTGGTGTTCAATTGTTTCTTGAAGCTTCTTTTCGGGCGATATTGTGATGACTGCCTTAGGAACCGGGCTTGAATTGCACAGCATGTTAATGGCATCACTGTCGTTAACGGTATTTAGATTATCTACAACGTATGCGTATGCTTCTTCAATACAATCACGCCCACACCTCTCGTTGAAGCATTCTTTTCGATCGCTAGTAAAGTTGGCGTATGAAGAATACTCTCCAGGGCAAAACTTTGTTTTTTCAAGTAGATTACTATTTTTACTATCATCAAAACGGTTGAGCAGTTTTAAGATGTCATAGGTAACCACCATTGGGTCGTTGATGCAAAAATTAGTCTTGTTCAGTTTTACTCGACTTATCAGACAATAGTTCAGACATTCATTTGACGTTCTTGGAACTGTAGTGAATATAAGCAAACAAAATTGAAATTGATCAACTTTTATCAAATTTCTGTTTACACTCACTTCTATCAACTGGAAATTCTTTGCAGGATGGAAAGTAAGGCGATGTTTTGAGAGTGATAATTTGCTTGGTGTAGTGAACATTAACGTAGGTGCACTGTAGAATGGGCGTAAATTCGGCTTCCAAAAAATTGGGTATCACTTTAGGCGAATGAACTGCCATGATCACCTCACTGTCTATTACCCTGTTGGTCCAGTCACTATCAGAAGAATCATTGCCAGAATAGTATAAAGCATCAGTATAGTTGATGACCAGTTTCAGTTGCCAAGTGTTCTGTTCGGTGTTCTGCATGCTTTCCAGGCTCTCTGTATCGTTATTGTTTAGCTGAAACTGATGCCAGTTAGTTTTGTGGATTTTAAAGCTTTTGTTCAACTGGGTGAAATAGGTAAAGCTAAATGAAAAAAAAATTAAAATAGTTTTCTACAATATTAAAATGTGTATTTGGCTACCATTTTCGACCATTTTGAATGCTCGCAACGGGCGACTGGATGTCTTTGCAGGGCTTTCTGTTTGCTGGACGGCGTGAATCGGCCACAAAGTAGCACGACATGACTAGATAGTTTTCTGGAAGACTGATATTGTTTAGAATGGCTGCTACAGAATAGTCATTTTTTATTCTGGTTGTTTCATTGAACATCTTTTCATAACTGTTTAAGTTCATACAAGTAGCCGACAAGTAGGTGCAACTGCAAATAGTGACAGCTGGAAAGGTCATCTCATTTGCTGGGTTGTACTTGATGAGGACGGTGGTGTTAAAGCTGAAGTAGATTTCCGTTAGTACACTCACATTATGGTAAAACAGGTATAGGCAGATGATGTACAGCACTACTTTTGGTAAGTGCGAGAAAACAATGATAGTCCATTTCCTAATTGGCAATCGCTTTATCGCGGCAAAATTCAAGTTTTTTATTTGCATTTTAAAGTTGCTGAGTTTTGAGATTTATTACAAAAATCACAAACAAAGTAAAGTTTAAGTTCATTGCCAAAATTAAACAAAAAATGTGCACAAAACTATGTTTGCCCGTTACTTGGCAGCAAAAACTATTGCTAAAACAAAACAATCTGTTTTATTACTTTTTATTTACAAGTACTTCACATTAGCACTAAGCCATATGCCATATTCAAATGATTTCACATTTTATACAATGTAAAAAAATAAAATGTAGACAAATTTCAAAATACATTTTACCATTCGACGAACTTTTTCCACAGCTTCTTTATATTCATGATAAGTGCACAAGTTATGTCGTACAATTGTAAAAATGACAATGAAAGGAAAAAATGCATGTTGCATCCTAAGGAAAAAATAATGTTAAAACAAAATCAGAGGTAGTTAATTCAAACATTTTTTACCAATACTTCCAATGAATTCATAAAAGTCCAATTGAGGGTAGTGCACTATCTTTTCTATGAGTGCCTTTTCTGGTGATATTGTGACAACTGAATTTCCGTTACCAATTGGACAGGTTAAAAAATAATTGTTTTTGAAATGGTATAAATTGTCAACTTTTACTGAAATATTTTCTATCTCACAATCAATCCCACAAAACTTTTCCATGCAAACGTTTCGATTTCTTGTAAAATTGATATACGAAGAATAAGGGTTTTGACAAAATTTGATGCTTTTTGTTAGATTTTCACCGTACTGATTGCTGATCATCTTCAAGGTAGCATCCGAAATGAACATTGCCCTGTCAAGACACGAGCTATGCAACTTTGCTTGTAATCCTACGACTAAGCACTTGCTTATACATTCACTGGCGGCTCGAGGAACTGTTCAGTAAAACAAATTACTTATGGCAGAGTTTTTAAATACAAATTGTAAGCTCACATCTATCATTGTCGTATTCTTGACACTTGGGAGTGTAGGGAGATGGCATTAGTTTGTTGATTTGCTTTGCAAAGCGCATATTATTTTTGGTGCAGGAACCTATTGGGAAAAACTCCGTTTCAAGAAAAATAGGTGGTTTTTGATCTGAATGCACAGCCATGATGACCTCAGAATTTTGTAGTCGGAGAATCCAATCAGGCTGATAAGCATTATAATTTCGGGTGTCAAAGTTGATCACAACTTTAACTAGCCAATCATTCATTTGTATAATTTGGCCTAGTTGTTCTTTTATGCTGCTGTTTACTTGAGACTGACCAAAAATGTTTAAGAAATATGTAAAACTAAAAATAAAAAACCATTTTGAGATGTTGAAAAATTATGTTACTCAAAAGTTACCATTTTCGACCGTCTTGAATGCTGGCAATAGGTGGACCAGCAATGTCGTTGCACTTGATTCGGTTATCAGGGTTGCGTGAATCGGCGATAAAGTAGCAAGATTTGATTAGTTTCTCTTCAGCAAGGCTAAGATTATGTAAAATCTTATTCACAGGACTGTTTCGTGATATTTTTTGTAATTCAGGTAGAACTTTTTCACCAAAATAATTACTTGAACAGGCAGCAGTTTTGTAATTGCAACCACACACTGTAATGCCAGGAATGGTCAACTTTTGTGCTGGTTCGTACTTGATCTGTACCCAAGTCTTAAACTCTAGAAAAGCTTCAGTTAGATCAGTGACATTGTGGTAGAACAAGTTAAAGCAGATAAAGTACAGAATCACTTTGGGCAGATGGGTGAAAACAATGAAAGCACAACTTTTTATTTTTTGAAAATCTTTCAATGAAGCTAAATTTAAATTTTTAAAATGCATTTTAGTGCTTTATTGATATTGTCAAAGAGAAAAAACTTTTAGATTACAATTTGTGGGTTACAATTTTTTTTGTATTTACATTTTAATGGAATGCAAAAAAGCGTAACATGGCAGCCACGTTGATTACGACCCAATTTTTTCCTTTACACGTATTTTCCATTAACAATTAAGATACTACAAAATATTTTTTTGCTGCTTAGTTTGTACAATGCTTCTTTTTTCACAACTCTACAAACATCTTCCACAGCGTTTTAACTCTAAAAATTAGTCTATAGCAAACATCGTACAGTTGAATTGCCGAAAGTCCTAGATACAGGTGTAAAATTCCGCCTTTGTACAACCAAAAAACAAGGAAATGGTGATTAAAAGTTAACTTTTGCAAGCAGTCCTTACCTAGATTTCCCACAAACTGGTAAAAATCCATGTCGCTGTTGTGCTCCACTCGTTGAATAAAGTTGCGATCTGGTTTTATTGTCACGTAAGAGACATTGATCTGCCAGATTTCAGGGAGGACATTTGACTCCGTGATTAGGTCAAAGTTCTCATTTTCACAATCCTGACAATACGGTGGATAAGCGATTGAGGACTTCAGCAAAGGGGCAAAGCCTTTGCCAGTGCTCACTGATCTGCGCATTCAGTATGCATGATATCTAAGTCTTATCAGTTTGTTTTGCCTTGTTAGCTTATGTTGCTCAGATGGGGCAACAAAAACTCTGCTGATAAGACTCAGCTATCATACAAACTGAAGGCGCAAATCAGTGCGCACTGGCAAAAACATTGTTTCTTTGCTGAAGTCCATAACCGCTTATCCACCGTACCTGACCACAGAACGATTTGCAGATTGCCCGCCGAGACACGTAATCGATGTACTGCTGAACGCTGCAGTTGGTGGTGCAGAACTTGATGTTGGAGGAGTTCATCTTGGGCGAGTGACTGTCGAAGAGGGCGAGAAGGTCCTTAGTGACTAGCACGTTGGGATTGATGCACTCCCTCTGCAGGTCGTTTTGCAGCTGGCAGATGCTCATGCACTCATTGGACGATCGAGGTTCTGGAGGGAGCGGAAAAAAGTGTTTTAAAGGGGAGTTAAAAGCATTGCAAAAAACTCTTACTCGTTTTCTTCGAGTACTCGCGGCACTTGGTCTGAAAGGGCGGCGGCTTGAGGGTGGTAATCTGCTTGGAAAAGTGTATCTGATAGTCGACTCCCAGGTCGATGCTCATGTAGTCGGCCTCGAGGAGGCTGGGAACGGCGTTGGGCGTGTGCAGTGCCAGCAACACGTCACTGTCCAGCAGCTTGGACTTGTAATCGTCCATATTCGGCTCACTGTCGTCGAAGTCAGAGGTGCTGCTGGTGCTACTGTTGATTACATTAGCGATGTTAACGTCCACATTGCTTCCATCATACGGCTGACTCATGTTGAGCTCCAGGTAGACGTACCAGGTGTACTGCTCAGTGTTGGTCATCTTCATGTTCTTGCTGGAGCTGCGATTGTTCGCCGTCAGCGTCCAGTGTCGGTTTTGGCGGTGATGCAGCTTGTGGAAGTTGATGGTGTGGTGCTTGAAAAGTTTGTTCAGTCTGAAAGCAAGTAAAAAGCTGTAAGCTTTTGCGTTTTAACTGAATTAAAAAGGCCTCAAACCTCGTAAAGTAGGTCAAACAGCGGCGGCCATTTTGCAGACTGGCCAGGGGCGGCTCCACCTCGCTGCAGGGCACCTTGAACTCCGGCTGGCGCGAGTCGTAGATGAAGTGACAGGCGGAGACGAGGTAGTGCTCCGGGAAGGAGTAGCTGGTCAGCACCTGGCGCACCGTCAGATCGGCGATCTCACTGTCGCTGTCGCCCAGTGTGCTAAAGTCGCAGAACTTCTCCGCCAGACTGCAGCCACAGATTGTGAGGCCGGGAAAGTAGATCGTCTCCGGCGTTTCGTAGCGGATCACCACGGTGGTGTTGAAGCGGAAGAAGGCGCTGGTCAGCGTTTTGACGTTGGTGTAGAAGAGGTACAGGCAGATTAGGTAGAGGATGATTTTGGGCAGCAGCCAGCAGAACTTGATGGTCCACTCTTTCAGGGGTAGGTTGCGGAAAGAGACTTTCATCTTCATTTTTACTTTTTTCTTGTGTGTTTATGTCAGTGCAATGTCAAACTGTGTTTGTGCTCTCTAAAGAGGTAGGTAGAAAACACCTCAAAAACATTGGTTGGAAAATACCCAACTTAGGAACAAAAGTGCTGACGTTTTTGATGTTTCGAAAAGCGGTATTCTGTTGATTTTGGAAAAAAGTAGTAAAGTTGTTGCAGGTCACTGTAGTTACCTGTTTTATCGCTGTCGCCATTGACACTGCTGACATTTGCCAAAAAATATACTTGGTGTGCGGAAACAATCATATAAAATGTTTTTAGAAGTTACTCGTTTTTGCTGATAAACTTTCGCCTAAAAAGAGCACAAAACTGAAGTTAAACGTTGCTAGTAAAAATCCAAAATAAAGTGCTTACTTAAAAATATTTTTTTCAATTATTACATGTAATCGTCATTTTTCCTAACAAACTTTTCCCAAAAGTAAAAGTAACATCATTTCTGTAACAAAAACACAAAGTAGACGTAGAGAAATGCCAATTTCCAAATGAATGACCAGTTCATTGTTGGGCCCATCTGGCCAGCAGTGAACGTCAACTGATTGTCCACTCGCCAAATCATTTCATAGCAAGTGGCTAGCTTGATTGCCTCTCGGCTCCAAGATGTCTCTGAATCTCTGGCCACCCATGTATTGGAAAGTGGTCGCCTCTTTTTTACGGATACTAGAACTCCCTTCTTCGCAAAGATCGCCCCTAAAGTCGGTCCTGATTTGCAAATTTCATTGTTGACCTTTGGTACGACAACGGGGAGCACCAGTAAAAAGAACCACACAGTGGTCATCAACAGAACGTTGTAGATGGCAGTTTTTTGCAATAGGTTGCTTTGTTCTGAGACCCTGTACCCCGTAGTGTAAATGTGGAAAGGAAGTACGTAGTGCAGGTAGTAGGCGATTACTTTGGAGACGATGCTGTTGTTGTACCTCAGAATGAAGGCCGTCAGACGAGTGTGAGAAGTTCTGAATTTTCTGGCAGACTGGTTTATGTAGTCATCAGCCCCTTTTTCAGCGCTTTTCAATTTTCCCAACAACACAGTCAGTTTTCTGTTTACTTTTCGGTACTGAATGGCGTAAATGCAGCACACCAGATAGAGAATTAGAGGTGCCAGAAGGTGGAGCACATAGATGAAGAAGCTGTACAAACATAATGTGAAACTGACCACAATGTAGAAGAAATGTTGAACGCCGTTCAGCCATTGCCAGAAACTGCCAACGATGCTGATGTAGTTCACGAAAAGACCGGCAATGTACGACAAAAAAAGAATCGTTATCAACTTAAAGATGTAGTACACTAGTAGACACCAAATGCGCAAATTTTGCTCTAGAAGCGGATAGTATTTCAGTTTAGAGGACGTGTGCACTGTGAAACGGAGACAGAAAATCGCAATAAATCGACTAAACCATCCGTCTGAAGTTGTTCTCTGGTTATCTTTTTTCAATTTTAGCTGCCATTTAACTTGTCCCTTATTGCGTATAATCAAATCAAACAGATGCTCCCACACCACTTTATCTACATTGAGGCAGAGAAAACAGAAGAAACGAGCTGTTAAGAGTGTGACAAAAAACAGGTAAAAGTAGATAATTATAATGTATATACGACGTTCTTGTCGGTAAATTTGATGCTGTAGTTCAACGACAATTTCAAAATAATCAGAATAGTAATAATAGCCACAAAAAGATGAAATTGGCGATCGGAAAAAGATGAAAAAGTAGGATAGATAAATAAGAAGTCTAAAAGACAATGACAGGAGGTTTTTGATAAAGAAGTGAACAATGGTTTTTATAATATTCATTGTGAAATAAAAAAAGTTTGCTCTTAATTGAATGATTTTATGTGAGAATGAAAAAAGTAATGCTTGTGCGAGTAGAATGGTATTTCTGGTTTAGTATCAAAATGGCCCTACTGTCTTATTGGATTGAGTCTTTCACTTTGCACTCTACATCTTTTGTTCTGTTGGACCCCTCTCTACTAGATTTTCAATGTTCGATGTTAGCAGTTTAACAGAGTGATTGGTTTGTTTTAGGTGATTAAAAAGTGTAAGTTTTCTTTTTTACGATTTTCTAAGTTACACTGTTTTAGTGGCGCACTACCGACTTCTTTTTATACCTCGTTCGGTTGTGGTGTTTAATCGGTGTTGCGTTTATTTAGATCGCATGATTTTTAGGTAGGTGTGCGGCATTCTTGTCATTCATTTGGTCACGCCCAGAAATGGTGGTATGCGACAACCTTTAAATGTCACCATCAAGGGAAAATTCTGTTTCCCTAAATGCTTTGTTCTAAAAACCAAATGACTTGACATTTTTAAAAAAACAGTCGTGCATTAATGATCTCCAAGCAACGCAATTAAAATTGGTTGTTTATAAGTAAATAAAATTTTTTACTTTAAAAGCATGTTTTTCATTCTAATACAATAAACTGCAATAAACTGTTTGAATATTAACTGCAAGTTGCTTAGTTTTAATGATACTTGTAAATCAAGTAAAATTTTTAAAAAATACGCTTTGACATTTAGTGTATAAAAGTTTTATTATTTTGCAAAAGTAATAAAAGCCAATTAAACGTTCTCATTGTGTAGTTTTTAAAAACAAATATTTTTGCAATTACATGTAATCGTCATCCTTGCTAACAAACTTTCCACAAAATAAAAACACAAAAGAAGGTAGAGATATGTCAACTCCCAAATGAATGACCAGTTCATTGTTAGGTTCATCTGGCCAGCAGTGAACGTCAGCTGATTGTCCACTCGCCAAATCATTTCATAGCAAGTGGCCAGCTTTATTGCCTCTCGGCTCCAGGAGGTTTCTGAATTAGCCACCCAGATACTGGAAAGTCGTCGCTCTTAGAGAACATCAGCACTCCCTTCTTTGCAAACACTGAACTAAATCGGTCCTGATTTGCAGATTTCATCGTTGACCTTTGCGACGACAATGGTGATCACCATAAGAAAGAACCATAAAAGGCTCATCACCAGAACGTTGTAGATGGCAGTTTTTCGCGATAGGTTGCTTTGTCGAAAGACGTTGTACACAATACAGTAGGCGTGGAAAGGTAGTACATAGTGCAGGTAGTAGGCAATTACTTTAGAAACAATGCTATTGTTGTATCGCAGAATGAAAACCGTCAATGAGTGTGAGAAGTTCTGAACTTGCTGGAAAACTGGTTTATCTGGTCATCACCTCCTTCTTCAGTACTCTCAGCTTTCCCATCAACATTGTCAATTTTCTGTTACTTTTCGTACTGAATAGCGTAAATGTAACAAACCAGATAAAGTATAAGAGGTACCAAAAAGTAAAGAACGTAGTTGAAATAGCTGTACAAAATGAACGTGAAAATGACCACAATGTAGAAGAGCCGTTGAACGTCGTTTAGCCATCGCCAGAAACTGCCAACAATAAAGATGTAGTTCACAAAAAGACCGGCAATGTACGACAAAAAAAGGGTCGTCATCAGCTCAAAAACGTAGTAAACTAGTAGGCAACGAATGCGCAAACTTTGTTCCAAAAACGGATAGTATTTCAGTTTGGAGGATGTGTGCACTGTGAAACGGAGACGGAAAAGCACAATTAATTGACAAAACCATCCTGAAGTCGTTCGCTGGTTATCTCTTTTCAGCTGCAATTTAATTTGCTCTTCGTTGCAGATAATTAAATCATACAAATGCTCCCAGACTACTTTATCTACATTGAGGTAGAGAAGACAGAAAAGGCGAGCTGTGAAAAGGGTGACGTAAAGCAGGGCAAAATAGGTAATGTATGTACGACGGGCTTGTCGGTAAATTCGATGCCGAAGTTCAACGTCAATTTCAAAGTATTCAGGGTAGTTGTAATACGCGCAAAAGGATGAAATTGAAGATCGAAAGAAGATGAAAAAGTATGATAGATAAATAAGAAGTCTAAAAAATGGTGACAATCCTTTGCCGTGAATGGTCACCACTTGAGAGTGGAGGTTACGGAAAAAGAAATGGACAATAGTTTTTAGAGTACTCATAGTGAGATAAAAGAAAGATTTGTTTTAGATGAGTGATTTTACGTCAAAATGAAGAAGAGTAATGCTTGTTGTCAAAATACAAATGTTTTGACATTTCAAAAAAACAGTTGTGCATACCTGATCTCCAAGCAACGCAATTAAAATTGGTTGTTTTCAAGTAAATAAATTTTATATTCTAAGCATGTTTTTCATTCTAATACTTGCAATAAACAGTTTGCATATTAATTGCAAGTTGCTTAGTTTTTCATGATAATTTTACATCAAGTTAAAATTTTAAAAAAATGCATTTTGCAATTTTCTGTCTAAGAGATTTATTATTTACAAAAAGTAACTAACGGCAATTAAACGTTCTAATTGTGTAGTTTTTGTTGAACTTTTAGCACTCACTTAGACACAACAAAGGAACATCTACAATGCTGTTTTTCTTTTGTTAGCAAATTGTCGCCAAAATCGAACACTAGTGAAGCTATTAGAAACTGTCGCCACATCAGCTCAAACATTTTATACACTTTGAACTTTGCACTCTCAACTTGTTGTTAATTACTCAGCACTTCACCCACATCACCACAACAAGCTCAAGTCAAACATGGCAGACAAAAGCAAGTCAAACAAGTCGGCCACCTCGAAAAAGTCCACCGGAGCAGCCAAGCCGGCGCCACCAAAGAAGAAACAGCTCCAGCTGCTCCAGCTGCCGCTCCAGCCGCTCCCAAAGAGGCGACCGACAATCAGAAGAAGAAACCGCCCGCTCAGGTGGTGCCCAAAAGGCAGCTGCTCCTGCTGGTGGTGAAACGAAAGATGCCCCAAAGAAGCCGGCGGACAACACTAAAAGCGGAAAGGGAGCGGCAAAAGGCCGAGGCTCGACGAAGGAGCCGGGTCCCGGCCGGGAGGCCTTTCCATCAACGCCAAAGAGGTGGCGAAGGAGGCGGCAAAGGAGGCGGCCGACCTGGGCGACCCCGACGCGAAGCTGTACACCGAGCAGACGGCGGAGACGACGCTGCTCCCAGAGGGCGACCTGCACTCAAGTACGGGCAAGTACGACTGCCACGCCTTCTTCATCCTCTGCCCCGCCCACGAGAAGGTGCTGGTGACGAAACGGGCGAACGTCCGCTGGATGCCCTTCATTGAGATGCCGCCAAAGCGGAGCTGGGAGGATGGCGCTCTCGTCGGCTTCTGTTTGGTGCTGGCCGCCTCCGACAAGGCCCGTTTTGAGGAGCTGAAGAAGGCGCCGCCCTTTCGCTCGTATAAGTGCATGCACCTGCTGCGCATTCAAGTGCCGCAGACGCTGAAATTCATCAAGCGGACGACCTACTTCTTCACGCTCAATCCCGAGGCGGAGAACTTCTCCAAGTGCTGCTCCACAGAGATCGCCGCCCACCTCGAGTGGCTGCCGCTGGCCGACGTGAAGGCGGGCAAGGTGACCGGTCTGTGGGGGCCAGAACTGGTGGAGTGCAGCAAGCACATCGGCGACACGGCCGTCAAGGAGAAGATTGCCGAGTACAGGTGAGTCAAAAATGATACTTTTATTTAAAAAACTCTTGATAACTTTCTCCCATTTTCAGCCTGGAGGAGATGTACAAGTACGTGCCGCGAGACCCACCGCGCAACACCGAAGAGGAGTTGCTCAAATCGCTTTCACTGACGCAGACCGACGTGGAGCGTCTCTACGCCGACTTTATCGCCCACTGCTACCCTAGCTTCTACCTCTCGCCGGCCTCTTTTGCCGCCTACCTCTCCGCCCACGGTCTGGTGAAGGAGGAGGCAAAGGCGGCGAAACTCTTCACTGCCTTCAACGCCGCCCGCAACGGCTACCTCTCCTTTCACGAGCTGCTGCTGGGCCTGGCGGCAATGGAGCCGGCCGCAAAACAAGGCGAGCACCGGGCAAAACTGATCTTTCGCTACTACGACGCCGACGGGGCCGGGAAGCTGAACGAGGAGAAGGTGAAGGCGCTGGTAGCCGACTTGGGCGACGGGGGCGCCGAGCTGGGTAAAACGGTGGGCGAAGCATCCGAGAAAGACTTTGCCGCGGCGGTGGGCAAGAGTGAGGCGGCTGGGAAGCTGTGTCGCCTGCCGAAGCCGATCTTTGCGGAGATCAGTCGCGCCCTGGCGATGCAGCACTTGAAGCGGTACGACACGGCGAAGAAGGGCGGAGGCAGTGTGGCGGCCGCGTTGGCCAACGTCCTCCCCAAACGAGCCCACAAGGGCGTCTGCCCCACCTGTGTGGAGAAAAAGTTTGAACTTGCCGCCCACCTGGTGACGGTCGATCTGAGCGGGAAGGTGACGCCCAAGCGACTGGCCGCCGTAAAGCCGCCGGCCAAGGGCAAGGGAGAAGGTGGTCCGACGGCGGGGCAGTACTCCGCCGAAGTGGTCTTTCGTCCGTACTCTGTGGGCAACGTCATGCTGCGCCTCATTCGCCAGCTGGCCAAGGCGAAGGGCACGGTGGCGGAGCCGAAGGCGCTGCTGATGGGCGACCGCAAGGAGGACTTTTGGAAGTTGATCCTCCGCCTCTACCGAGACCTACTGATCCTCCTCGAGGCGGAGACCAAGTGCCAGAAGGCATACTCGCCCTGCTACGTCATCGGGTAAGGGTTGAACTTCATTTTTCTATTTTTTAACTTCTTTTCACCCTCTCCAGTGACATTCACGGCAACATCGAGGCAAGGACAATTTAATTATTGTCAATTACCAGTTTGCCTAATAATTCCCATTACCATTTTCACCAGGACCTGTTGCAGATGGAGCGCACCCTTTGGCCGCTGGCGCCGGTGATGGCGCCGGGTGTCTCTTTCTGGGCGACTACGTCGACCGCGGCGTCTGGTCGCTAGAGTGCACGCTGTACATTGCCGCGCTGAAGCTGCTCGCCCCCAATCGGATCACCATGCTGCGGGGCAACCACGAGGAGCGCACCACGCAGAAGCACTACAGCTACCTAAAAGAGTGCGTGCAAAAGTACGGCGAGGAGATGGGCCTAAAGGTCTGGGAGCTCACAAACCGCATCTACGACCAGCTGCCCGTCTGCGGCCTGGTCGACGACGCCATCTACTGCGCCCACGGCGGCCTGCCCAAATCGGCAAAAACTGTCGAGCAGATCGTCGAGGTGAAGCGAGACATTCGCAACCCCGAGAAGGAGTCGGACATCGCCTGGGAGATCCTCTGGTCCGATCCGGCGAATGAGCAGGAGTTTGTGGACACCTGCGAGCAGAAAGGGGTGGATCCAAAGACTTCTGGCGGTTTCGTCTTCAACACCAAACGCGGCACTGCCTTCAAGTTCAATGAGGCCGGGGCAGACAGCTTTTTGAAGGCCAACGGCCTGACGCACATCATTCGCGCTCATGAGGTGGCACCGGTAGGTTTTATTGCTTTTGAAATGAGATTGTGAGCCATTTTTTACTTTTTTCTGCAGCCTGGCTACGTCTTTCACTTTATCAACAAATGCGTCACCATTTTCAGGTTTGTCGTACACAAAGGGGTCACAACAAAAAAGTGATTACTTTCTATAATCACACTTTAATCCATTTTGTTTTACTAGTACGTCCCACTACTGCGGCAACAACAACCTCTGCGGCTTCATCCTCGCCGACAACCAGCGCTTGCGTGTCATTCACCTGGACACTGCCGCCAATGGATCGGCCACTGATTGAACAACAGATGAACACTCACACACACTCCTCACCGTTTCACATTTTGCTGCTTTTGTTTGTTTGCAGAATTTGCTGCCTGTTGATTTTTGGTTTATGTAGCAATATTTAAAATTGTTGTTTTCAACAGCAAAAACGGGTTTGAAATTGTTTGAAATTGAGATGCAAAAAAGTTTATGATTTGACCCAAGTGTAGGCGTACATAAGGCATTCCATATACAGAAACAAGCACTGTTAAATGTTTGAAGTAGGAAAAATTATTTAGAATAGTGAAAATACTTTTCACAAGTACATACTTTGAGAAAAGAAGTTCTAGTTACAAGTATATCAAGAGCTATAAAACGAAAGCATCTTTAGTAAAGGCAAAGGTCACACAAAAACAAACACTTACCGCCATAATTGATGCCGTACCTTTTGTCGACCACCAGTCGATTGATGTGCGTCCAAACGGTCAGCTGCAGTCTTATTGGAAGACACCGCTTGTTAGTGATAACGCTACTTCTTGCGCTAAACTGAAGCAGTAGAGCGCCACTTTTGTGAATGAAGTTTGAGATGAAAGCAGCGTAGAGGTGTGTGCCCAGCGTGCCCACCAGTGCCTCGACAATCAGGCCAGCAATGATCAGCAACATCAGCCCGTCCACTAAGCCAAAGGCAACTATCACAATGTAGTAAGCTGAAAAATAGAATTTGGTTATACTGATTGATTTCATTAAAAAAATAAATAAAACAGTAACTGGTTTTACCTGCTGCCGGAATATGAAGTGCAAGGTAAACAAGCAAAATTTGCCCAAAGAAAGTGTCTCCAAGAAAAAACATTTCAAAAAGGTAGAGGTTGTCTTTCAGTGCTACTTCTAAGTCATTAAAACGATTTTTTGCTCTAGATAGTGCTTTTTGAATTTTTCTGTAGTTTTGCCAAAACAAAAACTGAAAGTACAATAGTCCTGTTACAGCAAACGTTGCTACCCAGCTAAACTATAAAAGTTATTAGTTGAGTGACAAACAAAAAACAAAATGATTTAATAATTACCATTTGTGCAAATGAGCACCAGAAGATGAAAAAGAAACAAAAATGTAAAACGAAAACAGGTGCTAATGCAATAAAACTGAAAATTGACTGAAAAAGGGAATTGGTAGTTAAGAAGACAATCAAAACAATGGTGAATGCGGCCAAACACAGATCCAAAAAAGCGATAAAAAGCTGAATAAAATTAGTGACGATCATGGCTATCCGGCGAAATAGAACTTGGTTGACAGTGGAGGATAAAAAGGTCGCTGGAGGCAATGGCATCGACACGCCACTGCACCCAAAGAAAGCGTGCTCTGCAAGGACGCCCAGCTTGGTGATGCTGCGAAAGTACATTGCCCAGTAAAGGTAACCAGAGAAGCACAATAGGCCAATGATGAAGAAGCAAAACTGCGGGTGAATGTTCAGTATGAAGGTTGTGTCAAGGAGGACAGCTCTGGCGAGTGGACTGAGTGGAAGGAAGTAGAAGGCAAGATACAGCAGAACCATGTACCCCAGAAAGAGAAAATAGGCGTAAAAGAAACGCAATGTGCCCGGGTCTTTCTGCTCGACCACCAGGGCACAGGTGGCAAAGTATTGACGACTGTGGCCTAGCTCCTTGTACGGAACCACTGACTGGAGGAACATGATGGCAGCTTTCTTCATGATGGGCTTCATTCTGACAAAGTAAAACTGAAACGAAACTTGCAATTTAGACATTGTAAGTGACATTTAAAGGCGACTTTTCACAATTAATTAAAAAATGTGCAGCACAATTTAGCTAATGTGACTTCAATCTATCAATCTAAGTCAATTCAGACTTTCTTTCTATTTACGGTGCGTTTAGTATTTGTGCAAAAAAACATAAATATTTGAAAATGTAATTAATGAAACTTTAATGAGTTCCGGCTTGAGGAAATTGAAAACAAATTGATTGTAGTTACACACACGCCACAACAAAACAAAAATGCATTGCTAACATTGTAAAGTGCTTTCCGTTTAACAAAAGTACTTTTAAAAAATCTATACTGTGACAGTTTTACTACACTAGACAAAATCTTGGCTTCCAGAAGGCGTCACGTTTGTAAAACTGGCACCTGATTTAACAAAAATATTATACTTTGAACTTTGACTACAAACAAATCAGCTCTTTGGATAGGCGGCAGGGTCGACATGTTGTGGTGGACACTTGGGCCCTGTCAAAAGTTGACAATTTGACTCGCATTTATCCAGGTGACCCTTCATTGGCAAGGGCGTACGCGTGGATCTTGGTGCTCAAGCTCATACAGCTCGCATTTTGGGCTGAACCCGGTGCAACAAGTGGCAAGAGTGTCATTGCGTGTCAGCTCACACTCGGCTGAGCAAGCCGGTGACAGTAAATCTGTCCGTGGGTTGCACATGGCGCAGCGGTGCAAGAACTGCCGTGGTTTCAGGCGTAGCAGATCGTTGGATGACAGATGGACTGTCTTGGCAAACTCCTCAGCAAAGAGAATGGTTGGGCTGATATGTTTGTTGTAGAAAAGTATCGAAAGTTAACAAAACATATTTAGTAGTTTCTAGATTTCTTACCAGACGAGGTGGTAGTCACCAAAGGAGTCGGCAATTGCCAGTCTGAAAATTAAACAGTAAAAACTTTGTTTATTTTGTTTACCAAAAAAACTCACTTTAGTTGATCTTGTGTAGCATTGGCGGGCAGTTTTCCTGTGTAGTACTGGGCAATCTCCGTCTCATAGCCAGCATGGAAGAACTTCATTGCTCCTTGATAGCATCCTTTGTGGTGTTCACCGTCAACTTCTGGTTGGAGTGAACCTCTGGAGAGAGCCAGAGGACAAAACCTACAATGACAGGGTTTGAGTTTTTTGCCTCTAAACCTTAAAAAACTAAATCTCTTACCTGATCCTTCATGTGAGTGGTGCCAAACTGAAAACAAAAAAGTTTGCAAAAAATGTAACTTAAAAATTTTTCCAACATACCATCAGATCAACATCATGATTAAACTTGCCACCCTTCAGCGCCTCAACCGGTCTGATTGGCAGCAGCGACTCTGGGTAGACGGGCTTAAAGTTCTGATTTTGGGTAGTCAGCCATTGGTAACCGTCGACCAGTTCCTGAACCGTCTTTCCCTTCAGACAGTCGACCAGCTGGGCGGCGGTCTCATTGTTGCAGTGCACTCGGCCCCCGAGCCACTTGCCCACCTCACCGTTCTTTTGTACGTCTGAACGCCAAAGTAGCTGTTCGGGGCGCCCGACTGCATGATCGCCCGGTGGAAGAGACCCTTAGAGAGGGGCGACAACAATAGAGAACCGACAGCAAAGGAGCCCGCCGACTCTCCGAAGATGGTCACATCGTGCGGGTTTCCGCCAAAATGGGCGATGTTCTCGTGCACCCAGCGCAGGGCGAGCAGGGCGTCATAGAGGCCCAAGTTACCCGGGTGGTCCTTCTTGGTGTTCTCTCCTCGCGAGGAAGCCGAATGGGCCCAATCTTAAATTAGTAAAGATAAAAATTAAACTCTTTTTATTTTTGATATATTCAAACGACTGACCGGTACTGGACCGTGACGACGATTACATCGCCTTTACTGGCCAGGTAGCGGCCATCGTAGGCCATTGTGAAATGGAGCCAGAGTTGTAGCCACCTAAACCAAAATGATAAATTTGTTTTTGTATAAACCTTTATCATCAACCACAACTGTTACCTCCGTGAATCCAGAACATCACCGAGCGGTTGGTGTGGTGCGAGTGTGCGGTCTGGTCACCGTCAGGTAGAGGCAGTCCTCGCTGATTGTTTCAGTGTGGAAGGGCAACTTGTTGGGCGCCACACCGACGCCGTGCTGGGGACAGGCGTCACGCCAGTGGGTGGCATTGTACGTTCAGTCCACGGCTCAACGGGGTGGCCTTTTCGAACGTTTTGCGTGACCGTAGCGGATTCCTGGGAATGTAAAAACTGTTATGAAAATGTACAACAAGATAGTTTGTGCTTACCAATGTAAGAGTCCACTTTGTGGCCATGAGCAGCCTCCTCAATGACGCCCTGCACCTTGCCGTCCTTTAGCTTAATGACGTGCGACAGTTTGGTGGATCAGCTTCTGCAGCAAACGCCCAGCTGATGACGCCGATGAGCAAACAAAGGTAATTGAAAACTTCATCTTCTTCCCTTGACACCAAAAAATCTAGTGTCACAGTCAACAAAGTCTGAAAAGTGCTGATACACTCTGTCAGCTACTGCTGAAGAGGGCAATGGTATTTATTGTTGCCATTTCTCAACAGGAGCATTGAAGATGATTAATTGTTGAGGCACCTAATGTCTCCTTACGATGAAATTATTTTAGTTGTCTGCAGCACTACAGCGCCCCAAAATAACTAATGCTTTCTAATCAATAATGCTAATTATTGGTGCACTAAGTGACAAAAAGAGAAAGCAAAATGTAGGTAAAGAAAACAAAAACTAACTTTTTTATTTTTATTTATCTGCTCAACGATAAAATTCTGCTATTGCCTAGTTTCATCACCCGCGGTAAACAGCAACAATCTACAACTTTGAGCTAAAGAGATGTGTCATCCCTGCACCTAAAATTAAACCTAAGCAATCAATCAATCGGCAAAGATCCTCGGCTTCCAGAAGGCATCACAATTGGCCTTGTACCGCCCATCTACCATTCGGTACTTGTGGGCGTTCAGTTCAATGTAGCTGGTAGCTGGCGCTGACAAAGTTCCGTCAGCACTTCTACTGAAAGCCTCTTTCCACTCGACTGAGCAACAGTGCCCGGATGTCCACTCTGGCAAAGTTGTCCACGCCGAATCATGTCCCGACTGAGCGTCGCCTCCTCGTCCGTGTACACGATTCCCTGCAGCTCGATGGGCACTCCAAAAGTGGGCGGCACGTCGATGGCGTGACAGACGACGCCTTCGCCCGCCGGACAGCCAAAGGCCGGCACTGAGGAGGGCTGCACCAGGCGGTAGCTGTAATACCGGGTCTTCGGCTGCTGTCGGGCGATCTCTTCACCGAAAAGAATTGTCGGACTGACATTTTTATAATAAAAAATATAAAAAGTTAGCAATAGAAGCATTAGGTGGCATTTCTTTTCTTACCAGACAAGATAATAGTCTCCAAAAGCGTCAGAAACTGCCTTCCGCACGGCAAACGGATCCGAAGCGTTCGCACCGCCTTCAGGTAGAAGTCAATGATCTCCGTTGTGTTTCCCAAATGACTGTCAAGCGGCCCTGACAGTGTGCTGAAAACTAAGTTCATCACCAGCCTCGCCTTCTCCAGAGACAGTCGGCAGAGGTGCTGTTCCGGGTGAGGTTGAACATGTTGCAAAGACGGACATGCCCTCGTCGTTGACGACGCAAAGAGCAGGTCAATGTCGCGATTGAACTTGCCGTCTTCACCGCCTGAACCGTCTCAGCGGCAGGAGCTCCGTTTCGTGAGTGGGACGAAGGGCCAGTTCGGCGTCGGTCATGGCAGTGGCGACGGCAGTCAGCTCCGGCACGGTTTTGTCGCGAATGCAGGCAATAGAGTGGGCGATGCTGTCAGTGTTTGGGCAGTTCAGCCGCCTGGCCACCACCTGAGTGCCTTCAGCGAGTCGGCCTTCGATTGTGAGCCGACGGCGGAAGTGGGCGCTCCTGACTGCATGATGGCTCGGTGGAAGAGGCCGTTTGCCAGCGGAGAGAGCACCAGCGAGCCGACGGACATTGAGCCGGCACTCTCGCCGAAGATGGTAACCTGCAGTTTAAATTTTGGTTAATAAAACTTTTATAGTTTTTCATTTACTGACCTGTTTGGGATCGCCGCCAAAAGCGGCAGCGTTTGCCTGCACCCATTTGAGGGCAAAGATCTAAGAAGTTAAAAAGAACAAAATAAAACAAACAAAATTGTTCTAAAAGATAATCCTACTGATCGTAGAGGCCTAGATTGGGCGGCACAAGTCATCGCCGCCGTAGAGGAGGCCCAAAACTCAAGTCGATAGTTTATAGTGACAACGACCACGTCGCCTAAACTAGCCAGCATCTTTCGTCATTGGTGAAGGTGAACTCGCTGCCGATGAGAAGCCACCGCCGTGAATCCACACCATCACCGGACGCAGTTTGCTGCTGGTTTTGCCGGCGCAAAGACGGACACAAAAGGCAGTCCTCGTTGGTGGCCTGGGCCATGTACCCGCCCACAGGGTGTTGACCGTAGGGAATTCCCGGCTGAGGACAGGCAAACTGAAATTGGGTCGCATTGTACACGCCGCTCCAAGGTTCAGGCAATTTAGGTTTGGCAAAACGGTCCGCTCGAGCTTATTAAGAAAAAGGTTTTGTCAAACTTTTTTGGTTTGAGTTTTACCTCATTTTATCCTTACCATATCGGATGCCTGTCAGATAAAATAATAAAGGTTAGATTTGAGTTTAAAAAAAACTTTTTACAACAACTTACCATGAAAAACATTCACACTTTGTTCGTTCTCCACATCAACCACAACTCCTTGCACTTTTCCGCCGCTCAATGTACTATAGGTGATGGCTTTACTGATGCAGCAACAGCATGACAATAGAAAATAAAAGCCAAAATGGCGACAGTTTGGCTGTAATCATTGTGCTTCAATTAACTAAACTTTGTACCTATGTAAAAAGGCAAAATGTAGCTCACAAACTTAAATACTCATTGTTAATTTATTAAAAATAATCAGCTACGATTTCCTTTGGGTGTAGGCACTTCAACAATGAGCATACAGCAGATTAAAGCAGATTAAAAGTTTTGCATTGCCTAATAAGGCAACAGATTAAAGTGCAGTTTTTGGAGTGCAGGGCTGATACCACTTGATAAGTTCATGTCGATATCATCACCACCCAATCAACAACCTAAGTAAAAATAATCGGCTTCCAAATCTTCTCACATGTCTCCTTGAAATGCCCAGAGACTAGTCTGAAGTGTCCCACTCTAGGTGAATGTAGCGAGTGTTGAAGTCATTTGTTCTCGATGGAAAGACTCCCTCCAGAGGGCGTTTGGGGGTGACCAACCTTGGCAAAGGTGGTCCAGTCCTCGATCATGCGGTGACTGAGCTGAGGGCGGCCGGAATATTCTTCGCCAGCTGAGGAGGAAGAGGTAGAAGATGTCCTGACCGTGACTGACGCCCATCCACTTGTAGGTGGGAAAGCCAAGGTCGCCCATGGGCGCGACCTGCATCAGGCGGTAGGCGTAGACGTGACTGGTCATCGGCAGCTGTCGGGTCAGTTCTTCGCCGAAAATGACGCTAGGGCAGACGATGTTAAGGTCACCCAAACAGCGCTTATGGCTAGTCTGAATTGGTAGACAAAAAAACGGAAAATTTTGTAGTACAATTTCGAAGTCCAAAACACTTCCCCAAACTTACTTGAAATCATCCTGACTGGCGGTACTGTGCAGCTTGTCGACGTAGTAGTCGGCGATCTCCTTTCCATGACTGGCCAGTCCGTACAGTGCCATGATCCGGTTGATGTAGCCCTTGGCCGTCTGCACTGTCAAATTAGTTCCTCCCTCCTTGCCCAGCTCCGGGAAAAGCATGGGGCGAAAAGGGTGCCCTCATCTCGGGTGACGCCGTAGATGTAGTCGACGTGGTTTACCTGTCCCGCCTCCAGGGCTACCTTGGGTCGGAGTGGCAGCAGCTCATCGCCGAAAACTGGCAGAAAGAGGTCGTTGGTGGCGAGGTCGTTCAGCGTGGCCGGCAGCAGCTGGGCGGGCGTTTTCCCTTTGATGCACTTCATCGTTTCTTTCAAACCAGCGTCCACCGTACAGTTCACCTTTTTGGCAAATTTCTTTGTCTGCTCAAAAGAGCTGTTCAGTGAGGTGGAGAAGCTGAGCGCTGAGCCTGACTGGGCGATGGCTCGGTGGAAAAGGCCCTTGGCGAGGGGAGACAGGACGAGCAGAGAGACGCTCATGCCGCCGGCACTCTCCCCGAAAATGGTCACCTTTGAAGGGTCACCACCAAAAGCGGCAATATTTTCCTGGACCCATTTAAGGGCGAGGACCTGTTGAAAAAGTGTGGAAAATGGTAAAATAAAACAAAATTTTTTTTAAAAAGCTAATCACACCTGATCATGCAGTCCCAGATTGGGCGGCACATCCCCGCCAGTGATGAAACCGAGTGGGCCCAGGCGGTAGGCGATGGAGACAAAAATGACGTCCTCATCAGTGGCAAAGTGCTGGCCGTTGTAGATGAAAGAGAAGATGCTTCCGAGCTAAAACATGTTAGGGTTAGTTATTGAAAGCTATAAATCAGCAAAGTTATTTGTCGCGTACCTCAAAAGCACCACCATGAATCCAGACCATGACTGCTCGATTGGCCTTTGCCTCCACCGGTCGGTAGAGGTTGAGGAAAAGACAGTCCTCACTGATGCTCACATTTTTCATGGACGCATCCAGTTGATTTCCAAACTGAGGACAGGCGTTACGCTGCTGGGTGGCATTGTACGTGTCTGACCAAGAGGCCACGGGATGTGGTTTCTCAAAGCGGGCCGCAATTCCTAAAAAATACTCAAGATTAAAACATGTGAAACAGTCATTAATTTTCAAACTTACCGTATCGAATAGCCTGAAAAAATTCCACTTTCTTCTGGTCGCCGGCATCAACCACCAGACCTCGCACCTTTCCACTCTTCAACTGTACAGTTTGAGTGTAGCTAGGTTCGGCAGCAGCAGCTGGTGAAGGCTGCTGAAGCAGTGCAAGGGCCACTGCAAGGGCGCACAAAGGGAGCAGGAAAACCTCCTTTTTAATCATCTTTCCAGCTTTTTAAAAACACAACTCTATTATCCAAACTAGCAGCTGCATCAACTTTATATCAATAACTCACAGGTGCACAACAGAGATAATCATCTGTACAAACACACAAACACACTCAATCAAAGGTGAAGTGGGGCCTGGCTTTATCACCCAATCAGACCATTTAGTGTCAGCGTTGATGCGTGTGTTTACATTACACCAGTGTTTGGATGAACGGAAATTAAATCACATTTGTACTAAACAGCCTTCAATTACAGTTGCATTACATCACTTACAAAAACAAAAACACACCCCTAGGGAAAGATGATCGGCCTCCAAAGGCGACCGCACAGTTCGGTGAAGCCGCCGGAAACGAACTTCATATTGCCAGACTCAAAGTGCAGATAAGTGGTGTTGAAGTCGCCAGCCTCCCGGTTCACCGCCTCCTTCCACAGGGCATTCTCCGGACGGCCGGCGCGGCAAAGGCCGCCCAGTCCTCGACCATTCGGTGGCTGAGCAGACGGGCCTCCCTGAAGGGCGCCAACAGCTGCGGCATAAAGAGGTAGAAGACGTCCTGGCCGTGGCTGACGCCCATCCAGGGGGGAATGTGAAAGCCGGGCACCATATTTTCCGGCACCGGCTGCATCAGTCGGTAGGCGTAGACGCGGTTGGAGGGGGGCAGCCGCCGGGCCAGCTCCTCGCCGAAGATGATGCTCGGACAGACGAGGATCATGTCGCCCCAGACGGCGCTGATGGCCGCTCTGAAGTTGGGAGGTAGTAAAAGTATGTAGAAGCTTTAAACAAAAACTGCTAAAACTTACTTAAAATCATCCTGACTGGGGTTTTGCAGCTTGTCGATGTAATAGTCAGCAATGGTCTGGCTGTGAGCCGCCCTCCCGTACAGCGTCATCAGCCGACCAATGTACTCCTTCGCCGACTGCGCCGTCAGATTGGCCTTGGCCAGTTCAGGGAAGAACATCAGCAGGAAGAAGGTGCCCTCATCTCGGGTCACTCCGTAGACGAAGTCGACCGGATTGAACTGGCCGGTGGTCAGCGCTGCCGAGGGCTTGCTGGGCAGCAGCTCGTCGCCCCACACCGGTCGGAACAGCTCGTCGCTGGCCAGGTCATTGAGCGTAGCCGGGAACAGCTCGGCCGGTGTCTTCCCCTTGATGCACTGCACCGCCGCCTGCAGGTCTTTGTCCACCGAGCAGTTGACCTTGGGGGCAAATCTTTTGGTTCGCTCGAGCGACTGCTCTAGGGAGTCGGTAAAAGCAAGCGGTACGCCAGACTGGGCAATGGCGCGCTTGAAGAGCCCCCTTGCTAGGGGTGACAGCACCAGAGCTCCGACGCTCATGCCGCCGGCACTCTCCCCGAAGATGGTCACCTTTGAAGGGTCACCACCGAAAGCGGCGATATTTTCTTGCACCCATTTGAGGGCGAGGATCTGTTCAGAAGAGGTGTGGAAAGTGGTAAAATAAAGCAAAACAAACAAATCAAATAAAAGCAAATCCTACCTGATCATGCAGTCCCAGATTTGGCGGCACGCCTCCTCCGGAGAGGAAACCGAGTGGGCCCAGGCGGTAGGCGATGGAGACGAAGATGACGCCCTCTTCGGAGGCAAAATGCTGGCCATTGTAGAGGCGGGAGAAGATGCTTCCAACCTAGAGAAGAACAAAGTTAAGAGTGTTATCAAGTGCTCAAACAGATCAAAATTTTTGCAAATATTACCTCAAAAGCGCCGCCGTGAATCCAGACCATGACTGCCCTCGGATTGGGCCGCTCTTCCACCGGTCGGGCGAGGTTGAGGAAGAGGCAGTCCTCACTCTTGTTCACGCTCTCCATCGACCTGTCCATCCGGGGCATGCCAAACTGCGGACAGGCGTCTCGCTGTTGGGTGGCATTGTACGTGTCGGGCCAGGGCTCTACTGGACGAGCTTTTTCAAAGCGGGCCGCCGTTCCGTAGCGAATCGCCTGAAAGAACTGCACCTCCTTCTTCTGGTCGCCGATGCTAACATTGACCACCAGGCCCCGTACGTTGCCATTCTTCAACTGTACAATTGGGGTGGAGCGAGGGGATTCAGGTACAGTTGTGTTAGCCGCCACCGCAACCACCAGAGCAAGGGCAACCAAAGTCAGCCTAAAGGTGATTTGCTTCGGCATCTTCTTCTGCTTCTTTTTCTCAAAGCTGAAACTTATCATCAGCTTGCCAGCCAATTTATAGCCAATCCAATCGCCTTGGCCTTCTAGTTTATCAGCGAAAAGCACTCAATCAGAAGTGAAGTGTTTTATTATTGATATCAACAGCAGAGCAATTAAAAAGTCTTGTAACATCTGTTATTATCTTCACTTTTCAGCTAAAATTTGGCTGAAATGTGCAGGCACAAACTTGATGTCGCTTGGTGCAGTTTTTATCATATGACGTGTTTAAGAAAATTCAAAACCACAACTTTCTTTAATATTCACAATTGGCAAAGATTCAAATAAGCAAAAAACAAAAATAAATTGCTATTGTGTACGAAGCAAACTGAAAAGAAGGACTTAATTACGCTGAGCAATTAATGTGCATTTTAATGTGCTTCTCCCACGAAAGAAAGGTACAACCTTAAGACATTTAGCAGTTTCTTTAATTAGCTTTGCACTCACCAAAAATCAATATTCAGTCTACTCCCAGAGTCTTTGCTAGATTCTACAGTCTTCAAAGCGATAACATAAAAACATAATGTGCAGTAAGAAACAGTACATACATGTGGATAGAAAGGAAACAGTCCAGTACTTTCAGAGTAAGGGTTTGACTATTATTTGACCAGAACCACCAAAACTCGATGAGATGATAAAGTCGTCTGGGGCGGTGAACAGGCGAACTCTGGTGCTGCACACTCTGACGGCCTCCGCCGAGAGGATCATCTCGATCAGGGTGCGCGGCATTCCGTGGCCGTAGTGAAGGCGTCTGATGTGACAGCGAATCTGGTAGCGGTAGAAGGCCTTGAAGGAGCACCCGGGCCAGATGCAGACGTGATAGAGAAATCGGGCAGGCCAGTGCATCCTCAGAAGACGATGGCAGAGGACGGCGTTCTCGCTGCCGAACAGCTCCAAACACTGCGGACAGCCGTGGACTTGATGTTGTTGCTGGTGATGGTGTTCATGAGAAGATATTGGTGATAATTGAAGTGGTAACTCCGAAGAAACGGCGGAACTCATCTTGGGAGAGAGATTTTAGAAGCAAAACAGTTGCCGGTGAGAGGATAAAAACAAAACAAAATAGAAAACAGAAACGAGCAAAAACAACGTGTTTTTTACGTAAAGGCGCAAATCGTGACTCATCTTACACGTGTTCATTCACGCGCAAACTCGACGCACACTTTTTCAAACCGCCTTTTAGAATGTTGTTGATAAGGAATTTGATAAGAAAAAGGCTTTATTACACTCCAGAAGATTCCGTACAGAACATTTGCTCAATCTTCATCGCCAACTCCTGGTGTCTATCTCTGGCCAGTATTCTCTCTGATGCAGCCGCCAGCTTGCTCTTCAACTGCTCATCCCCTAGAAGTTTCTCAATGGCGGTTAACAGCTGCTCTTCGGTGAAGGAGTAGGTGTGAAGGCGGACACCGTAGCCGAGTTCGTCCAGTCTTTGAGCACTGAAAAAAAGAGGGAAGAAAGTTGTCAAAGACTGAAAACATTGTGCAAGTTTTGTTGTTGCCTTCCACTCACTTGTCAAACTGATCGGAGTAAATGGGAAACACAATCATCGGCTTTCCGAGGGCAAAGACTTCTGTGACGGTGTTGCTGTTGGAATTTCAAAGTTTAGCAATTTGAGAATCAATTGCAAAAAAACGATTCTTACTTTCCACCATGGGTGATCACTAGGTCAACCAGAGGTAGAATGGAGGTCTGCGGCAGGTATCGCTCTCCCCACATGTTTTCCGCCAGACTGAACTCCTCATGTCGGGGACCCTTCGAGACAATGTACTTGTGGGGAGTGGCACCCAGAATGGCCACAAACCGACGCATCAACTCAAGATCATAACCGCCCATTGACCCCAAAGAAAGGTACACTATCTTCCCGCTAAACTTCCCACCCAAGGTATCATTTAGAAACTGTTCAGGAGCACCGAGCTTCTTCAGTTGATCTTCTCTATTATCACCAGTCTTTTTAGAAGAAGCGCTCATACGCTGAAAGACCTCCAAGTTAAACCACTCTTTGCTTCTAATTTCCTCGTAGTTGAGCTCTTCTGGGTAGGCGTAAACGGTAAGTGCCTGCGTCCATGGAACGGTGACATCTCCCGGGTAGCGCTTGTAGCCTATTCTCTCGATGAAGTCATTGAACATTGGGGAAACAAAAACCTGTCGTCGCAACTTGTTGAACTCAATCCACTTGCTTCGGTCGCTGTTGCTGGGCAAACCTGCAGACGGCAAAAACACTGTCATTTTCTAAAACTTTTATATGCTAAGTTCACTTGCCTGAATGCGCCGGCGGGTGGCTGGCCTCGTCGTCGACGATGTAGCTGATGGGCGTGCAGCTGACCTGGCGCACCCAGGGAATGCCCGAGTAGTAGATGGAGGGCCAGAGGACGCCGCAGTCGGCGTAGATTAGGTCCGGCCGGTACCGCTCGATGGCCTCCTTCAGCCCTCGCTCAAAGACCTCGATCTCGGCGTAGTTTCCGCTGGTCTTGCAGAAGGCAAGAAAGTTCTGCAGCTTCTCCGTCGGCGAGTAGGGGCCGAAAACCTTGCTCGCGAAGAGGTCTCGGGCGATGACCTCGCCTGGCCTCTCCTCCTCCCGCCTGCTGACATTCTCGATGAGGTGCTCCTCGTAGCCGTACGGTGCCAGCTTTCCTCTGAACGTCTGGTTCACCACAAAGATCACTCGGTGGCCTCGGCCGGGCAGGGCGGCCAGGGCGCCGGTGGCGGCGTTCACCGGGCCGACGACGTTGTACGGCGCCGCTAGGATCGTCAGGGACTTGTTTTGCTTGCTTGCCATTGTTTTAGAGTTTGAAGAAATTAGAAAATTGTTACTAAATCTGAAGAAGGCTCATTTATAAAACTGTCGTTTACTGACGCCCTGTTGTTGCTATTTTTGTGAAGGAGATAATTTGTTGCAATAGTGCGCTGAGATTGTGCACTATCCCACTGATGCTGCTGCTTACGCAACTTTAGGTGCGAAAAGATAAAACCTGTTCGCTCAAATTACGAATAACCTTTTTACCATCAAACAAAGTACACATTCATTACAGTTTCTCAACTTTGAGTTTTTGATGACACACTTTTGCTTAACCCAAAAGTGAACTGCTGCTGCACTGATAAGCTTCATTTGCAACAAAGTGCACTGTGTGTAGCTTGATTTTAGAAAGCCTGTAACAACAAGAAGACAGTTTACTTCACTGAACTTGGCGATTGATAGTCAGAGGGAGCCAAAGCAAATCAAACCAAACAGTCATCATGATAAGCGGTAGTTTGCGACCGGTGCCAAAAAAAATATAAGAACAACAAGGATAGACACCCAAGGATAAAAACCAAAAAGTGGTGGCCCCTAGAGCGACTGGCGGAGATAACAGTGGCACAACAGTAGTCAACGGTAGTGGCTACAGACTAAATAACAACAACAACAGCTAATCTTAGGCAAATCATAAGCTGCTGCTGTTTTTTGGCCAACTGTCATAGGCGAGGAAAACACCAGAAACGGAGAGCATCGCAGTTAGACAGTTTAAGCGAGAAAAAAGACAGGGAAAAATCCATCACAAAAATGATGTCCAATGTCCCGCAGATCATATCCACAAACAAAGTGGAGGCAATTCGTTTCTCCGTGGTGCTGTCATTTGAGAGCTTCAGCAGTCGCCTCAATCGAGACTCATTCTACGACAGCAAGACCTTCTCGCCGCCGGGCAGACCCAATGGACCGCACTTTTTCCTCCGACTGAAACCAAAACGGTACTTTAACTACACAAACACGCACTACGTCAAACTGGAGTTTCACCTAGCTAATTCGGCAGCTGCAGAAAAGTGCTTCAGAGTGCACCACAGCACGGAAATTGTCAGTCAGAATGAAGAAAAGTACGGACAGCCTAAAGGTAAAGACAGATAAAAAAACATGTTTTCATTTACCGGAACACGCAAAACTTAACAGAATCAACTTTCACAACCAACGACGACAAATCGTGGTTGCTTTTTGAGCACTCTCACCAGGAGTTGTTTGACCCCTCCAAAGGCCTGCTGCCCGATGACACGCTGACGTTTTGCAGTGAGGTAAAGTGACATTTTTGCTAAATTAATCTGATTTAGCCTTGCCATTTTTCCCGTCCAAACACCGTTCAGTTCACTTTTTACCTTGAGCACGACACTGAGGAGGTGCTCTTCTCTTGCAGAGACAAATACAAAAGCAAAGGATTTTTTGGCGTCACCCAGCAGCAGCAGAAGCTAATCACCGATCTGAAACGCCTCTACGAGAGCAAGGCTTTTGCCGATGTGATCCTTCAGAGTGGTGACCAGCAATTCCCAGCCCACAAAGCACTGCTCACCACCCGATCTCCCGTCTTTGCGGCCATGTTTGAGCACCCAACGACAAAGGAGTCGATGGAGGGTCGAGTGGTGATCGAGGACGTCAGTGCAGAGGTGCTCCACCTACTGTTGACTTTTCTCTACACAGGTGCAGTAGATTTTAAAGGTGAGAATTTGACGGTGGAACTGCTAGTAGCTGCTGACAAGTACCAGGTGGACAGTTTGAAGGCCATCTGCGCGGAACGCATTGCAGCCGGACTCAGCGTTCAGACAATGTTTCCCACCTTGCTCATCGCCGACCTGTACAGTTCACCGGAGCTGAAGTCAAGAGCGATGGACTTTATTGCGCAGTAAGTGCTACATTACAATCTGTTTACAATTTTTTTCTAAAGCAAACCCCTTTTCCTCAGTCAAACTTCAATTCAGGATAGGGTGAAAGCGTTGCTTAACGTCAACGATTCACCGGAGAAGATGATTGCACTGCTACAGAAGGCAGTTCAGTTGTGACGCCGAAAACGATGTTCGTGTGCTGATGTTGTCAAAGTCCCTTCAATAAACATGCACTTAGTTGACATTTGCAAACAAATTAAAAACCAGGCTAGTTATTGGCTGGTAGAGCTTCTTTGCTCAAGTTGAATGTCGTTCGCCTGAATCATCGCTGCTCTCTCTCTCTCTCTCTCTCTCTCTCTCTCTCTCTCTCTCTCTCTCTCTCTCTCTCTCTCTCTCTCTCCCTCTCTCTGGCTGCCAATGCTGCAACTAGTGTTTGAAAGAGGAGACAGATGGACAGTACGCTCGTGGTGACTACGGTTGCTACGGAGAGGCTTGCAAATGTCAGTTCCGGCGCTGCTGAACAGCTTGAGTTGCTGCTGCTGCAGGCAAATCATAGTCTGCTCTTGATGCAGCCGCATTCGGCCAACTGTCAGAAGCAAAGAAAACACCTGAAACGGCGCATCGCATTGCATTTGAACAGTTTTAACGAACTGACAAAAGAAATGTCTACCACAAAAATGTCGCCCAATGTCCCGCAAATCATCTCCACAAACAGAGTGGAGGAAATTCGCTTCTCGGTGGTGCAGTCATTTGAGAACTTCAACAGTCGCAACAGTGAGGAGAGATTCTATGTTGACAGCAAGACCCTCTCGCCGCCGGGCAAACCCGATGGACCGCATTTTTTTCTTCGAATGCACAAGCACCCATCCCCCTACGAGCACACAAACGATTACTACTTCAACTTGGAGTTTCATCTAGCATCTTCTTCTTCTTCTGCTGCTGTTGCTGCAAAATGGTTCAAAGTGCGCCACAGCACGGCGATTGTCAGTCAGAGTGGAGAAAAGTACGGACAGTCTGAAGGTAAACACAAGTTCAAAATGTGTTTTTCACTTAAATAAATTTACTCAACTTTAGAATCACACTTCACAACTAACAAAGAGAAATCGTGGCATCTTTTTAAGCTTCGCCAACGAAAGCAGTTTGACAACTCCAACGGCCTTCTGCCTAATGACACATTGACGTTTCGTAGTGAGGTAAGGTTGTTTAGGTATAAGAATAAATTGATTCAGCATTTTTTCTCTAAACACCGTTCAGTTCACATTTTACCTTGATCACGACAACGAGAAGGTGTTCTTCTCTGGCAAGGATAAATACGAAACCAGCGGACTTCTCGGCGCTGCCCAGCAGCAGATAATCACCGATCTGGAGAACCTTTACGTGAGCAAGACCGGCGCCGATGTGATTCTTCAGAGTGGCGATTGTGAGTTTCCCGCCCACAAAGCGCTGCTCATCGCCCGATCTCCCGTCTTTGCGAGCATGTTTAAACATTCAACGACAAAGGAGTCGATGGAAGGTCGTGTGGTGATCAAGGACGTCAGTGCCAAGGTGCTCCAGCTGTTGCTCGCCTTTCTCTACACCGGACTTGTGAACTTGGAAGGTGATGAGGAGTTGACAGTGGAACTGCTGGCAGCGGCTGACAAGTACGAGGTGGACAGTCTGAAGGCGATCTGCAGTGAGCAGCTGGCCGCCGGACTCAGCGCTCAGTCGATGTTTGCCACACTGCACATCGCCGAGCTGTACAGCGCCCCGGAGCTGAAGTCAAAAGTGGTGGACTTTATTGCCAAGTAAGTGTTACCTTTTTTAAGCTTTTCACACTGTTTTTACTAGCACAAAAACATTTTTTTTTCAGTCAAACTTCCATTCAGGAGAAGGTGAAGGCGCTGCTCGACGTCAACGATTCGCCGGAGAAGGTGATTGCACTTCTGCAGAAGGTAGCTCAGCTGTGATGGCAGAAAGTGTGCTTGTGTTACTGTTTTTTCATAATTAGCTTTATTATACAACAAAACCACTGCAATCTTGCTAGAGTTTTACAACAGTAAATTAAATCATCTTACGATTGTTAGTACAATTTGATCATCATTTAACATAAAATTCAAAATTTACAATGTGTTCTTTTAGAGTGGTTTCTCACTCATCCAAGTTATCATTTTTGAAACCAAATCCATCATATCAAAAATTGTAGTTTATCTCATTCTTGGCCTTTCTACTTGTGCTACTGATGTTTTCTTGAAGCCCCTTTCAATATCAATAAAAATACATTTTCTTGACATTTGAAAAAAACAAAACGAAAAAAAGTGTGGCACTGAATCAGTTTCTTTGTGCACACATGTCAATGTTTTCCTTCTATTTTGGCTTCTTACCCTTCCTTATCTTATCATCACCCTGACGCTCACTAATCTCTGCTCACTTCACTCTGATTCTGATTGCCTGTATTGCGTCTTTGCTCTGTGTTTGTGTTTGTGTGCTGTTCCCACACTGCCGCACACTCTGCAGAGATTACTGCATTTTAAGGTCAGCTGTGTGTTGTGACTTCTGTCAACCTAAATTTCACTTGGCCACCACCACCACAAACATGGCCACCAGTGAAAGCAGCCCAATTGAGAGCAATGGCGGCCAGCGATTTAGCACCGCCGGCGGCCGCAGTCTGACCTCCTTCGTCTGGGCGGTGGAGGACTTTGAACGGCTGGATCAGACTCGCTACGATTCACCCACCTTCATTGCGCCGCAGAACACCCGGCTCTTTCTTGCCCTTCACCCTCGAGGCTCCAACGCCTTCTGGAGCAACTCGCACACCCTCCTCTACCTGTACCTCAAGTCGACAGACCGAGAGAAGCACCTTCAGCTCACCTACTCACTGTCGCTGCTGAACGTCGACAAACAGGAGTGTGACATTCAAGGTGAATGCTAAAAAAGTTGATATAAACAGAATGACCTCTGTTTTAATCATCTTCTTTTTTTACCATCACCATACCACTGTAGAGGGAAAAGCCGTCTTCTTCAAGCAGTCCTCCAAGTGGGTGATGAGGCTGAACTGGCAGTACAACATTCTGCGAGACTACCTGCTAGATGGCCAGAATAAGTTCTTCCATCGAGATGGAAGACTGCGGGTTGTCTGTAAAGTAAAGTAAAATTTGTGTGCACTGTTTGCCGTACGCCAACTTTAAAACGCTTGTTCTAACACTAAACACATTGCAGGTAAAAATATTTGAGCAAGATTACGTCCGCTTCGAGTCACTAACAATACCCAGAATAGTCTCGTCGTTGGGGGCTCTTTTTGCCGAGGAGAAACTGACTGATGTGACGCTGAGGTTTGTCGGTGAAGCTTTTCAGGAAGGTCACATTCATCCTCAAGGGGAACAATCTCAAGAGTTGAAGGCGCACAAGGCCATTTTAGCAGCCGGCTCGCCCATTTTTAGCGCCATGTTTGAAAATGACACTGTGGAACAAAAAAGAGGCGTTGTGGAGATCACCGACTTTGACTACGACACTATGGAGCAGCTGCTCACCTTCCTCTACACGGGCAAAATCCCGCCAATGGAGACCTTTGCCGAGCAACTCCTCGCCGCTTCTGATAAGGTACTGACAATTTAGAAAAAGCGTTTTCGTAAGCAAAAACTTTCTTTTTCCCCCGTTTGCAGTACCAAGTGGACGCCCTAAAGGACATCTGCGAGGACTACCTGGTAAGTGTGCTGGCGGCGGACACCGTCGCCGGCCTGCTCCTTCTCGCCGACCTGCACACAGCCGCCAACCTTCGGTTGAAGTGCATCAACTTCATTGTCCGCCACCCAGAAGCGGTGATGGCCACTGAAGGGTGGAAGCAGATACGCTTTGTCAGACCGGAGCTAGGTGTGGAGCTGTTTCAGCACCTGGCCAAGCATGTCAAAGCGGAGGCCAACTGATGATCTGATGAATGCGTTTTATTTTTGCTTAACGAAAAAGTTTTAAGTTTTTAATTAATAGAAGTCAAATTTACAACAAGTTGATGCAACTTAAAAAACTTTATTATACTAATAAAAACAGTACTACTTGTGACAAAAAAATTTATATAAGTTGTGTGGATAGATAAAAAGATGTTTTCAAACAGTAACATTAGTTTAGAAATATCTTACAGTTACTTAGGAATATGCCACTCAAAAAAGAAGGTGCCTGAAGTGCCGTTATTTTCATTTTCAATGCTTCGATTAAAATGTTCTGGGTATTTAAACAAGGTGGCCACAGTAAACAGGGTTCCACCTACATAACCCATTTCATAGTCTGAATCTCGTGACCAAATTTCGACAACCAGATCTGAGGAGGTGTTGAAGGTGCCAGGCAAACCGTCGGTGATTGCCCAGGTTGGATTGTCGGTTTCAACTGTAGGTGGTAGTTCGTACTTAAAGTAGTTCACATGATGAAGTTTAGTCGAGTCTAAGGGCAACAACTGGAAAATGACAAAAACAATAATAGTAAGGATTTTAAATGAAAAAAGTAGAGAACTCGTTAATAATTTACTTTGAGAGGAACTGGAGTGTCAAGGACGTACACTATTAAAATTGCTTCAATGGCCTCTTCAAGTTGAGCAGAGCTGACTTTGAAATTGACCAAAGTGTCATTTTTGGCTGCAGCTACAAAAATCAAAGCGCAGGCAATAACAAAAAAACAAATGGTTAACTTCATTTTGTAGTTTTTAATGCTTTAAAAAGTTAGTTGAGTTTGAGACCCTTATTGTGCGAATATTTATACTGACTTTTAACCGCATGATTACATCTATTACATGTTTACATGCTACAAGGTAAAGGAAGTTTAAATACACAAAAATCGCATTACAGCTAATTGTTGCATACTTTCGACTTGTTTGTTAAATATAGTTGTCATTATATAAAACGTAGCTAAGTAAAAACTTGTGTAAAGATCGGTATTTCAGGATTAACAATACAAAAATAAATTAACATAAAAATGAAGAGAAAAATGAGTAAAAACCTGTCAGCAAAACATTACAATAAATCATACGCACACACAATTCAAACAGGAACAGTGGAAAGAAAGCGGTTTTATTCCATCTAATCTGCGTATGTCATCTACCTCTGAGATCGCAGAGGTCAAATCGGAGACCAATTGATCTGATAAATGCGTTTTACTGTTTTTAACCACAAAATTTTTAATTAATTTGAGCCAATTTTTCAACTTGATGCAACTAAAAAAACTTTTAAAACTTATGAAAACAGTACATTTAAAATGCCGACAAAAACTTTTTTATTAAATCATGTAGGTAGATAAAAAGATGTCTCAAAACTGTTACATTAGTTTAGATATCTTACAGTTATTTAGAAGCATGCCACTCAAAGAAGAAAGTGCCTACAATTCTATTGTTTCTCGAATTGTGGAGATTTTCAATGCTTCGGTTAAAGTGAGCCGGGTACTTGAGCAAGGTGCCCACAGTGAACTGGGTGCCTCCCACATAGAGCCCTGCTTGGTCTGACAATCGTTGCCAAATTTCGACCACCAGCTCTGAGGAGGAATTAAAGGTTCCCGGCAAACCGTCGGTGATTGCCCAGGTTGGACGGGCTGTTTTAACTGTCGGCGGTAGCTCGTATTTAATGTAGTTCAAATGACGAAGTTTAGTCGCATTTAGGGGCAGCAACTGACAAACAACAAAAGCAAAAATACAGAGTTTAGTTGAACTAAAAATAAAGATTTTATTAATAATTTACCTCGAGAGTAACTGGAGCGTCAACGATGTACACTATTAAAATTGATTCAATGGCTTCTTTAAGTAGAGCAGAGCTGACTTTGAAATTGACCAAAGTGTCATTGTCGGTTGCGGCCACAAAGGCCAGAGTGCAAGCAGTGGCAAAAAGGCAAACGGTAAACTTCATTTTATAATTTCTAGTAATTTAGAAAGTGAGCTGACTCTAAAACCTTTTTTTGTGTGAATATTTATACTGATCATTAATCACATGATGACATCAATTACATCTAACAAAAGAAATTACTAAAACTGACATTGCCTAATAAATTAAAAACAGTTTTTTGAGAAGCAACTTAAAGTGATAAAAAATAAAAAACAAATTAATTACAAGTGTTAAGTTAAATTTAATTAAAACTTCTTTCTCACTTAAAAAATTAAAATCTTTAGTTTTTAAAAGCGCTTTATTAAAAGTAAAAGTATAGCCATATCAAAGAAGTAAATGTAGAAAATAGTTGTTGTCAACTAGTTCTTGTAGACAACATTAGCAGTTCCGGTGAGAAGACCAGTTGAATCCTGAAGGGCCAAAGTTTGAGCAGGCTTCTGCGCAATCTGCTTTAGCGTGAGAATAGATCCGCCGACAAACTTTTCAACCACCTGCTCATCCCAAATCTCCACGACAACATTGCTGGACAGGCTGAAGAAGTCATTCGATGGACCGAGTCCGGTGTGCGGGAACTGAGGGTTGATACTGATGGCCGATGTGTTCTGGCTCACCTCAACGTAACTAGCTTTGGAAAGTTGGGCAGAATTGATTGGCAGCTAAAAATTAGAGAAGCCAGTTAATATTGTCAGTTTAGTAGTAGCAGTGACCAATTAAAAAACTTACCTTTAGCTTTTCACCACTTCGAGGAACAATGACGTAGATTCTCAGTTGAGCTTTGGCCTCCTTGAGCAGCGTTGCCTGTGGCACTCTGATCAGTCCCAGTTTTTCAGAGTCAGCAGCTGGTGAGATGACCGCAGCAGAAGCAAGTGCAAGGAGAGAAGCCAGGCAAATGATGAACTTCATTTTGATTTTTAGTTGTTTTTTGTTTTCTAGTTTGGATTACTTAAAGGTTTTGAGTTTTGGATGATGATTTTTAGCCAAATTGACTGCCAGTATTTATACTCAAAGTGTGACTCAGAAAAAATGTGATTTGAACTTGCATTTTGGCAAACTGTAAGTGACCGATTGCCAAACTAATAACTGAAACGAAAACGTAAATTTTAAAATACTCATTTTGATAAACAAAAGCAAGCAAAACCCTATTTAATTTTGTAATTAGTCATCAAAAAGTGTGAATCATTTGCTAAAACACAGTAGCTCAATAAACTACAAATTAATGATATTAAAACACTGTTTTACAAGTTGTAAGTGCTTTGATAAGATAAATTTTGTTCATTTGGTTTTTGAGGGTTCAATTTACAAAAATGATGACTAATTTTGTGCCTGGCACAAAAGCACACCTGTTGAGACTGAGCAGATATTACAGAAGCACAGCGATCAAGTGTTTTATTAGTAATGATGGTTTTTATTTAGATGAAACACTTTTAGATAAATAGAAGTTTAAAGTTTACCTAAACAACTAGTTACGTGCAGTTGCCAAAATGCTTACTAACTTTTAACAACTTTTGAGTATAAATGTAGTGAATGTTAAAATTATTTTTGCAAACAACTGATCAAAAAGCTAATATTAAAAAAGAACAAAAACAAAAACAATTTCAAAATTAAAATGAAGTCCATCCTTTGCCTGGCTACGGTGTGCCTGTTTGCACTTGCTTCTTCTGCTGCTGCTGACATTTTTTCAAACACCGACTCAGGCTATATGGGAACGATCAGTGTTCCACAGGTGTTTCTCGTCCATAAGTTTCCAGCCAAGCTTAAAATTTACATCATCAATCCTCGTGCAAAAATTACGGTACGATTGAAACAAACATTCACTACTATAAGCAGCTAATAACTTGTTTTTTCAAACAATTTCAGTTGCCACTGGATGCTGAGCAGCTGGTGGACACCATTTACTTTGAGGTCAGTGCAGTGGACGCTACCATCACTGACAACCCCAAGTTTCCCAACACCGCACTGGAGCCATCGACTGCGCTTTACAGCCTCTCCAGCAATGTCGTCATTGAGATCTGGGACCAGCACCTGACCTCATTTGTCGGTGGGTCGGTTCTCACCTTTGGGCAAGCCGAGCAGCTGGCCTTTCAGACGCTGACTCTTCAAAACGAAAGTGGCACTTTTGTCGGCGTCGCGCAGCTCGCCTATAAGCCGCCTAGCAAATAAAAAATAAACGTTTGGCTTTAAAAAGTTTTAATCATGATCCAGATGTTGTTGTAATAAAATGTTTACAAAGTCAAGTAGTTAGTGACTGATAACGGAGTGGAGCTGTTAGAACGGTCTTTATTGGCTTTTGATGCTTCTAAGAGGGGGAGAAAATTGCAGTTGCTAAAAACTGTTAAAAACTGGCACTAATAGCTTGTGTACTACCTAGGAAGGCCCAAGCCCAGCACGAGCCACAGAAAAAGAGCACCCAAAGGATGACAAAGAGGAGAAAAAGATAAAACTGAGTTAGATTGTGCCGGCCAACGCAGTTGCCAATCCACAGACAGTGATGGTCGAGTGAAGGAATGCAGGCATTGCAGGTGGAGCAGTGGGTGCACTCCAGAGGTCGGTAAAGGTGGCACTCACTGCAGTAGTGGGAACTGCTGTCGTCATTTTTCCTTTGACTTTTTTTAGCAAACGGTAAAAACTCTAAAAGTTGAGAAATGATAAGTGTTAAATTGCAGAGTTTTCCGAGTAGCTTTTATTTGCCTTCAATTGCTTGCTCCTCTTCTTCGCTTCCTTTAGTCGCCGGAAACCGCTTGCCTGGGTCGGAGTAGTGAACGTTCAGGTGCAGGGCAAACTGTACAATGTAAATGAGCTGCGACAATATAAACATTGAGAAGTGAAAGTGTCTGATGTAGAAGCTGGCGAAGAGAAAGAGGTAAAAGACGTTGAGGGTGACGAGGAAGAAAATGGCGATGAAGAAGGGGAAGTCTTTTAGAAGCCATCTAGAGGAGCAGAAGCGCTCAGATTTGTTTTGTAAACTTTTGGTAGACATTGCAAACTAGAAGACGTGTTGCAATCAATGTGACACAGCTTTTTCTGCTAAACTGCTTTGCCCTTTATGCCCGTCATCATAACGTTTTGTTTTCTAAAACAATGAACAATATTATTTTTTTAGAAAAATTAGCAGTTCACAAACGACAAAATTATTAAAAAGGCAGCAAATAAATCGTTTTCTTCTTAGTACCCTAACTTGGCAAACGGACTCAGGCAGTGGCCGTTTTTTCGCTGCTCCGAGGCTAGGTACTCCTTGAGCGGCGGCAACTCCTCAAAGCGGCCCATGTAGGCGGCCATCAGGGGAAACTTCTCCAGGCAGTCCACCTGGACGAAACAGCGGTACCAGTCGAGATACTCGAAGGCAAGAAAGTCGACGTAGCTGAGGCGATCTCCGGTGAGCCACTGCTGTTCGCCGAGCCAGCTCTCCAGCTGCGCCAGCGAAAGGGCCAGCGACTGGCGGGTCAGCTCCAGCTGCGCCTCAAAGTCCTCATCGGTGGGGCAGTTCTTTTCGTAGAGGGTAATGATCAGCCGATTTCGAATGTCCACCAGCTGCCCCTCCAGCATTTCCTCAGTGGCCTGGGCGGCCAGGCCGTCGGCGTCGTTGGCTATCAGCTTTCCGTTGGCGTGCTTGCGAGCGAGGTACTTTAGAATGGCCACACTCTGCACAACACAAGGTGTTAAAGTGGTGTGTTAAAATTTATGGAAGCAGTGCTAGTTACCTGGGTCAGACGGAGAGAGCCATCTTGAAGCCAAGGCAGATTGGGAAAAGCCAGCCCCAAAGTGTGTTTCTGGTCGAGCCACTCCTTTCGAGTGGGAAACTCTTCGCCCGTTCCGTAGCCGTAGCGGACCTCATCGAAGGGAACGTCGCAATAGCGCAGCAACAGACGGATGGGTTCAGCAAAACCCTTAATGTCCCAGTAGCCGAGTTTAATCTTGTCAGCCATTTTTTCAAATCAAAGTAAATTGTCAGTTTAAAGAAGCCGGCCGGCAAAGAAAAAAGTGGCAAATGACGGCTCAATGCTACTTCAACCGGCGACTAAATAGCTGCAGTAGAGGATGGGCAGCAAAACTGCATGTTTGAAAACGAAAAGGTAGTGGGCACTGAAAGAATGAATGAATGAAGAGAAGGAGGAAACTACTACTACTACTATTACCTAAAAGATAACATTTGGGCTGGCTGACAGCAACTCTCTCTCTCTCTCTCCTCTCTCTCTCTCTCTCTCTCTCTCTCTCTCTCTCTCTCTCTCTCTCTCTCTCTCACATCTCAGCGAATGAGTCACGTCTCCAAAAGGAGATCAGATCAAAAGGTGATCTCTCTCACAGCGGGCATCGACCGCCGTAGCTAAGCTAAGCTAACTAAAAAAACATTTCTTTTCTTTTTTTCTCTTTTCCGTTTGTGACGACCCACGCAAATACGATGTTGTGAAAACTGTCTCAACTGAAGACAAATATGGCTTGACACAAAATTTGCCACCACCACTACTGCCATTTAACATTTTTCAGTTGATAATTTAATTTATTTTTCCGCTATCATTATTTTGACGACAAACGATGGCAACAACAACAGCAGACATTTGATGATTGAATAACACAACACACACACTGAAAACGATTTGCTGATTTGATGATTTATTGTCTGATTGGTCTGTCAAAATATTCGTTTTTATTTCTTCTGAAAATAAATGACTGATTGTGCTGAATAGTGTTCTACTCCTCCTCTTTCACTTCAAATGACTTTTTCAATCGATGTCTGATTTCCGTTTTAGCTACAAAGGGACTGACACAGTAGGCGTCCATGTGGGTGTCTGACAACAGGTACGCCTGCAGACGAGGCAACGCCTCAAAGCGGCTCATGTAGGCGGACATTTGGGGAAATGCGGCAAAGACGTTTTTCCGGTGCAGAAAGATTCGATACCAGTCAAGCACTTCGTAAGCCATAAAGTCCACATAAGAAGGTTTTTGTTGACTGAGTAACCACTTCTTCTCGCTGATCCATTTTTCAAAGTTTGTTAAAAAGTTGAAAAAGTAAGAGTTGAGTTTGTGCTCAAGCTCCTCTTTACTGGAGAAATTTTGAAAGTAAATGGTGGCAACAAAGTGATAGCGCACATCAGTGATCACTCCTTCGAGCATCTCTTCAACTGCCTCCTCTTCAGTGCTTGCCGAATTTAGACCGTACTTTCGGGCAAGGTATTTTAAAATGGTTGTGCTCTGCAAAAACAAAATGAATCAATTTTATTTATAAACAAAACAACAACAAGGCTGAGCATTACCTTAGTAATCTTGCATTGCCCGTCAATGAGAAATGGAAAACTGGGAAAGTCAAAGTTGAATTGAAATCGTTTAAGAAGAAACATTTTCCGTAAATCAGTCGGTCCGGTGTTGCCAAAAGTAAAACGATAGTCTTCAAAAGGAACATCACAGTAAAGAAGGAGATAGCGAATCGGTTCGGCAAAACCGCGAATGTGGCACCAGGATCCTAGCTTAAGAGTGGACATTAGTGAAACAAGCTTTCATATCTGAAAAACAATCTCAAAATAACAAAAGTACGTTTTTCATTTTTTGTTTGTTGTTTTCAATGCACAAAAACAAGTAAATTGAATAAAAGCTTGTTAGCATTCATTTTCTGAAAAACTAAAGTTCAAATCAACTTTCATTAGAGAGTAAATTAAAACAACCTTCAGTTTGGAGCACATATGTTTATTTATTGTTCACAAAATGTATAGCAAAATTGCAAGATAGTAAATATTAGATAAAAGGAAACAAAGAATAATTGAGGTTAAGAATATCTGTTGAGGTGCACCACTAAAGTTAGAAAACATTTTAGTTGTAATTTCAAAAAAGTAATTCACATGCTTACTTGTGATTTTAGGTGCTGCTGAATTAGGCTTCATTTGGCATGTGAAGCGATTTGATGTGCAAATCAAGATTTGCCCACTTATTGTACTTGTAGATCTTGCCAACACTAGCACACTCAGTGCACCGGTACGGTTTCTCATTGGTGTGCGCCATCCAAATGTGCTCCTTCATAGTCTGCAGATCCTTTGCCCAAGTACCGCACATCGGTGCCAAACATCGATAAAGACTGCCTTTTACAGGATCAGGATGAGTGGCAAAGAAAAAGTGCATATCTTCGGTGACGCTCTCTCCAAACTGACTCCATCGCATTTTGGCTCGAGCAAACTCAGCAGCTCGGTTAGTGTCAAAGACGCAGTGCTTGAAGTGGTTGAAGAAGTAAGTCGACGAGAACCACAGTTTGCAGTACTGGCACTGATTAGCCTTAGCCCGAGTGGCCTTAAGCTCGCCTCGCACAAACTTGTATTCGCCGTCGTCCTTTTCCACCTTTGACCAAATAAAATGATCCCAAAAATGAGAATTTTTGCCCAAAAGAGTGACGTCTTCCACTGAACTTTCCTTCATCTCTTTGTCGTCGGCCAAGTCAATGCTGTCGTACAAAGAGAGATTCTTCATGTTGCTCGTCATTGAAATGAGCGAATTGCCGTTCTTGCGCGTGGTTTTGACTGCCTTCTCAGTGAAGCATCTAATCATGAATTCTCTTTCTTGATGAGGCTCATAAGTGGAAGGTACAATGCAGTAGCGACCTGTTGATCAGCACAAAAAAGTAATTAAATCAAGTGAGCTGTTTTCAAATGACACTGATTTTCTTACCCGGCTTCAAACGAAAGCGCTCACAGATTCCACGACGATAAACCTGCTCTGATTCGGCCACTAGATTGTTTTTTCGGAAAAACTTGGCATCAAAAATTTGAGCGCCAGGCTTTGATTGGCTTGTGTAAAGAAAAAAAACAAATTTTAGTTATGTTGACAAGCAATTTTCACATAACTAACCTAACTGCAAGTGACTCTTTCACCTTGTAGATGGAAAACCCAATTTTCAAGTTTTCGAGGCCTTTTTTACGGGTATACTCCTGCATTACTGACACAACAAAGGTGCACAGGTCGTCGTCGTCGTCTTCATCCGGGTCATTCAACGTGACAATGTACTGCGGATTTATGAAGAAGGTGTCGCGAAACTTGCGGCTACCACCAGCGCTCACACCGGAAACCCACTGACCTTCAAAACACTTTTCCTCCCATCGTCGAGTGCTGATTTTATCCTCCAGTTGGTCAGGTGACAAGTTGGTGACCTCAACGTCGTCAAAGTACCGTTTAAAATCTTCAAATGACATCCAGAATTCCCCATCAGAAGCAATTGAAAGGCCAAGCCGCTTTTTGTCTGCCGAGCTCACACTGGCCCATTCAGCTGATCTAAAATTAAACAGTACTGTTAGTTTAGACCATTTGAAAAGGAGGAAAATCTTAAATCTTACCTGTCACTCCAAGGACCATTCCACTCTTTTTCATTGCCCCATGGATTGCGAATTCGAATTAGCTTTATGGTGTCCTCAAAGTCCTGCTGCTCTTCTGAACGGTTGATCTGCACCACCTGTTTCACTGAAGTAATCGAGTAGGCGTGTTGATCAAAAAGGCCTTTCAATTGCAAAGCAACTCGTTGCTGGTAAGTTGCTTTGGCGTTAATTGCGCATCCAATAAAAGAGCCACGATGGTAGGCAGTTTGCAGAATGCTGAACAGGTTTGCTGGACAGCTTTCCCCCTGAACTAGATAGTGCTCTGAAAGGCCGCCTGTGAAATCTTCCATGGCTTCTGCTGTGTGACCTCCAACCAGAGCTTTGTAGCTGCCGTGCAGTTTGGCGTAGGCCTTCTCCAGCAGCGCCGACCAGAATTCATTGTTCTCCGCTGAGTGCATCAACACCAGTTGGCCCTTTGCAGTGGGAAGACGATCATCGATGACCACGTCGACCCACTTGCCGTACTGCCAAAAACGAAAATGGAAGATGCCTTGTAACAAAACAAGCAAAGTTAGTCAGTGTTAAATAAAGTAATAAAAAACTGCAAGGAGTATACCTGCATAGTCGCCTTTCTCAAAGCTTTGGCCACTAGGCACGACGTGCTCCAGGTACTCCTTGTGAAGAGTCAAGTTTGCGACAGCTGTTTTTGGATGAGTAAAAGGTGTCAATTATTAATGTAACATGAAATGTAAAGTGAAATTACCTGCCAGCAGCCAGCAATCTCCAATCTCGCCTTGCTGCACGTCAAACCGCTGTGCTCCATCGCTAAAAAACTTTGGCTTTTTGACAATGTTTCCTGGACGCTTCCACTTTAAGTCCCTTGGTGATACGCCAAGGTCGTAAATGAAGTAGTCATTGTTAGGAAAATCTTTATCTTTGAAAAGTGTTTTCTTCTTTAAGTGATGTTGTTTCAACTGCTCGTAATCTTGCTCTAGTTCATTCTTGTAAGTGAACAACAAAAAATAACAGTTTAGAGTAGCAGTTCAATAGCGCATTTGTAAGCTGAGATGCTGATACTTACCGAAGACATTTTTGCCAAATTGGTCAGTCACACTTTTTTTACGATAGTTAAAAATGGTGGCCGGTGTGCGATTGAAACCCAATTTGTACGACTCGAAAGATGAAAACCACCAATACGCAAATAGACTAATGTTGAGATAAGCTGAGTCAGTAGCACAACTGAACTGAAGTACTTTCTCAAGTCCAGTCCAATCTCACAGGTCAAACAAACTAAACTGGACACACATAAATGGCTGAGAGGACAGGGAGAAAAACGTTGCAGGCTATCTCTCTGGGGAGCCAAGGGTCAGTTATCTTCTTCTTCTGTTCCCTGCCTCGGCTGTGTCAAGAGATTTTTGCTGCTGCAAGGGTGCGGCAGTTGGATGGTGCTCAGTGCGCAGAACTGGTAGCTCGGTGATTTGAGCTCCACAGGATAGCAACCGAAGAGTGCCCATGGAATGCAGATAAAGTGACATCATCAGGATTGGAGAAAGCATTCGCAACAGGCAGTGGTACCGTTGGCTGTGAAAAGCAGCCCCATCGATGATTCACCAGCGAATGATTGGGATGTGCACAACCAAAATGGATGGCTACCGTTCTCTCTCTCCTAGTGTTACCAGTGCTTATGCAAAGCCTCCTCTGTCTGACTGCCAGTGCTTTCCCTCGTGTAACTAGAGATACACTGTGCCGCAAAAAATGATGCTGGTAATTAAAAGCACTTTCTCTCTTGTACCCACAACTTCTGATGTTTTCAAAACAAAAACGGTAGGCAAACAGACACCGGTTGAGCTCTAGTTAACCACAAAAAGACGATCCTCTACAGCTGTGACGGCTATTGATAAACGGCCAAAGAACGATACACAGTAAAGCTCGGTCGATTAGCTAGGAAATCTACGAAAAATTCCTTTACATTTTGGGTCTAGGTTGCAACGGTGCTTAACTACTGAATACCCTTGATTAGCTAAATAGATTGCAAATGTTAACTGCACTTTTGCCACATCCACTAGCCAACTCACGATAGTTCTGCTGAAAACAGTAGTGACCAAGAGAAAGCGCACTACTACTGCTACCACAAACAGTGTACGTGCACAGTCTAATTTATTCTTCCACAGAACAGTTAACATTCGTAAACATCATAAAGATCATGAAAAGAGATTGCTGCGATGCACAAAAGGGTTTTTCCCTTTCTTACGCCATTTCACATTTACTGGTCGACTAAAATCTTGCCACTACAAAATTATGCAAAATGCAAATAAAACTATATTGTAATGGTTCAGCCAAGTCAACTGATCACTAACTGAAAAAAACAAGATGTTGGCTTGTGACCTGGACAGTTTTTATTGAATAAAAAAATAAAAGAAATAACAAAAAGTGAAAAGAAAGAGCAACAAGCGAAAGAGCGGCAACTAAGTCCTAAAAACCGAGTTGCCGTCGGGAGTAATCTGCAGTTGAGTTTGTTGTTGGAGAACGTGTTTGGAAAACTGGAAGTCTTGAGTGCTTGAGATTCTAGAGAAGAATGTTTACGAGGTTTATGAGATTTGCCTGTTCAGTGGACGAAAGAACGAATTTGTGCATTGTTTCTCAATAGAAAAATGTTTAGGTATGTGTACATGCATAGTGATTGGTGGCAGTAAAAGTATACTGCCTCTAAATCAGTTTATTTGTCGTCTAGCAAAAAGGTGTTGAAAAAAAATTGGATGCGGAAGTAAAATATTAGATTGACCCAAGTAAACTGTTTAGCATGTAAGGAGAGGATAATTAATGCACCTTAAAGAATGGCTTGCTTAACTTTGCAAGTACTGTGAAAAAAGGCACATAGAAAAAAACGTGAGTATGTTTTAAGGCGAGAGTGAGTCGAATTTTCTATTTTATTAGCTCTCGTATAATTCTTATAGAAATTTTCAGTTGTTTTTAAAATCTTATAACTCAACTTCTAGAGTACCTAAAATTGAGGTTGAAGTCTCAAACTAAAGTTAAAGAGCTGGTCTACAATCCTATTGGAGTTTTTAATTTTATTTGCTTTTGTTTAGTTTTTATGAATAATTGAAGTTGGAAAAATCACAAAATAGCAGTTTTACAAACTTCAAACGCTCATAAAAACTAAACTAAAGCAAATAAAATTAAAAGCCACAATAGGACTATGGACCAACTCTTTAATTTGAGACTTCAACCTAAATTTTAAGTACCCTAGAAATTGAGTTGTAAGATTTTAAAGAAAACTGAAAATCTCTATAGGAATTATACGAAAGCCAATAAAATAGAAAATTCGACTCACTCTCGCCTTAATGGGCTAGTGAGATCTAAATGAATGGTTGAAGTGACCATAATGACTATAAACAAATTAGGTCAAGCCATATTTCGGCAAAAGTAAAAGGTGAAAACAATTTTTTCTGTTCTACTTTTAACCAGGAAGCATGTTAAAGCTTTTCGAAATAAACCAAGACTTTTTTAAAGCAGGTGGCAACACTTTTTATTTAATGCATACTTATTATACCCGGAGATATAATTGCAGCTACGTTGCAAGTTAATGATTTTTGTCTCTTCTGAACAAGGAGCCAACTTTAGTATAAAAAGAACGACAGTTTGGAGCTTTATTTTAGCGCAGAAAAGAAACAGAGGGAAAAACACATGTTGAGATCAGCATGCCCTTTGATGAATGCTGTGCTTAGTTGATCAAGTTAATCTAAGTTGTCCTTTTTATGATTTAAACTGTGAATTTTATTAAACATTGTTATTTTATAATAAACTATTATTTATTATTTATGATAATATGGTTTGGGCTAGAGTTTGAAAAAAAACTCCACTGTTATCATCGTTTGACCCTTCAACAACTTTAAGATACTTACTCAATCCAAACACCTCTTCAACTTTATATTGATATCAATTTTAAAACAGTGTTTTAAAGATTTTTAGAGATTAGATATAACATAATGTAACCTTCAATTTTAAAATTTTGTTTGCGAAGCAGCTGTTAAACATCATTGTAGAAAACAGCCTAATCTGGAGTTCATCTCGGACAAAACACTTAATTTATTTGACAAATACACCTGCATTTTTATTGGCATGACAAGGCACAAAAATTATCATTTTTTTGAAGAGCTGAAAAACAGCATAAAAAGGGCGCACAATGTTAGGTAACTTCATCCATTTAAATGAGCCTAACTAACCTTACTGATTTTTCATGGTCATCAGTAATAAAATCAAGTAAACGACGACTGTGAAAGCCTCAAGGCAACCAAAAGATTTACGATTCCTTTCCCTTCCCTTGCCAAGCAGATTTAGAAGCTCTCCTTTGCCTTCAAAGACATTCAAAAAAGCTCTAATGAAATGGAGATTATTTTTAGCGCCAACTGCTTCTTTTTCACGGGGTGAAACGTTTGCACAACGTTTTCACAGCAGTGACTTTCACCAGCATTCTGTCAACAGTGTTTGCTTGCATTGCCGTTTGAAAACTTTGCTTGCTGCAACTACATAAATTGTCACCTGACTTCAAGGCGTCTCTACTAGCTGTTTTTGCATAAAAGCTCAACCACCACTCGTATTCAAATCACACTTACTTGTCTGCTTGAGCAAACAGCTACTTAACATTCAGCTCTCCAGATTAAGTTAGAAATTGAAACTTTTTTCTCCCTTCTTTCTCTTTCTATTCTCATGACACAATTTTTGTTATTTGCAAAAATTTAACAATTTACTGATTTTTACTTTTTTGAACTGACTGATTTCACTACAACTTTTTGTACTTTTTCTGCTGCATTTCGCATATCCGAAACTTTTGCCAACCAGAACATTTCCAAAAACGCCACCATATTTACCTGATTTAAAAACTACACCGCCATTTTCTGAACTCTCTCAAAACGCCTTAAACTTTAAACTTGCATCAAACGAACATTTATTAATCAGAATTTTTGCTCAAAGTCTGACCGAAAATCGTATTACTTTTTTTCAGTGGTAAAAGCACCTTATATTCACCAAAAAAGATTCCTTTTGCTTTTCAACCTGCCATCTTGTTTATTCAACTAGCCTCTACAAAACAAAACTTAAAACTTTGAAAAACTACTCAAAGATGTCCATCGAACTCTCGCCAGTTTCTCGATCTGTCGTTCCTGACACCTCTGCTGAGACCTCTGCCATTTCAGTTTTGATTCAAAACGCTCTCTTGTCTCCCTCCGCCACAGAGCCCACTATCAGTAAACTGCAGTTTTTTGAGTACATCAAACGTCAGGAAGAGATTGAGCGTGCCCGCATGAATGCTACTCTGGCCAACATCTCTCAGCTGCTTTTTGACTCCAATGATGCTCCTGCACCAATGTCTCCATCCTCTGCAGCGCATGGACTGTCACGCTCACCATCGCTCGATTTTGAAGTAAAAATTGAAGAAGTTCGCCCCCCGCCGGTGGTGACAAATTCAAAAGCGTCCACTTTTACTGCCACTCCGTCGACAAAACCACAGACTTCCTTTTCTCAGAGGCCACCACCACTACCGTCATCATCACACCATGCTGCAACTGCCAACGGTTCGCGAAGGCCAATGTTTCATTCTGGCTTTCGCCAAGAAAAACATTCCAGCTCTAAAGGCGGCGCCGTCTACAGTTCTCGAAATGAATCACTGCCGCACGATGGAAAGCACACTAACCAAGTAGTCTTTGTCCAGGCGTGCAGGTGCTGAAACTGATCTGCGGTGAATGCGAGTCACCCGTTGCCGGTGAACTGGAGCTAAAAGTTCACCTGCTCAAGAAGCACAAAATTCATCAACCGTACCGGTGCCTTCATCAAAACTGCCAGCACTCTTCTATGAATAAGTAGGTTTTGGAATTAAAAAAATGATTAGAAGCTACTGTGAAAGTTTAATACTGATAACATATATTTTCTATGACAATTTTTAGACCTCTTCTTAGCCACCACGTCAAAACAGTACATAACGGCAAGCTGAGTTGTAGAGACTGTTTAAAGAAATACAAAATGCCCACCAGTTTGGCAAAACACTACGCAATGGAGCACCAGACCGGCTATTACCAGTGCAGTCGTTGTCGGAAAGTCAGAATAATACTAAAGGATGCGATTGATCATTGGAAAAAATGCCTGAAACCTAAAAAGACTTCACTTTTGCATCAGCAGCAGCATCAGAAACCAAACTTTGTAAAGCAAGCTAAACCACCGATGAAATTGCGTAGCCACCACGCAACTTTGGGCAGATAGAAAGGCAAACATCATCATTTTAATAAACAAATAAATAAAAATTGACTGCATGTCTTTTATGTGAGAAAGGAAAAAAGAAAATCAAAATGTTTTTTTATTTAACAAAAGGTGAATTTTAGAAAAAGAGTTGAGACAAAAACATGGTCAAAAATAATTATGCCCCAAGAGTTATTGTCAATCAAAACATGTGTAGAAGTAAAAATTGGTGTTTTGGTTGACAAATCACTTAGCGCGCCAAATGATCACAGCACATTGTTTGGCTCAAACCACTTTATCCACCTATAAACAATCATTGCCCGAAGGATCGTCTGCACAGTGTCGCCAAAAAACGTTTTGCTAATGGGCTGATTAATTTAATTAAGAGTTTTTTTTGCATTTAAAATTAGCATCCACCACTACCTGTCAACGTTTGTACAGGCATGAACATTTTAGCCATTTGCCAGAAGCAAATGCACTAGAAAAGTACATCGTGATCGACTGAGATAGGATCTTCAAATTTGTCATAAGCAAGCCACCACAGCACAACGAAGGATGACGCCCGAAAGAACTGCACTGTACTGCTAGCTGCTACCCAAACATGCTAAACAGTTAAGCTATTAAATGCTCAGCAGGAGCTCAGGAAGAGAGAACAACTACACTTTGACAAAACCTCATTTTGTCATAAGAATGCAAAAAATCATCAACAAAAATAAGCAAACATGTTGATAATGTTGATAAAGAAGTGGTGGTTGCTACTAACAACACAACAGATTAAAAACCATGATCACTCAACATTTTTTTATGATTTTTACAGTTTTCTGCATTTTTAACAACTATACAAATGTGCAACACATCTAAAAATTACTTTATTTTAAAAAGCAGTTATAAGTTGTCTACATAAATACAAAAATTTTTAAACACAAAAATGTTTGCCGAAAACACCTCTGTTTCCACTTCTTGTTTTTCTGGAGCACAGAATGAGTCTTCTGCCATTACAGCTTTAGCACAAAACGCCCTTTCCTCTCCTTCTGCTTCAGCACCTACAATCAGTAAACTGCAGTTTTTTAAGTACTTTAAACGACAGGAGGAAATTGATCGTGTTCGTATGAATGATACACTGGCCAATGTCTCTCAACTGCTTTTTGGATCTGATGAACCGACTACTGCATCCACTTTGCCATCAATACCTGTATCACTAGGCGGAAACAATAATGAAATCAAAATTGAAGAAGTTCACTCAACGACGACGACTGCCACGCCTAATACAACTCCTGCTGGGCAGAAAACTAACTCTGTTAAGCCAAACACAGCGGGAAATAGTTTCACTAGGCCAGTGTTTAACTCTAGTTTTAGTCGAGAAAAATCCTTCTTTTCAACTAACTTTCCTGCTGCTTCTGGAAAAAGTGAACTTATCCCTCGACAAGAGCTTCCTCAAGGCGGAACGCAAACCCAACGAAGTCGACATTGTGGAGGTGTAGAAGTGCTTCAGTTAAATTGTAGTGATTGTCCACACCGTTTCGTCTGATGCTCAGCTAAAAGCTCATATGCAACGTGCACACAAATTTTATTCTTCCGTTGTTTGCATCAAAATTGTCGCCACTCTTTTGTTTCCAGGTAAATAAGTAAAAAATAAAAAATAAAAATGCTTAATTTTTTTATTTTTTAGTTATTATTTGACCCAACACGTTCAAGAAGATCATGGTGGGCAACTGCATTGTCGAGACTGCTCAAAAAAGTACAAAACGCATAGTGGAATGACAAAACACTACGCAATTTTTCACCAGAAAGGTTTTTACCAGTGCAGTCGTTGTCGGTTAACTAAAGAAATGTTAAAAGAAGCAATTGATCATTGGAAAAAATGCATGCACAGAGGAACTTCCGTTTCAAAGCAGCAACCAAACTTTGTCCGTCAAGCAAAACCATCAATGAAGTTGCGTTGTCACACCGTTTCAAACTAATTATCTGATCATTCAATAAAAATATTTTGTTTTTTGCAAAAAAATCAAAAAATTTGATATTTTGATAAATATTCTGTAAATATTATGCATTTTTTGTATTATTTTAATTAACGTGATTTTTGGTAAATTTTTTATAATTTTAATATTGTAAAAAGTGTTGTAAAACTGGTAACAACAGTATTATTTTTTTATTTACCACAAAAAAATGTGATTAGATTACCAAAAAACAAGTTTACCATTAACGACGCCTAAACAAGCATTTATATTGTGCGATAAAATGCAATTTTTTTGGTAACACTTAAATTTGTACATTTTTACCGTTAGCCAGCTCAACATTAGTAAAGTACAGTACAATATAAATGCTTTAAACTCAAATAAATATATAAAAAACTTTGGTTACTAAAAATAAATGTTACTATTTTATTAAATTTACCGAAATTTTTATTTTAATTTATATAAAACAAAATACTAAAAATGACTGCTAACAAAAATCAATCACAACTGCAATCGTTGACAAATCTTAACATGACAACGCCCCACATCAGCCTAGAGCAATTTGTACAGTACCAACTTCGTCAAGAAGAAATTGAACGCAACCGGATGCGAGAAACAATGAACAATATGATGCAAATGCTGTTACCAGGTTCCAATATTGATGTCAACTTAATGTTGCCTACTTCCAACCCGCAATTAAAACCGTCTATTTTAACTGCTGCTGCAACTTCTGTTTTTCAAACTACCACAGTGTCTTCATCAACCCGAAGACCACTTCCTGGCGGAGGCAAAAGCGGAAATAAAAACAACATTAGCAAACACATTCCTTGGGCAAACATACTTTCACTGAAATGCACTGAGCCAACAAGTGAAAAAGCACTTTGTGGTAAAGAGGTGGTAACAGAAGATGAACTATTGCGGCATCAACGTTTTCGACACGGCATACTGAAGTACCGCTGTTTGAACAAAGGATGCAGTAGATCTTTTGATAGACAGTAAGTGTTCAAGTAAAAAAATTAACATGTTTACTAATTTTTACTAATGATTGCAGCATGTATCGTGAGGCGCACGTCGCCACTGCTCACACCAGTGGTCTGCATTGTCGCAATTGCCCAAAACATGTGCAAACCAGTCACGGCCTTGAAGGTCATTTTCAGCTGTACCATCAAAAAGGATTATATCAGTGCATTCGTTGTGACACGGTCAAAGAATACCTAGTAGAAATGCGCAAGCACACTAAATTGTGTTCAAAAAATAGTGCTAACAATTTTATTGAGCCTCCGAGAAACTTGCGAAGCAGTGGAGGAACCATTTCATCAAATGTTAACTAAAATTTTTATTTTGTATGGTAAAATTTGTTTACCTATTTAACCATTTGACAAAATAACTTTTTGAATCAAGTGTTATCGACATTCTCCATTTAAACTAAACTGTCATGCTTTTTGAGTATGTTCGTAGCTTGATTATCAGTTTAAAAGCGTACAGTATATAGGCGACATTAAAAGTTAGCAGCTGTTAAAATATTTAAAAAATTAAAAACTTTAAAAATAAAATTGCAAAACATTGTTTACATCTAACAGCCACTTTTTTGTGATTTTTCCGAAAGTTCCAGCATTAAAAGTGACCCTTTCTTGAGTTGCCATCAGTTCATGGTAAGTCATCAGCTTAATCTTATCTTTCAAATGACCTTTGATTTTCAATTGACAGTCGTACAGCGCCTGCTGACCTCCGTACAGTGCCTCCGAGACGGCGGGCAGGTACTGCAACAGTAGCAGTTTGAGCGACTGAAAAACAATGCCTGATAACACCAGATAAAAGTCCACTTTTGAATCATGTTTTTCAAAAACAAGCACTGAGCCATTGTAGATGTCGCCCACAACCACGGGAAGTATACTTGAGAAGATAAAGAGGGAGGCAAAACGGGCGTCAAAGGTGATCAAATCAATCAGCAGTTTTGAGTGCAGCCGACGGAATGCCTCTGCAGAGTGGATCATTTTCTGAGTAACTGGTGAGCAATTACCACTTCTTTTTAAAACAAGAATTTGTTTGAAGGTACGTGTTGCCTTGGTAGAGCCACTGTAGAGGGCGAAAGTGACAGTTGCAAAATGCAGCACTGAGTAGAACATGTTGAGGAAGGTGCGTCGGATGTAGGCGAGGTTCAACAACATGTCAAGTGCAAAGACCGCTGTTGAGTAGTAGTTTAGACCGGGGTTATGTTGGAAAAAGTTGATGAATATTATCCAAAAAGCGAAAATTGTCGTGTAAGATCGCATGGCGTGGTAGGCGGCCACTGGGGGCGTGATCATCTGGCGAAAGAGAACACACTTTTGCTGTTGGCCGGCGGAGAGGTGGCGAAAGTGAGTTAGGGAGAGTTTAGGTAGCAGAAATAGTGGCAGTGTTCCCCACCACACTGAATGTATTCTGTCCCACCATCGCAGGGGACACGTTAAGTCAATCAGCAGCTCCTTCATGGCAGCGGCACTGAAGCGATTGGGCGCCAGGTAGAGCAGGTAGTCGACGACAATGTAGTTGACGCTGTATGAGGCAAAGACGGCGCCGATAAAGTGATTGTGCTTTACCAAACGGTGAACCGACCAGAAGTAGCCGTCAAAGAGAGTGTAAGGGCCGCCAAATATGGTGTACAGTAGACTACGGAGAAGAAAGGTGAGCCCATAGGAAAGCATCACTAGGTCCCACTTTGTGGAACAACGATGCCACTTTCCCGAGTATGAAGATTAGGCGTTGATAGTTGGGCTCTGGTAAATGATAAAAATTGTTTAAGCAGAAAGTATACAATTTGAAAGCCTAAAAGTTTCAGTTAATAGGGTGCAACAGTGCTAAAATTATACGTTTGTCAACAATGTTGTACTGAAAACATGCAAATTAGCAAATGCATTAAAAATGGTGACTTACAATGATTTTATGTTCATTAAAATAGTTTTCAACAACTTGTTATTCTCTTCAATGATATTTAAATGAAAATCAAAGCTAAATTTATTGTTGTTTAAGTTATTTACGTAAAAGTAACTAGACAACATAATTTACAATATTTGCTTGAAAATTAACAGTTGCTCCAAAACAAAACAAAAATTATTGATTTTCTGTTTAGCATTGCTTCTTTGTTGATGATCAACTTGAAAACGTACAAAATCACGGCTGCCATTAAAAGTCAGCTAACACTAAAGCGAATTAAAATTGTTTAAAACCAAAATTGAAAACTTTTAACCTGACTTACTTCAAGCAACCACTTTTTGGTGATTTTTCCAAAGTGCCCGCACTGAAAGTGACCGCTCTTTGAGCCTATCACTCACAGTAGTAATCAATTTGATTTTCTCCTCAGATGATCTTGACTTTAGCGACAATTGTACAGCGTTTTTGCGCACCGTACATGCTCAAAACTAGCAGAATTCAATATGCATTTTTAGATTGAAAAATATGCGTGCACATGACTGAAAACGCTTTCGCATGCACAAAGTTAAGCTCGAAGTGTAGATGTCCCTACACACTGAAGTATATTTGTCATAAAAAAGCGAGGACAAACGGGGTTGAAGGTCTAATCCCGATATAATGAAGTGAAGCCGAAAACTTGTTGTGTAAAGATTCAGCTCAAAGTTTGAAGATCCTTATTTGAAATCCTTTTGAAAGTTTGTTGCCCAATGCGCCACAGAAACAAAAAGGTATTGCGGAAATTTGTAGCATGAGTACATGTTGAAGTAGCGTGACCGCAAACAAACGAGCCATAAAAGTCAGTAACTAAAAAATGCGAATTATAAAATTGTTTAAAAACCAAAAATTAAAAACTTTTAACCTGACTTACTTCAAGCAACCACTTTTTGGTGATTTTTCCATAAGTGCCCGCACTGAAAGTGACCGGCTCTTTTGGAGCCATCACTCACAGTAGTACATCAACTTGATTTTCTCCCTCAGATGATCTCTGACCTTTAGCTGACAATTGTACAACGTTTTTTGCGCACCGTACAGTGCCTCAGAAACTACGGGCAGGAATTGCAACAGCAGCAGTTTTAGTGATTGAAAAATGATGCCACTGATCAGCAAAGCGACGCTTTTCCGCTCACTGTCCCCAAAGTTAAGCTCAGAAAGATTGTAGATGTCCCCTACCACCACTGGAAGTATATTTGTGAGCAGAAAAAGCGAGGCAAAACGGGCGTTGAAGGTGACTAGATCGGTCAGATAAGTTGAGTGAAGCCGACGAAACCTTGTTTGTGAAAGGATCAGCGTCAACTCGTTTGAAGATCCTTTTTGAAATCCGTTACAATAATAAAACTATTTTACCCATCGATCTCTGACGTAACTTGCACAGCTAAAACATTTGAGTTATTTTGCCGTCAATCTCTGATGTAACTTGACCACTGTCAACTTCCGTCTCCTCGGGCCCTGCTCGCTTCGCTCGCAGGTCCCTCGTCGACGGAAGTTGACAGTGGTCAAGTTACATCAGACCTCGCGGCCTTGATGCGTGCACTGCTTAGGAACGCATATACGATCACTGTGTTAGGCTAACACTTTATCTGTAAACAAAACATTTGGTGATATCATTCTGATATCGTCCTACTTAGTCATAGGTCAAAGCATGGTCGCAGCAAAAACATTCAAGTTGGACAAACTTTTGATGATGCCAGCAGGGGGCGTCTGTAAAAACTTTGGACCCACTTTTCTAGGGCTAATTTTGGTCCTACAACTTCCATCTTCGAACTCGACATATAACTTTGTAATAAGTCTCTCTGTTCCGAATTTCACGTTTCTACGATGTCTGGAACATAGCTAGAATTGAAAGGGTTAGGGGAGACAGACAGACAGACGACAGACGACGGACGGACGGACAGACTGGCAAAGTGTAAGCGGGCTTTGCCCTACCGGCCGCCCGCCAAAACTGCACTTTGTACTGAAAGGGATTCACTGTAAATACGTTTTACAAATGACCAGCAAACTGATGAGCGCCGAGTAAGAGCGCAGTGCACAGTAGGTGGCCACTAGAGGCGTTATCAGCTGGCAAAAGAGGGCACATCGTTGCTGTTGGGCAGCAGACAGGTGCCGGAAGTGAGAAAGCCTAAGTTTGGGCAGCAGCATTGGAGATGCAATGCCCTTCCAAATTGAACGAATTCGGTTGACCAATCGGCAAGTGGAGGTCAGCGGAGTGGTGGTCCAACTAAATTTTGAGATGATCAAGTTCCTGACTAGTAAGACCCATTTGTTAATTTTTAAAAATGATAAAACATTTCAACTTACATCTTAAATTGAGCAGCAACTCCTTCAAAGCGGCCCCACTGAGTCGATTGGGCGCCAGGTAGAACAAGTAATCAACGGCTAAATAGCTGAGGATGTAAGAGGAAAGGAAGACGCCGAGGAAACGGTTGCCCACCAGCCGATGGAACACACCAAAGATGGGGTCATGGCGAGCATAGTTGAGTCCAAAGTAACTGTACACTAGACTGCGTACAATAAAGATAGTCCAGTAGGCGTACATTAGTGTTAGTTTTTGGGAAAACGGAAGTAACTGCTTTCTTTTAGATCTGGTGGCAACAAGCGACTTTTTCTAGATAAAATTTAATGAAAGTTTGGGGTTTTGATAAAACGGATAACCTAAAAGTTTGCACAGAAAAGTTGATAAAACCTTTAAAACTAAAATTTTAGTCATTTTATAAGTTTTCATTGAAAGGAGTCGTAGTAGTTTTTCTGAAAAATTTCATTTTTTTAACTTATTTACTGAATAAAAACTCTTCAATAGTTTTACGTTGCACTATAAAATTGATTTTCCTACCTTCTTACGTAATTGCTTATTGTTTGTTTGCTCAATGGTTTTTCAATAATTACAAACATATGACAAGGTGAATTATTAATAGAGAGTGCAAGGTGCGTACCGGTAATCAGTAACTTCAAGTTTAAGCAGTGTTCACGTAAACATGGGTCAACTTTTTGATGTTTTTAAAACAAAGTTTTTGTTTTATTTTTCTGCTCGTAAGCAGTCAACAAATGGCATTTATCCTTATTGCCTATTTAGTAGTCCAGTGGTGGCCAATGCGAGCAAACGGACTGACGCAGCTAGCCTTCTTGTGGCCATCGGAGGTGAGGTAGGCCTTCACCGAGGGCAACTCCTCAAAGCGCTTCATGTAGGCGGCCATCTTGGGAAAGGCGGAAAAGCAGTCGGCGCTGACAAACTCCCGGTACCAGTCAAAGTACTCGTAGGCCATGAAGTCCACGTAGCTGAGCTTGTCGGTGACCAGCCACTTCTTCTCGCCGATCCACTTCTCAAAGTTGCCCAGCGCGGCGATGAAGCCGTTGAGGACTTCTTTCATCTCCGCCTGAAAAGCGGCCTCATTCTCGTACGTTTTGTAGTAGATGGCGACGATCAGATTGTAGCGAGTGTCAGTGACCGCCCCCTCGATCATGTCCTCCAGCGTCTGGTCCTTGGGGTTGTCAGCCACCAGGCCGTGCTTCCGGGCAAAGTATTTCAGAATGGCGACGCTCTGGTTAGGACAATGATTAGAAACTGAAAATTGTGTTTGAGAATGCGGAGTGCTTACCTGAGTAAACTTGCAGTGACCATCAATTAAAAGGTACGGCAAGTTGGGAAATGGAAGGTCAAGAGTGAACTTTAAGTAAACAAAAACAAATTTTAATCAAGAAAGAATTAATTTAGCAGTAAAGTACCTTTTCCTTCATCCACTCCTCATTGGTGGGAAACTTGTCACCGGAGCCGAATCCATAGCGGACGTCCTTGAAGGGCACGTTGAGGTAGTGCAGAAGGGTGCGGATCGGTTCGGCGTAGCCCTAAAAATGCAAAAATGGTCAAAAACAATTGACGCTAAATTCAATTGAGTTTCACTTACCCTGATATCCCAATAGCCGAGAGTAACTTGCTGTGCCATTATTTCTTCAGCTGACTTTAGCGTTTTTCAACTTTTGATAGAGGACACTGGCTGAATTCACTGACACTTTACTTCAGCCGGCACTGGGCAAGCTTTTATAGCGAAAAAGCCCTGGCAACAGAACAGCACTTTTACTGTTATCACCATCATCAGCACTTGCACCGTCTGGCCAATGAAGAAAGCCAGTGAAAGTTAATGACAGAAAACAGCACAACATTGTACAACACACACGTGTGTACGTGAGATGACAGCCACTTGTTGTTTGTGTGCTGGTCGCCAACGATTGCTAAGAAAGGAGCTACTACCAGCACTTATCACCTCTACCCCCACCACCGCCACTACAGTGTCTGGCGGGAAACACAGCACACAAAAACACTTGATGAAAATGCCCTTGAAAGTTACAAAGCGATTACCAGGCCTCCTCCCACTATCACACCATCGTCATCATCGTCGACTGCAAAAGTTCACTCAATATTATATAACGGCACTTGTGCGGCTTTCCATGGTAACACCATTGCCATTGCCAGCAGTGTCCAGTGTCGGAAAGCTAATCAAATGGGCCTTGAAAGTTACAAAGTGATTACGGGTGGGTAACAGCAGTTGACGGATTTCAGCACTCAGGGCACAGCGGTGGCCACAAGCGGTCATTTAGGGCAGTTTTGTAGAAATTCAAAAATGAGAAATGAGTCCAAAATGGCTCACAATTTAAAGCCAGCATTTTTCAGAATGGGTTTCACGCTGCTCCTTATCTTTCTAAACAGCAGCAGCAGTTCATTTGACACTTGGTGGCGGTGTTGATTTTCAGCTGTGCACTGAAACATCAGCAGCTGTCCATCTTGCTTTAGATGATGATGACGGCAGTTGAAGATGATGAGCCGTGGTTAGTCAGAGTCACTGCAAGAACAAAGCAGCATCAGCTCCAAGATTGAACTGCAAAGATAACTCTTCTTCTATGCCACTTTGAAACTGCTTTTACTAACATGAAGCTCATTCTCAATCCACTAAACTGGCCGGTTATTCGAGGTAAAAACTAAACGCTTTTTAGCTCTTACTGATAACCTTTTTTCCTGTAGATCTAAAATGGCCGCACTTTTCGAAAGACAACATTTTCTGCTGGAGAAAGCTATGTGCAGATCGTTTTCAGTTTTTAGAAGAAAGCTTCAACACTGAGGAAATTAAATTTGATGGACAGTCCTCCGGTCCTTCTCCGGTGATGACGGCAAAAAATGAGCCACCACACAGCCGTTACTTGGACGACGCGGACTCCTTTGTTTTTGCAAACTGGTGCATTGAAGATGTGATGGAGGATGGAGAGGAAGAGGAGGAGAGGAGAGAGGGCAGTTTTGGTGGGCGAGCCGAGGACAGTCTCTCGCTCATGTCGGGAGTTTCCGATACCATCTTCTACGACAGCGACTTTCTCGAGTACGGTCTGGAACTGAGCGGCATTGGCGGTCTTCGAGGACTCTTTGGCTCGTCCTTCAACAATTCTTTATCCGCTTCTTCTTCCTCCGCCTCTTTCAATTCTTCTTCTTCTTCTTCCTTCCCCTCCTTTACCGGCAAAATCTTCTAAAGTTGATCGTCATCTTTTTCGGAACCCCCTTCCTTTTTTTCGGGCCACACACCAAGCTAAATCAGAACTGTGATGAATTGTTTTCCCCTTTCTACCATCGCCACTTTTTACTCTACTGCTCCTCCGCAGTATGCTCTTCTCCTTTTCTCTCTGATCTCAGTCTCCCTCATTTTACCCTTCTTTTTATTACTTCTTTTTACCTGTAAAGAAAGCTGTTTGATTAAAGACGGCTGGTGTCAAGGAAACCGGCGCGGAAAAAAAGAAGGCACCAGAAGCACTTTCTATCGGTTTTCACTGTCCGCCACGAAGGGGCGCACTTTAGCACACGCGTAGAAGGCAAACAAAATCAGCTGCTACTTCTGTTCTCTTCTGTTACGATTTTTTTGTTGTTTACCTTCTTCAGCTCTGTTGATATTCTGGTTCGGCGGCTGCGGAGCCTTTCTCCCAATCCGATTCTAGTTCTTTATTATTCTAGTTGTTGGCTCAAGTTCTTCTTCTTATTTTTTTCCCTATTTGTGGAAGCTCTTCTGCATCTTCTGTTCCCGAGCTGGTGGCGGTCATCGTATGTGTGGCCTCTCTCTGTTCTTCAGCATGTCCCGGCCTTCCCATCTGGTACTGCTCGCCTTCTTCCTCTGCTCCCTGGGTCCCTTTCACCGCTTCCTCGACCGAAGCTTTCCCCTGCTGAAGCTGTTCTTTGAGCTGGTCCACTGGACGGACGCCGTTCCCGGTCTCCTCCTCTACTACCTGCTGCTGGTGGGCACCGCTTTCTCCGTCTTCTTCACCGCCGTCTTCTTCGCCATCAGCTTCCAGATGATGCGCAACTTCTTCCTCGCCAACCCCGACGTGATGCTCGCCACCCGGTATCGCATCTCCATCCGAAGGGTGTCCCGATTAGGGGTGAACGTCCTGCTGCAGCACTGGCCGTGATCACCCGAGCTCGGCCCTGCACACACTTTCCTTTGACCATTCTTTCGGTGAGTGATGCGAGTGCTCCAGTTGTTTTGAGACTTTATTAAGATGTCTTCTTATAATTAATGTAGCCATCACTGCTCAGCCAACACACAACTTCGCAACTGGTGGTAAACAGTTCAACAGCTCTCTGCTAAAGAACGATCGCCACACCAAATTGCCTCCCGGTACCTTTTCTGTGATCTTCATTATTATTCTTCTTATCAGCACTATCACCACCACCACCTGTCACTGCATGAATGATTTGTTATAATTCCCTCAAATGTGGTCAAATGTGCACTCATCTAATCAACGAGAATGTGTTTGTTTGTTTTCACATCAAATAAAAACAACAGTGATTGTCTGCTTTTGGACAATCCCTTTTCCTAGTCACCTGTATGTGCACTTTTTAAATTGAATCATTCAAACACTTTCGTTTGAAAATTCAAATGACTTTTTCAAGATCATGAACACTGCATAATTTGTAGGCTATTGACCAGCTGAACAAACACACAATTTTTTTCTTTTTAGCAGTCGATGCAGTTACAGACACTGAGCACACATCATCCAGTAAGTTTTTTTGTTTCTTTTTCCCACTAATCTAATCTGCCGAGTACTTTGCTACTATTGAAAGCCGCTAACCAGTTTGCCGCAGAGGTGGTGACTTTACATCAGTCAGCGCATTCAATGAAAAAAACGCACTTGATTTGCCACAATGGGCACATAAAACGATCAAACACCAATCTGCGACTGTGCTCTCGTGACTTGTACAGCAGCAGCAACTGCAGACGGCAAAACGAATTAAAAACGTTTTGACGTTCTCTCAATCAACTGAAAGAAGAGGGAAGGATATAAATAAAAAGCCACAACTTTACCATTTGACTTTACCTTTTGATATCATCTCAACTCGTTTCTTACCACAATTATAAACATGACCTCAACAGAGCAGCAGAAGACGAAGAAGAAGCTGATCATTTTGGCGAGCAGCATCAGCGCCGTGGGCCACGTGAACGCCTGCACGGCGCCCTGGCGCCCTTTCTCCGCCGTGGCCACCGAGTGGTTTTGTGGTGGAGGAGGCGTACCGGGGCCGCGTGACTGCGCTCGGCTTTGAGGAGATCGTCTACCAGGCGCCCAAGGCGGCGGAGGAGGGAAATCCCGGCGAGGCACTCAGTCAGCGACTGAAGGAGTACCAGGTCTTTGGCGCTCACTCGGTGGTGGAGAAGTTCCGCAGCCTGGTGGAGCTCCTGCACGATGAGCAGTACTTTGCCGATCTGGCCGCTGCGGATCGGACCATCAGCCGGGCGATCGAGACTCTGCGACCTGACCTGCTCTGGTGGGACGGCGGCCTTCTCTTCCCTGCCGTCTACTACTCGGGCATTCCCTGGGTGAAGAATCAGAGTCTGACGGCCATTTGCTTTCTCACCAGCGACCAGATTCCGCCCAGCTGTTCAGGTAACACCTTCGGTGACACCTTTTTAGTGTGTTAACTTTAATAACTTTTCTGTTTTTTTCTCAGGCTACTCATCAGACGCTGATCCAAAGGAGGTGGAAGCCTTTAATGAGCTTCGAAAGAGCATGTTATACTCCAAGCGGTACAATGACATGATCGAGAAGACGCTAGGCTATGAGCGCTTTCCCGAGGACATTGGCGTTCCAAATTCGCAGCTGCTGACAGTGTACGCCAGTCCGGAGGAGCTCAACTTTGAGTACGTTCGAGGTCTGGACCGGTGGTTCAATCTGGAGGTCTTCAACAAAGGCTCTGCTGGATGCGATGACAGGGACCAGCTAAAACAGTTTGTTCCAGAAAGCTTTCTAAATAAAAAATTAGGTGGGAAGTATAGCGGAAAGATAGTGTACCTTTCAATGGGTTCAATGTGCTCTTATGATCTTGAGCTGATGGGTCGGTTTGTGAGCATTCTCGGTGCCACTCCTCACAAATACATCGTCTCAAAAGGTCCCCGACATGAGGAGTTTAGTCTGGCGGAAAACATGTGGGGAGATCGATATCTTCCGCAGACTTCCATTCTTCCACATGTTGATTTGGTGATCACTCATGGTGGAAAGTAAGTGCTGATCACACGGGATTAAATGACCAAAGGATTAACCACCTGCTTTTTATTTCACCAAATAAACAGCAACACGACGACGGAAGTTTTTGCACAGGGCAAACCGATGATCGTAAGAATAATAAATCTTTCACTCTTTTCAATCTACCTAATTTCCTTTTATTAAAAAGGTTCTCCCTACTTTTGGCGATCAATTTGACAAGTGAGTTCTGGTTCAATTGTTTAGATTGTAATTAACTCATTCTCCGATTAAACAGTGCCCAACGACTGGAGGAAACGGGTTTTGGCAAGAGAATCGAGTACAACTTTACCGCCGATCAGTTGACCAGTGCAATAGAAAGTCTGCTCAATGACGACGATTTGAATGCCCGACTGAGGGCGGCTTCCAGGCGAATTCTGAGCGATAATCGACACGAGCTTCTGGTGGAAACTGTCGAAAAGCTGCTGTTTCAAGAGTCTAGCTAAATTTTCAATTCTGTGATTTAGTAAAAACTTGTTGTAATACTAAATTGATGTAATAAAGGAAGAAAGTTTCATTTTTAATTGGAAAAATAAAAAGTGCTGGCAGCAACCCACGATGATTACGTAATAAAGACTGAACCATACGATTGTAGGAAGTTCAACCGACCTTCACATAATCATGAGCACTGTATGATTGGTAGATTATTGGCCAACTGAACAAACACACACACAATTTCCACCTCTTCAGCAGCTACAATGCCGATGCACACAAAGCACACATTACTGAGTAGGTTATTTTTTTAATCTAATCAGCCGATTACTTCACTATTTGAAAGACGCTAACTGATTTGCCACTTCATCGGCGGCGGTTACTTTGACTTTGCACTGGTGCACCAGTAAGTGCAAAGCATTCATCGAACAAATGTACCTTATTTGTCACTGATAGCCACTGAGATCAGGCACACTTTCACAAATCAAAAATGATCAAGCACAGATTTGCGACTGACGAGGAAGAAAAAACGACTAAAAGACGTTCAGTCGACGGGCAGTCAATCATTTGAGAAGAGAAATATAAAAAATCAGCATTTGCACCACTTTACTCTTTGATGATCACCACTTCACCATCTCATTTCAAATCATAACCATAACAATGACCTTCGCAGAGAAGAAAACTAAAAAATTGACCATTCTGGTAAGCAGCGTCAGCGCCGTGGGCCACGTGAACGCCTGTAGCGGCGCCCTGACGCCCTTTCTTCGCCGTGGCCACCGAGTGGTCTTTGTGGTGGAGGAGGCGTACCGAGGACGCCTGACTGCTCTTGGCTTTGAAGAGATCGTCTACCAGGCGCCCAAAGTGGCGGAAAAGGCGAATCCCGGCGAGGCTCTCAGTCAGATGCTGATGGACTACCAGGTCTTCGGTGGGCAGTCTGTGGTGGACAAATTCCGCAACATGACGGAAATGTTCCACAATGAGCAGTACTTTGGCGACCTGGCCGAGGCGGATCGGACCATATGTCGGGCGATCGAGACGCTGCAACCTGATCTACTCTGGTGGGATGGCGGCTTTCTTTATCCCTCCGTCTACTACTCGGGCATTCCCTGGGTGAAAAATCAGAGTCTGACATCTATCTGCTTTCTTCAAAGCGACCGAGTTCCGCCCAGCTGTTCAGGTAATCTTGAGTGGATTTTAGACTTGACATTTTTCAATCTCTTTCTTTTCTGTTTTTCAGGCTACTCTTCAGACACTGATCCAAAGGAGGTGGCAGCATTCAATGAGCTTCGGAAGAGCATGATATACTCTAAGCGGTACAATGATTTCATCGAGAAGACGCTAGGCTATGAGCGCTTTCCCGAAGATATAGGCTGTCCAAACTCGCAGGTGCTGACAGTGTACGCCAGTCCGGAGGAGCTCAACTTTGAGTACGTTCGAGGTCTGGACCGGTGGTTCAATCTGGAGGTCTTCAACAAAGGCCCCTCTAGCGATGACAGAGATCAGCTGAAGAAATTCGTTCCAGAGAGCTTTCTAAATGATACATTGGGTGGGAAGTTCAGCGGGAAGATAGTGTACCTTTCAATGGGTTCAATGTGCTCATACGATCTTAAGCTGATGGGTCGGTTTGTGAGCATTCTGGGCGCAACTTCCCACAAGTACATCGTCTCAAAAGGACCCCGACATAAAGAATTTAGTCTGGTGGAGAACATGTGGGGAGATCGATATCTTCCGCAAACCTCCATTCTCCCACATGTTGATTTGGTGATCACCCACGGGGGAAAGTAAGCGGTGATTACACAAAATCAAAATTCAAAAAGATTAATCCCTTTCTTATTATCTCGCTAATCAAATAGCAACACGACAACGGAAGTCTTTGCACAGGGCAAGCCGATGATTGTAAGAATAATAAACTTTAGTTTCTTTTAATCTCTCAAATCTCACCATTTTTCATTCCTTTTTGCCAGGTTCTCCCTACTTTTGGCGATCAATTTGACAAGTAATTTCTGATTCCATTGCTAGAGTCGGCAGTTGCAATTAACACTTTCCCTTTACAGCGCCCAGCGACTGGAGGAAACGGGTTTTGGCAAGAGGATAGAGTACGACTTTACCGCCGAGCAGTTGACCAGTGCAGTGGACAGTCTGCTCAATGACGACGACTTGAATGCCCGACTAAGGGCGGCCTCCAAGCGAATTCTGGGCGATAATCGACATGAACTCCTGGTGAGCACTGTGGAAAAGCTGCTGTCTCAAGAGTCTAGCTAAACTGCTGCTTCAACTTGCGATTCTGTGAACATCTTAAATTGTTGTAATAAAAGGGAAGGGGAAGTTTTATTGTTAGTTGAACAAAATGAAAAGTGCTGTCAGCGATGAAGAGAGATCATGTAATAGAGTGTAAACCATAGGCCAATGTAAAAATGAAAAGTGCACAAATACGCTAACTAAATGTTTTGCATCAGGACGATAATGCCCAAGAGCATATTGCTTCGCTGCTCATTTGATGAAAGCGCTAAAGGGTGGGTGGGGGAGATTAAAGAAATCAGCAATGACTACACAACTATGCAACTCTTCACCACCACCTACCTGAGCCGATGAGGGCCTTCAGCGGCGAGTGCACCTCTCGGTGCTTGTTCAGCGCGTAAATGTACACCCGTCGCTGGAAGGCATTGTCCGCCGAGTTGTGCTTGTAGCTGAGCTGACCGAGCATTCCACTGGCATCGAGGCTGCGGAAGAGGTCCTCATACACCTGAGACTGACTCGCCTTGACCAGGTGAATGGAGACGACGGCCAGCTCGGCGCGAATCTCCCTTGGGCAAGCGGGCGTCAGGCAGAACTCAAGATGGGACATCAGCTCGGCCGGTGGCACGTGCTCCTCCACGACCATGCCTTCTAGTTTCCGCCAGATTTTATCCTGAAAGTAATCAATGATAACAAGTTGGTGAGTTGGTAGTAATCAGAATCTCTAGAAGAAAAAAGGCTGACAGCTCACTTCAAAGATGTTCCGCTCGGCTAAATTGCCGTACATGTTGTGTACGAGCACTTCAAAGAGCACACCGCAGGACTTTACGTTGGGCACCACGTGCATCATATGGCATCGGCTTAGGGTCTTCATTTCAAAGGTCACTGGAGCTTTTGAAGTGCCGGTGCTGGGCGGTGATGTTGGTTGCCATTCTAGTGCACTACTATTCTGACGATCGCAATTTGCCTTCTTCCGCATTTCGGCATATTTAGCCACTATTCCACTCAAGCGTATTTTAAGGTACGAGTAAGATCCGGGCGAAGGTGGGGCAATAGATTTCGGCTGCGAGAATCTGGCTGGAGGTCGTTGATTTACCATTATTGGCTTCTCTGTGAATAGGAGACAAATATAGAATGATCAGAAACAAAAGTAAACTAAAACATACCAATGTAAATGTTCTGATAAACATTTCGTGAAAATGACGGCTGTGGCTGGACATTTGTGCTTTGGTAACTCCTAAGTTGGTAGTCAGAACGAAAATGTGGCGTTTCCAAACTTGAGCCAAAAGTAAAACTTTGGTGATTGCGCACGACATTTGAAAGAATATTATCACCGGCTGGAGAATAGTAATTCGAGAATGATTCTTCGCTTGTGTGAGCAGATCTTAAAACTGGAAAGATTTTCTTTTTCTTTGCAACACTATCACAACCATTTGACAGAGGCGTCTTATTGGGCTTCGAATTGGTTGGTCCCTTTGAAGGAGACACCGTTTGTGGTCGGTAGTTTTCAGGTTGATATCTGCAGAAAAATTCACTTGTCCAGCTAGAGAGCATTTCATCAGTAGGAGGCTGTTTTATCTTAAAGTCGAAGCTTTTATGTGTTTTCACAATTGGCTTTGTTGTTGTCTTCATTTTGCAAACATCGAATGCTTCTGAAACATGCAAACATAAGCTCTTGTTTGGTTCGTCGATAAACTGTCTTTTCTTTTTCTTTGCATCTGAAGCCATATCTGCTGGCTTTAGGCAAGGTTAGTGAAACCACTTTTCCCTGTAAAGTAAAATCCTACCTTTAAGCGAGCAATCTCAGAAGGTGTCTTATTGCCAAGAAGAATGGCCCGAAAAAAGTCGCCATTACTCTTATCGTTGATGTTGAACAATAGAGCGTCCATGTGGTTGTGGTATTTTCTATCCAAGGGCAATGATAAACTGTCCCACAAGTTCCACGATTCCTTTTCAATTGAGCTGCAAAGTTGATCCAAGTTTGCGCTGGCTGAAAGTTGCTCATCCACATCTTCCAGCTCGGAAATGCTTTGGAAAGAATGGTGAAAATAGAAGCAGATTGAAAAGGTAAAAAAAGTAAGAAACAATTACCGTTTTCCAAGTGAACTTTTTAGCAGATTTAGGTTTTCCGTTCTTGCGCCATTACTCTCCACTAGCTGATCAATATAATTATCTTCGTCGCTGAAGAGTTCGTGATCCGGTCCAGCAAAGGCTGCATCATCATCATCATCGTTGTTCATGCCACCATCGCCCTGAAGAAAGGTAAAATTCAGCTCGCCACTCATCTTGAGATCAACTTTGGACGATTATGAGAAAACAGAGCGAAAGAGCAAGTTCAAGAATCTGAAGTCCGTTGCCACCTTTGTTGTTGTCACGTTGTTTCTGTTTCTGTTTTGCGGCTGAAAAACACATGTGGCGCTACAGTCGCTTTTTGCTAAAAAATTGTGAAACTCACAAGTGAAACGGAAGTTTTAAAAGCGCTTTTATTAATTTGTAGATTTAGTCAGGTAGGTGTGATCAAAGACTATGTCTTGGCTAGACATCAGCTGGCGGAACGTAGACCTGCTGGGCAACACCGGCCAAGGTGTTGGTCGAGTCGAGGAGAGTCAGCATCTGAGAGGGCTGCTGCTTGGCTTGCGCAAAGGTCAGAATCGATCCGCCGACAAACTCCTGCTGCTGCTCGTCCCAGATCTCAATGACGACATTGCTGGAGAGGCTGAAGAGCTGGTTCGAAGGTCCAAGGGCGGTGTGCGGGAACTGGGGATTCGAGGTGACGTCGCTCGTCTGCTGGCTCACTTCAATGTACGCGGTATTGGCCAGCTGGGAGGCGTCCAGGGGCAGCTGAAATTGGGGCAATTTTGTTTAGTAATTTGAATGTAGGAAAAAAACCAAAGATCAACCATACCTGCAACTTCTGACCGTTCAGCGGACTGACGACGTAGATCTTCACAGGGCCGGACTGGTTTGAGGGAACGCCCGGGAACCTTGATCAGTCCCAGTGAGGAAAATTGGTCAGGTGATTGCTCTGGCGGAATGACCGCAGCAGAAGCAAGTGCAAAGGGCACACTGTAGCCAGGCAGAGGATGGATTCATTTTGATTCTCTTTGAGGAGTTGGAGTTTTTAGTTTATTAATGAGTTTAAGGTTTTGATGATCTGTTTTACAAAATGGACTGCCCTATTTATACCCGAAATGTGAGCTGCAAAAAGATTTCTCCTCTTTTGCATTGTCATGTCATCTTGGCAATTGGCCGAATGACTAATTGTTTGCCTAAGATTAGGAATACCGATTTAAAACTCAAACTGTTTGGGAATTTGGTTCAAGTGTTTCATTAGCTGCATCGTTCTAGAACATTACTGTAACTGATCACTTTTAGCAGTTCAAATGATGTGCCTCTCTGTGCCGGGCACACAATTAGTCATCGTTTTATGTAAAAAAGTTCAGTACTTTGGGAGGTAGTTTTCCCGTACTTTAAAAAAATTTAACTTAAAACCACTAGTAGCGCTATTGATATCATTTGCAAGTCTACGGGAACAAAACATAAGTTTGAATGAAAGTACTTGTAATTTTAATTGGTTATTGGATTCAAATTAAACACTCCAATGCATTTTACTACGATGATCGAATTAAACAAACAACCTTGTGCTTTAACAAATTGTAAGCACTAGTGTCTTTTGATAAGTTTAAAGTTGATATTCCTTGCCTAGTATCTTGGCAATAACAACTTTTTGATAAAGTGCAGGTGCTACTGTGCATTGCTCCCCTTCTTTCAATGATTAATTTTAAACAGTGTCTCTTGTTTGCAGTCTGATAAACTTAAAAATCTACACCTGTTCTAACTACTAACTTGCAGTTTGGAAAATCATCAATTTCTCTAAAGCACATTTTGGGTATAAAGAAACTGCTCAATTTCCAAACAGATCATCAAATCTTCCCACAACCTCCAAACCTCAACAACAAATTAAAACACCCCAAAACTAGGGGATCTCCAGGTGTTCCACCAGTAGATTTTGACTGGAGCGAGCACGTGCGCCCACAAACCCCACCTGCCCCAAAATACACCCTTAAACTTCAAGCCCTGCTCGCTCAGACCTCGCCGCCTTAAGCCGTGCACCGCTAAGGTTTTGCGATCACTTTACCGGCGGCTCACCCGACATCGCTTGAACACTTAAAACTTCCGCCGCCTCGGGCCCCGCTCGCTTCGCTCGCGGGACCCGAGGCAGCGGAAGTTTTAAGTGTACAAGTGGTGCCAGACCTCGCCGCCTTTAGTCGTGCACCGCTAGCATACGTCAATTACTTAGCCTGCGGTTCACCCGACGCGACTTGACCGACCACCAGCGCCCGAGTACTCGGGCCCGCTCGCGAGACCCTCGTCGTTCGGCCGTTGGTGATCTGTCAAGTCGCGGCAGACCTCGCTGCCTTGTGCAGTTCACCGCTCCTCCACAGCCACAGCGCTCCCCTGTATGCGTGCGCTCTGTCTGCTAGCAGCACTGCTCACAGTAGCGCTGCCTTTGGCTGTACATGCCACGTGCGCGCACGCTCTTAATGTATTGTCTATGGGAAAACTTAGGTTAACTTTGAAGGGCCCTAGCGCAAAAAGTACTTTGTAGATTTTAAATCTGAAAGCAGGTTCCTGGTCCTATAGCCTTAACCTGTTACTGTGCCAAGTTTGAGGGCGATCGGTCCAGCCGTTAAAAAGCCTATCGCTGGACAAGCCACCCTCTTCCTCGCGAGCGATGACGCAATATCTCCATGTATTTTTCCCATAGAGAAAATTTTTTTGACTTTGACCGGCCCTAGCTCCCAAACGGCTGGGAGTTTTTTGAATCTGAAAACAGGTTGCAACTCTCACAGGACTTAGCTGTTATCGTGCCAAGTTTGGTGGGAATAGGTACAGCCGTTTAAAAGAATTAGGCTGGACAAGCCAAAACTTTCCACCGATTTTGACCCGATCGTAGACTGTCACTTACAAAAAAACCTCGCTTCGCTCGGTTTTTTTGTGCGCTCCAGTCAACAAAACTTAAAAATGAAGTCCATCTTCCTCCTCCTAGCCTGTGCCTCTTTGCACTTGCCACCTCTGCCGCCGTCACCACTGCCCCGTCGACGCACACCCTGGGACTGATCCGCGTTACGGAGGCACTTCTGCTGAAGGAGGCCGAAGCTCAGCTGAAGATCTACGTGATCGTTCCCCGAAATGGCGAGAAGCTAAAGGTAAAAACAGTTTTCCAATTGCCAAGTTGCTCAACTAACTACTATTTCCACCTTTCCCACCTTTCCCACCTTTCCGGTAGCTGCCCATCGATGACGCCCAGCTGGCGCACACCAGCCACGTCGGAGTGACGCAAAACAGCACCGAGGTCACCCTGACGCCCACCTTCCCGCACACTGGCCTCGGTCCCTCCAACCAGCTCCTCAGCCACGCCAGCAATGTTGTGATTGAGATCTGGAACCAGCAGACGGCCCCACTTCATCGGCGGATCCATCATCACGCTGAGGAGTTGGAGCAGTCGCACAAGAAGAACCTGGCCCTGCATGACGCCACTGGTCTGCTCACCGGCATCGCCCATGTCATCTACGAGCACAAGAAATAGACACCACCCAACAGGTCTTGCCGATGTGTTTAGACTATACGGTATAGCCATACTTTGACCACAATAAGCGCTTTTTAAAAATTATTAAACAGTTGTGTTTCGATGTCGTTAAATAGCAAAAGTTAGTTCAAGTGACAATTTTTAAAAACCTGATATGAGCACATAAAACGATACCGAACTGGGTGAAATGAAAACACATAAAACATTAACGCTAGACCGCCATAGTGGGTGGGTGGGTAATCAGAGTATCGATGGGTGTTGGACAGTCAACCAAAGTTTGCGATAGCTGATGAAGATTTGAACCGCCAGAGGACAAACAATGAGAGTGGGACCACCACTAGAGGCTTTCATTAAACATCTGCAGCCACTGGCGAGCGTCCTGATCACAGATAATGCCCTTCTCCCGTTGCCTCTTCAACGTGGCCGGAACTCTGAAGTGCCTGGCGCGAATGTGTCGAACGACGTTGCCTTGATCCTCGCTCCGGTAGCCACACTGGCGGCCAGCTGCACCCAAAGGCCTTGGAGCGAGTGTGAAGCGCAGGTGAGTGCGCAGGTTGGCCGCCGTCAGGAAGACCTTTCCACAGGCAGTGTAGGGACACTGCTTCGCCAGGCACCGGTGGCTTTCAGCTCCTTCAGCGACTTCTGGTGAACCACCTGAAGGTGATGGACGACCAACCGTCGGCTGGAGGCAGTAAAGTTGCAGTCCGCATTGGCTGCACAGCGAAAGACGCGATTCAAGTGGGTGCCGTTGTAGTGGTTCATCAACTTCTTGAAGCTGTCACTCGCTTGGTGGCAGTCCTTGCACACCCACCGGCTCAGGTCCTTGTGAGTGGTCTCCAGGTGAACCGCCATCTGGTAACTGGTGAACAGGGAACAGCAGCAATAGCAATTAGAAGTCAGCAATGTAGTGTTTGGACACACTCTCTCACTTACCTGTTGGCAAAGGATCGACAACAGCCGCTGTGCACGCAAAGGTAGGGATTGATTCCGTGGCTGCTAGCAAGTGCAGCCTGTGAGTTTCTTGGCAGTCGCTAGTAACATCGCAGCCGATAGTAGTGCAGCGAATGCCGCTCTGGATAAGAGGAGAGGTGACGAAGTTGGTCATTTCAGCTGTAGTGCCAGTGGGCACTTTTGGTATTGTGCGTTTGCGATTGAATGATTGAACATTTTGGGTGATACTATCTGGAGAATTTGTTGACTGTTGTTGGTCATTACCATCATCGTTCTTTGGCGGAATCATATTCAATGAGCCATCAACTAAATCGTCGTTTTCGAAATCGCTTTCAGTGAACTTGTAATGTTCTTTGATTTCTTCAGAGTGGGCCGTTATTTTGCAAAGCTTTTTCACACTATCATGACTGCATGTTTCAAAAGTGATTTTACCGCCTTCATCAGCATCTTCAACAATAGTTAGTTTTGGCGGTGTTGCATTGCCACTACTGCCTCGAATAGTTTCAACTTGCTCATGACCTTCAGAAGACAGGTCAAGTTTGACCTCACCTTTCGCTGCCTGCTCGCTGTGCAGCTCATCTTCCCGACTGTAACCTAGCTCCAGCTGATTCAGCGATCGAGTGACAATGTGCTCACAGGACCTGTCCATCCTCAACGCCATCGCATTGAAAGCTTCGTCGGTCATCTTCTGTACCTCTGCAGTGAAGCTCCGTTTCACAAGGTTTTGCTGCAGTGTAAACGCTGCCTTCAGTTCAGTGGCCAAAGAACGCTTCAGCTTCTCTATTAGTTCCATCTCTTGATGTTAAGATGGTTAGCCTGAGAAGTCAGCAGTCAGTCTTGTTTCAGTGGTGTTGAACACAGGTGGAATGAAACCAAGAGAGAAGTTGGCAGCGAAAATGAATCTTTATTTTGAGGTGACAAAGTTCAGGAGAATGTTCAGCTTTCTGCCAGTGCTGCCCTCTCTAACACTGACAATGCTAACCGTCGTTTTATTCTCCTCAAAAAAACAACACCAAGATTGGAAACCATGTACTTTTCTAGAAGTTTGTAACCTGATCCCAAACTCTTTATTTTTTTGCGGTGTACCTCAAAGCTGTACACAGTTTGCACTGTAAGGTACAACAACATTAAAGTTACAAAACAGGCAAAAACACTACCGGAATTTGATAAAATACGCTAAAACTTGAAATGACTGTGAAAGCGGCCACTGAATTGCCGATTTGCACAAAAACGCGTGACAACAATTTGAATTGAATGACATCAGAGCGTTTTAAAAGTTTTTAACGTTGTGTTACACATTACTCCACTTTAACGAGAGCAATAACATTTCCGTTTTTTGGTTGTACTACTTTTTCAGAGCCGTTATCATCAAGTTGATGAGGGTAAATGCCTGCTGTTGCACGTTGCCTTTGTTTGGACGTGTTTCGACGTAGTAAACAGAAAGTGTCTCTTCTTGTTCAAACCCACAAAAATCTGATTTCAGTAAACAAAAACCTTGTGCAAAAAAACTAACTTCATTTCAGTTTCCATTCAAGTACTTTGAACTTACAAGTTGCTACACTCTAAGACTTTTGCCATAAATGGAGCCAAGTCAGCTCGTCAATGGAGCCAACTCCAAGCCCACCACTTCAAACTTGCAGCAGTACCTTCAGCACCTATCAACCCCGGCAAAGGTCCCCATGATCGGCGGTCTTCAGCCTGCACCACCGCAGTACGGCGAGAACATCACCTCCGAAGGCTACAAGTGGTCATCGCTCTGTGCTCCTTTCAGCCGAGCCGACTGAACCGCTGGCATTTGATAAGTACGACAAGCTGGTGAGTTCCCTCGATCATTTTGTTGATTTGTGTTCAACAAACTAATCGAACCCCATCTTTCCCCTTATTTCTTTAGATAGTCATCGACGACACCTCTGACGCTGACTGGTGTCAGGCCTATCTGGCGTCTGATCCGCTGAAGCAGTCCGGCGCTGTGCCGAGCAGTCTGCTGACGCCGTACACCTTCCAGTCGGAGCCCTGGTTCTTCGGGGACGTCAGTCGGCGGACGGTGGAGCAGCTGCTGAGCGCGCTGAGCATCAACGGCGCCTTCCTCATTCGCAACTGCGCCGCCGGCGATGGCACGCTGATACTGTCGCTCTTCAACTTCGTCTCGCCGCGCCTCAAGCCGGTGATTCACTACCGAGTGCAGCGCGCTTTTGGCCGGTACTACCTCACGCCCAGTCAGTCCTTTCCCATGTTGGCCGATCTAATCGGGCACTACTCCGCTGTGGACAGTGGCCTGCCACATCGACTGACGAGAGCCTGTCCTCGAGAGCCTGCGTACACAAGTCCTCATCCTCAGTCCACAGTTAACCAAAAGGTTCAATGTCGATGCTGTGGTGCCACAAGGACCACCGCCACCGCCGCTGCTTCAGCAACAGCAGCCTACACCAGATGACCACTGATCAATTGTGGTGGAGGTGGTGTTTGAATTAGTACTGTTTAATTAGTCAAATACAAAAAGTAACAAAATTGATGTTGTGGAGAAAACAAAAAAAGTATTTACACCAAGCAAAGTAACAACTTTAGTACTATTTACTACTATTCGAACGATTAATTACATGTGCCCCAAATTGCTGGCCAATTCGCCCGGTTCATTAATCTGGTGGTGAGCAGGCCTAATTAGCTGTGATATCACAGAGCGAACACAGCAGCAGCAGAAGCGCCAGAGGAAATCTCTCTCTGTCAATCGGCGGCTGGCAGGCATCTGGCGTTTATCAAAGCACCAGAATCAGAGTTCAGTGTTTGTGGTCAGTTGTGTGGTCGCAGTTGCGTCAAAGTCAGTAGTCACCGAGAAGAACGTGTAACGCCAGTTGCAACTTTTTTCTGTGCCTTTTTCTCGTTGGCCGTTGGCGTCGTTTCCGGGAGCAGGGCAGGACAAGACAGGAAGCGACACACAACAGACGCAGTTGCTGCTGCTGCTGCTGCAGTATATGCACTGGCGTTGTTGCACTGCTCTATTGTCTCTACCAGGCAGCAACATTAGCCTGGTAATGGTTCACACGAAGACTATACTTTTTGCAATTCCGTTTGGGTGTCTGTGGTCCCAGTAATCTTCTTCTGTGCGTCTTCTTCCACTTAAAATTACTACTTTTGTTCGCTAACTTTCCATTTTTTTGTCGACAGGCAGCTTGAAAAGCATCAAAACTTTCATTTTTTCTGTGTGTTTCTATTTTTACTGTTGCTTCCCTTGAATCATCAGTTTCGATAATCTCATCACTGCTTTTTGCCTCGTCCACTGAACCGCCTTCGCACTAAATCCAATCAACAATGTCCATCAGCGGCAGCAATCAGCAACATCATTCACAACAGCACCATCATCATCAGCAGCAGCAGTCAAAGTCTCATGCATCCTCATCATCTCGGAAGAGCTCATGGAAGAGCTCATTTCACTTTGGCTCGATCATGGCCAGTCAGGAGTCCGTCACCTCGTCTGCTTCCAGCTCGTCGCTCTCCTCCACTGGAGCCGCCGCCGCCGACCATGGCCACTTGGTGGTCGTGCCCAAAGACCCGAAGGTAGTGACCGCCCTCTTCAAGTACAAGGGTGCCAAAGACAGCAGCATCGGTGGTGCTTTCAGCAAACAGGCGCCGAATGAGCTCAGCTTCAAAAAGGGCGAAAAGATGATCCTCCTCGATGTCGTGGAGGAGACGGACAGCAGCAGTGGCGAACTGTCCCGACCGGCTGGTGGCTCGCCTGCAACGCAGTGAAACCGACAAGTCGGGCTACATTCCGCTGAACTACGTGACGGTCGACTTGACCAGCAAAGAGTGAGCTTTCCCCTCAGTGGATTTTGTTTACTTTTTTTGTTTTTGACTAACACTAGACCTGTTGTTTTACACAACCAGCTGGTACTACGCCAACATCAATCGCCAGGAGACTGAGCGCCTTTTGATGGAGCCCTTTGTCGAACAGGGTAGTTTCCTCGTACGGAAGAGGGCCAAGGATCTGAAAACCCGGTTACTAGAGATGAAGCGGATTTTCAAATGACCAAATGATCAACAATTTTTCCCCCAAAACAGACTACCTGATCCTCTGTTTTACGTCACCAGAACAGTGTCAAGCACTACCTGATTCAGAAGAAGGCTAATCAGCTTGATGGTGGTGTAATAGTAGTGGTAGTAGTAGTGGCGGTGATGAGCACTACTTTATCAATCCCGAATGCACCTTCAGTCGACTGGAACACCTAATAGAGCACTACTCTGCCACGGAAACAATAGAGCTGAACTTTCAGCGACTGACCAAGCCAATGCCAAAGGAAGGTCGACGGAGTACGCGATGTCGACCGTCGCAGAGGCGATTGAGCTGAAGGACAGCATTGACCAGCCAGCAGTGTGGCCGCCGCCTCCAGCAGCAACGGTCCGCAATCGCAGGCAACTGTCCTGAGGTGAAGGTAAAACGACTGGAGTTTAGCGGCGAACTGCCGCACCAGTCCCACCGACCGTTGGAAACTCTTTACCGGCACGTACAAGGTCAACAGCATCAGCAGCAGCATCAACACCCTCCGACGAGGCTCGAAAAGCATTCTCAGCAGCAGCAGCAGTGGGAGTTGGCGTTTTAAAGAACACTCTAAAGAAAGATTCGAAAAAGGTAACGCGGGGAGGCGGTGGCTATCAAGCGACCCCGGAGGCTGGCTCTTCCCCATCAGCGACCTCCTTCTTCCACGAGGCAATCATGCTGAATGGGTTTTCAGCACGAGAATGTTCTCTCTCTGGTGGGCGTGTGCACGGAAAGTCCCCGCTAATAGTCACTGAGCTGCTGGACAGGGGTGACCTGCTGCTACCTGCGAGAGCATTACCATCATGAGAAGTCTGGAGCATGAAACCATCGTCATCGGGAACAAAATGAGCTGAAAGAGCTGCTGTCGCTGGCGGCGCAGGTGGCCGCAGCGATGAGCTACCTCGAAGGGCAGAAGGTGATACTGCGCAATCTGATGGCTCGCAACTGTCTGGTCGGCGGCGGGCCACTGGCGGAAAACCCCCACAGTGAAGGGGGCAACTTTTCGCAGGCTCGCCGCCTTCCTGAGGCCGGTCCCCAGTGTCTACCTGCAGAAAGGAGTTTTAAGCCAGCTGACAACAGAAAGCTGAGCAATCCTCTTCTTCTTTTCCTTTCCCTTCCCCAAATTCCCATCAATGGCCGCCCCCAGGGGGCCGGCCTGCGGGGATCTTTTCCGCCCAGTCTGAGTCTGGTCCTTTGGCGTCCTCCTCTACAGTGCCCCACCCGACAGCGTCCCCCCCCCTACCAGGGCCCCCCAGCTGCGCCCCACCCCTCGAAAGGTGGAACGACTGGGCCCTCGAATGTCCCGCCCTCCCACTCTGTCCCCCACCCCCTGTACCAATAATCTGGATGCTGGGGGGCGATGCCGAGCGGCGACCCGGAATTCAAGTACCTCTACTGCTATCTGGCCAAAATTCTACACTGGGGATTGCAGAAAGAGGCGGAAAACAATTTGCGAACGGGGTGAGCAGGGCGAGGACTGAGAGTTCGACTACTACTACTACTACTACTAAATCTTCTACTACAAAAAAATGATCAGGGTGAAGTGATAGAAGGGGCGTGAAATGCGAAGTTGGCTTGGCATTTTTTTTTTAATGAAACAATTTTTATCTGACTTCGACTTTGGTGGCTCAGTGATGGCAAACCTTTTTTTTTGTGTTTTGGGGTTTTTTTTAAAACCTGCTGTCTTATCTTCCCCTTTTTCCTTTTTAGTACTGTATTTTTAAAAGAGGAATTCAATGTGCCCCCCAAAAAAAACAAAAATGACAGTTTTTGTCCCCGAACTAAACAGAACAATTTTGGGGGCAGAGCATTTTTGGGCCCCGCACATGACAGTGAGAAAGTAGCAGTTATCCAACAGCACTGTACACTTCTCTTCCTGTAGGGAAACCTCGTTTCCTCTCTGATTTTGGTCATTCTGCTCCCTCTTTGAGTGTCATCTCTGTCCTTTTTGGTTGGGAGTCGTAGTCACTGTCTGTTGCCCGCCATTCCCCGAAATATGTTTGGTCACCACCATCACCGCCACCACTTTCTAGAGTGGTCTGGTACAGCAGCTGTACAGCAAAGACACGACTTTCAGTGGTTGCGCCCTGTCAATCCTGCCAAGCTGGCACAGGCCGATGATTGCAGATGAAGGGAGACACACAGGGACACCCTCACTGACCAGTAGTCTGTACTTCCAAACTGTTGGCACTCACATCCACCCATCCAACCAACCAAGCACTATCACCTGGTTACAAGTGTAAAACACTTTTTTGTGCCTTTTCAACCCATTTTTATGAACCATTAAAAACCCTTCTGCTCTGGGAGCTCCACCGGGCACCACACCCTCCAATGAAATTCGTTAGCGGATTTTTTTGTAGTTGTAGCACAAATGCTGAAATTTAAACGCTGGGGTTTTTTCAGCAAATGGTTTTGTGAACAGTCGTGATCAATCAAGCACCCGAAGAAGCCGCTGCCCTCCATTCCCCCCCGCATCAACCCTCCACAACAATGGCGGCGGCCCAAAAAACTCCTCCGCCTCACTCTCATCCTCATCGCATTACCACGTCACAGCCACCAACCGCCACTTCCACTTCCCCCCCAACCACCAACATCGATTTTCAGCAGTATCCTCACACCAGCAACGCAACAACTTCGCAACAACTCCATCAACGATAACTACGCCCAGCAATGGTTCGCAGGCCGCCGCCGCCCCTTGCTCCACCAGCAGCAAATCGATGCCCACAACCGTACTTTAACGGTGAACAGCACCATCACCCAAAACACAACAGTATCAACAACAGCAGAACGGAGAACCCAAAAAACCACCATGAAGTCAACAAAAGAAAGGTTTCCCCCCCTGGACAACTGAAGGGGATAAGGTGAACCGACAGGTTTTTAGTAGTTTCAAACACTTCCGACTCGACCACTCGGCCAGTTCTCCGGCAGTACAGTCTCCATATGGGAATCAAAGTGGTTGGGGGGTACTCTTTCCTCGGTCGCTCCAACGCCCCCCCTTCCTATTCCACCGGGCAACCGAGGCAATGGTGGCCCCGGCATTCCGGGCCCACAGAAGGTGGTCCATTGCGTTGTACCCGTACGAGGGGCCCGGGACGACGGCGAGCTGAGCTTTGAGAAGAAAGAAAACTGGTGGTCGTTGATGATTCAGAACCGACTGGTGGCCTCGCCTACCGACTGATGGCGCCTGAAAAAAGAGGTTATTTCCCATGAACTTTGTGGTGAACAATGTCCATTGAGACTGAGGAGTAAGTAGAAGGGGAGAGTGATGTTTAGTAAAACTAAAATCCCATTTTATTTCTCCAGTTGGTTTCTTCTCCAAAATTTCGCGTCCGTGGCGGGCGACTTCTCCTCGAGGGAACTACCCGCCGGCACCTTTCTCTTCGCAACGTGAACAGGACACTGGTTTATTTGCAACTTTTTTAAACCCTTTTTTGTAATTTTTTCCCAACCAACTTCTTTTTTTTTGCAGCGGCCACGCCCCCAGCGCCTACTCGCTCTCCTCCCGACTTTTACAACATCAAATTCGACCAGTGAAGCTTTCGTCCAAAAAGCCCGGGACTCTTCGTCACCTCTCGCCGAACCTTCGTCAAGCTGCGGACCTGGTGGACACTACTCGGGGATGCCAACGGCCTCTCCACCGCCTGACGAAGCCCTGTCCGGGTGCCATGGCATCGCCCTTCCGAAAACGAGGGACGAATTTTACCGCCGCCACGCGCCCATTCGCGAACTGGGCTCGGGCACTTTGGCAAGGTCTTTTACGGCCTCTCCGGGCCCCAGGAGGTGGCCATCAACGCTGAAGCCCCGGGGCGTGAGTCCCGGGTTCCTCACGAGGCGCCATCATGCGGCGGTACCGACCGAGAAGCGGCCCCCCTACGGGGTCTGCCCATCGTCTTCCCTTCTAAACATCACGAGTACATGTAAGGGGGCCCCCGCTCAACTACCTGCGCGACAACCCCGAATCCGCCTCCCTACCATCATGGGCCTGATCGCAGGCCTCCCCGGGGCCTCGGAATGGCCTACCTGGAGCGGGGGGAACTGGTTCACGCGACTTGGCCGCCCGAAACTGCCCGCGGGGAGAAGCGCGTCGTCAAAGGGGGCCACTTTGGCCCCGCCCCGTTTTCGAGGGGACTACACATTTTCCCCGGGGGCGCCAAGTTTCCCCTCAATGGACCCCCCGGGGGCCAGTCCCCGGCAAGTTCACCAACAAGTCGGACGTTTTTTGGGCATTCGGCGTCCTCCTCTACGAGATCGTCCCCCAAAGGAGGGGCTCCCCCACCCGGCATGAGCAATCCGGGGAGGTAATTGAGCACGTGGAAAGGGGCTTCCGCATGCCCCCAAACCGAAGAACGTCGAGTGCCCCAACTCCATCTTTCCCGAAACATGCTCAACTTTCTGGGACAAGGACCCCGACAAGCGGCCCACCTTTGAGTACCTGTACAGCTACTTTGATGACTTCTTCGTCAGCACCGAGCCGCGGTACCGAGATGCAGAAGGGCTACCAGGCCAATGGCGGCGCCGGCGGCGGGAGAATCTTTTTCGATAAATGGGCCAAGTGAAAATAAAAGGAAAAGAACCCGGTTAGAGAGACCTATGCAATTCTATTACTTTCATGACACTTTCCAAAAAGGATTTTCTTTCAATTTTTGTTACTTCTAATTTTAATCCACTTTTTTAATCTTCTTTTGTATCCATTCACAAAGCAATAAAAACCATTTTTCCCTGCCTTTTTTTTTAAGTGTCTTTTTGGTGAAGGCGTAACTTAGAGGGCAAATTTCAACCGAAGAGGGGAGCATCGAGTTGTGCAGCTCCACGCCGAGCGACTTTGCCCGATGGAAAGGCTGTTCAGCTTTTTCCATCTTCTCGGCCAGCTGCCCGGTCGGGTGCACTGGGCCCCTTTGCGGGGTTCTTGGGTGTCTGGTGGTGCTGGCCGTGTTTCTTGCTACCCCCCCTTTCCCCCGGTTTTTGGGGGTTTTTTGTGGGGGAGGTGAGGTGGGGGTATAGCGGCCCAAAGGCCCCTGCTGGCGGTTTTATTTCGAGAGCCCAAGGAGAGCGAGTGATTCATGTTTGGGAAAAATTTTGGGTTTCTGTTTTTTTTCTTTTTGGTTTTTTGCAATTTTTTTCTTCTGCTCCTTTATGCCTTTGCACCCTGGTGTTGAACTGGGAGAAAAATTGAGAAACTGTAATTTAGCTTTGAAGTTTGAACTCATTAACTACCTGAGCTAGAAGAACGTTGAACTGCCTGAAGCCCCCCCTCAATCCCGGGAACATTTTTCGCGGCCACCCCGTTCTCGGCGAGCATTGCGGGCGCTGTTGTTGATCTCCTCGGGGAGCATTCCCCACCATCTTCGTCATCTGGCCGTGCATCTCCTCTAGCTTGGAAGAGGATAAGAAGAAAGATATGTTTTAAAGTAAAGTCAAAACTTTTCTCTCATAATTCCCCAAATTACTTTTTCATATATCGTCATTGTCATTCGCCTTCGACGATGGGGCAGGCGACTTTGTTTTGTCTTTTAAACCGTGACCCACGGGGTGGCGTTTGGGGGCGTGGCCCCAAAATTGTTTGCTGCTGGAGTTGCTGCTGCCGGGGGCTGGTGCTGGAGGAATGTTTGGATACCCATAGGGGATGGTAGTAGTTGGGGTCCATCTGCGGAAGTGGATACTGCCCCTGAACTGTTGCAGCATTTCCCATTTGCTGTTGCTGATGGGCGTACGACTCGTAGTTGTACTGCAGCGAAAATGTACGGCACTGTCGTCCAGTAACGGGTTGAGCTGGCTGAGCTGCTTTCTGGACCACCAGTGTTTTTTTCGCCTGGTACTTCTGCTCAAAGTGGTAGTTTCTCCCGCTGCTGGGCCCCCCGCCCACATTCAAGTTTCCAGTTGCATTGCCAGTGGCCTGCCCGCCCCCAAACCCGATCAAGCGGGCCCCGGGGCAGTCAAAAATTTTCGGGGTTTGGGCCCAGGGTGGTGTGTGCTGTTTTCCACCCCCGCCCTGATGTTGCCGGCCCTTGGAGAGGGTACTTGGTCCCTTCGACCCCGATCTTTTTTTTTTTTGCTATGGGGAGGCTGAGAGCATTGCAAAGTTGGGGGGTTTTGTTTAAAAGCAATTTTATTATAAAATTTTTTAATTTTTAACTTTTTAAAAACAGTCCTTTTAAAAGTGTAATAAAATTTCACTTTTTTCAAAATGATGGTTTCCTTGATAATATATCAATTTATCAAAAAACCCCTTTTTCCACTAACAGTTCAATGATGATAATTCTAGGTCACGAATGATGACGACTATCAAAAAAAGAAAACACAAAAGCCACAAAAAGGTGGATTAAGCCAAAATAGAAAGGGTAGGAAATTTTGATAATCCTTTTGCAAAAAGTTTTTTTAAAAAAAATTTTTGTTCATCAGTTTTTTCAGTTTGGTACTGTATTCACAATTTTAGCAGTTTTCAATCGCAACAAAGCTGTCTTACAAAATTTCAATTTTTGCAATTTTAAAGATAGTGTTTTTCCAAAAAATCAATCTTAGTTTTAGTTATCACACTTTCACATGCAAAACTGTCATCAATCTTTTATGGGGCAAATATTAGTTGCACTTTTTCGAATAACCGTTACTGTTTTTCCCTGTAAGTCAAAATAGTATTTTTATAAAAAAATTTTTTATTAAAAAACATTACATTTTTACTGGTTACAAATCCGAATAGCTAGAACCAAAAATGCTCAAACTCAAAGGCGGCTCTTCATCACTTTCGGCATAGTCGTCACTTTCTTCTTCATCCCCTTCATCTTTCCCCATTTTATCTTCCTCATCCTCTTCTTCACTTTCCTCGTCTTCCTACTGCTTTTCATTTTCTTCATCTCTCAACTTTACTTTCTTTCATCTCTCTTCGTTCTCTTCTTCTAATTCATTCAGTATAATATCATAGTTCAATTGAGTATTGACTATTCCCACTTGATAGCACTCTTCACTGTCAATCCTCACAACCTGTGCCCTTGCTCGATCTTGTGCAATGTTGAACAAGTCGTACAAGTTTAAACAGGGAGAAGAACTTTTAGCGCTGCAGTGCTCTTTCAAGACGTCAGTCAACTTTAAGGTGTATAGTCCACCGTCCTTGCTGTACGAATAGTATTCTGTTGAAAAAAACAAAAAAGCATTTTGAATCTTTTACCAGCTTAACGACAGTGTTACTTACTTTTTAAACAAGAAAACACAGTGAGAAGCTGAAATGGTTCTGGATTCCACCATTCATTTTGTCGCTTTAAAGATTCATCTATATCATCGGTTGGCCAAGGTGGTGTCGGATTTTTGTTTTTTACAATGTTTTTCCCTCCCTCTTCTCTGACACGACAAGTCTGCAAAAAAATTAATTGGTTTTTAAATTTATCAAACAAACTATTGGCCGTACTTACATCGACAATGATCACCTTTGGAGAGTCACTCAAAGCACGGTACAGATTCAGCTGATCAATGAGGCGTCTAATTGTAAAGAGGCCATCTTCGCAAAAGAAAGCTGCCAAAAAAAGTAAGTTTTTTCATTGATTACAAAACAGTAGAATATATAAGTTTTTACCTCCATCAACTCCGTGGCTAGAGATGTAGATCACCAGACAAACTTTATCCTCATATTTAAACTGTTTTAGTTCTGTTTTAAAATGAAAATAATTGCTTTTATTTGTTTTTAAAAGAAAAACACCTACCTTTCCTTAAAAATTTTGCAGTGTCAGCTTCGGTTTTGCAACCTTCTGGCAATTTGGAAACGGTAAATTTTGCCCTTCGAAGTGTGCGTTCAAATTCCTCTACTCCCTTTTTATTTTTTTTCAAAGACCCCATACGAAAGTTTTCTTTTATATACTTGATTTTCTCTTTAGTGAGGTCGTCACGATACGGAAGCTTTCTAATGATGTTTCGATTAAATTGCTTAAAGTTGTAGTAGGCTAGGCTGATGCAGTAGAAATGTTTGATATCGTACTCTTCACAACTGTCTCCACGAACGTATTTAGTTTTCTTGTTTTCCAAACTTTCATTGCGATCAATAAATGGAAACAAACTTGAAGGGTGTTTCAAACGCTCTAAAATCGGCCAATCATTGAGTTGTAAAAAGCCGATTTGAAAAAAGTCAGTTGCTAGTGCCACAACACAAATTAGAAGAAAAAGAAAAAATCCAGCAATGTAGACTAGTGGTCCGCCTGGCCACTGTGACAGTGTACTTGAGCCAAAAATGCAAAAATAAACTGCTGCTGCTAGAAACGCAATAGCAAGTGAAAAAAACTTGAAAAAATGCTTTTTAAGCTGACTCTCAGTTTGGGCATCATTTTCTACTGCTTCTGGGGGAGGGGTAATGAAGGGCGCCAAGCAGTTGGCCGGCACTACTGCCAACTGGTGCGACAGGTGATTAAACACCAGCGGCGACTCTAAGAGCCAGCTCTTGCTTGCCGGTTCGTATCGCTCTGTCCAATCGGTTTGCAGGTATTCTGTAAAAAAAGTTACTAAAAAATGCACTTGTTGAATTGATGATTCACCTCACCTCTTTCTCCACCGACGAGGTACAGCTGCCCTCTGAAATTCACCGCCTGATGACTACTGTGCTCCTTGTTTAGCTTTGCCGGTTCCTCTCTCCAGGTGTCTTGTTGTGGGTCGTATGACTCGCAGGAGGACAGCTGCGTTAGCCAGCTCCTACCGGTGGTTTGGCCTGCAATCGCCCAAAGTCGTCCCTCAAAGGGCACTAGAGCAAAGCGGATGCGCGCCGTGGTCATGGACGCCACCAGTTGCCAGCGGTTCGTTTGCGGATCGTACACCTCCACTGTAGTAAGATATTTGTTGCCAGATTCAGAGGTTGCAACAGGACAACAGCCGCCGGCAATGTAAATTCGCAACCTAGAACGGCGGCCGCCGCCTTGACCGAGCGACGTTCATCGGTGCAATGGCCGTCCAGCAGTCGGTCGCAATGTCGTAGCGTTCACAATCTGCGATGATGCAATCCTCCTGCGTTTCTCCGCCTAGGGCGTAGAGGAAGGCGCCGTCAGAGTTGAACACTGGAAAAGTGGTGCCTCGCCGTGAGCATCGGACACTTGGGCGTCCACACTGGAGGGGAGTTGTCTAGTGGTGGGCAAGGTCAATCGTCCAGGTGGCGGCCACTGAGACTCGCTGGGCGTAACCACCAAAGAGGAACAGCCGTTGACCGTCGTCCGTCGCCTGAAGGGCAAAAATGCCCGCTTCACCGGGCGGCATGGGAAAGAACGGCGACGGCCGCCATAGTTTCAGCTGGTAATCGTAGTACTCCACCATTGTTTGCAGTTGTCGGTAGTTGTAGTTCAGACAACGAGAAACTGTTTTGTCTCTCGAGGACAAAAGGGAGTAAGTGAGCGTGAGTAGGGCGGCGGCTTGAAGCAGTGCTGGTGCTCATCGGTGGTTTTTAAGATTTCACTAGTTTGCTTTTTTGGCTGTTTCTTTTTGAGAATTTGTTCATATAGTCAATCAGATGATTTCGTTTGCTTTCAGGAAGTGCAGCAAAGAGGTCACTGCTGAAGATGAACTCCTCAACGAAACCTTCTGGCAACCGGCCAAATCGTAGGCACTTTTTGACTAGCATTAGAAGATTCGTCTCAAGTCGCGCCTCCATGTCGGCTTTCACCCACTCTTTGATTACTTCCCAAACGGGACGCTCATTTGTGATGTTCAGCTTATCAGACACGAGAGTTGGAAAAGAAGTTCAAAACTCAAAGAGGTAAAGTCTTTGGAACTATCTTTTAAAACCTGAAAAATGAAAAAAATTTTTAAAATGCAATAAACACACAGTTGTTGTCACATTTTCAAAGTGCTCTTCAATGAACTGTTGAGCTTCCTTAAGTGTCTCAGCACTTTTATGCCCAAGTGATGCGGCCTGTTGAAATATTTTAACGGCATTACTAGTGTTGATGTCTTGTTTGAGGTTTTTAAAACGGCAAAAAGTAGTCCCATTCTTTTTTATGCTGTTTTCTCTTTTGCTTTTACCAACAAAAATGAAAGAAAACGGAGCACTGTACAGAATACTTAAGACTGACACAAACAAAAAGCAGTGTAAACACTTTTTCTTGAAAAGTGATTGCCTGTTATCCATTCAATGATTAGGCAGACATCTGTTGTACAGCATTCTTACTGTTTATTGGAGTGATGGTTTCTAAATGCTGATTAAAAAATCCGTGCATTTTTGACAACTTTCTGAGTCGCAACAACATTTTTGTTTGGAAAAGATGTTTATTTGTACTTTTATGAAAATATTCAAACATATAAAATCACAGTAAACAATGTGTGGAAACGAAATTGTACATATTGTTTTAAAAAACAGGTTCTAAATGAGATAAAATTTGGAAAAATAAGTGCAACAGGCATTTCTTATTTTGAGTCCCAATGTTAGATAGATGATAAGTTGTAGAGTTTTCTGCCACATAAGGTTTGAAAAAGTGTAACTAATTTCCACTTGTTGGAAATCGTTGCCTGAGACCTGGTACCATTCGCGGTGGAAGAGGTTGTGGCGGGGGAGGTTGTTGCAAAGGAGGTTGTTCACGAGATGGTATTTTAGCCCTTACAATTGCATATACCCCTAATGCAAAAATGCCACCAACAAAAATAATAACAGTCCCTATAAAATTAAAAAAAGGATTATATTTAAAACAAAATAGCAAGTTAAAACTTACATGTTGTTGACAACGTAGTTGAATATTCAGGTGTTGGTTTGACTTCAGCTTTAATGTCTTCTGTTTTAGTTTCATTTTTAGCTCCCTCATTTTCCATTGTCATCTTTTCAATTGCATTCATGTGCTCAATAACTTCATGCAAAATCACCGTCTTTGTAGTTCCATTTTGGTAAACCAGTTCAAACTCTTCGTTACTTTCTTTTAAAAAACAACCTTTTCCGGCATAGATTCTTAATGCAATCAGTTCTTTTGTGCTGCTGCTCATGATCTAAAATTAAAAACAAATTATTAAGAAAACAAAACTATTATAAACAAATCTTTCATACCAAATTGTTTGCATCGTGGGTATTCATGACATCTGTACCATTGGAGTGTTCCACTCCAATGCCGTGCAACAACTCGTGAAAGGTAGTACTGAGAACTTGCTTGTACTCCTCACTGTTTCTTTTAAACGGACATCCGTAGAAGCTGACAGCAACTGAATTGTTGTGTGGGTTACACGCGGCACCACACTTGAAACCTCGGTATCCGTCAGAGAGTTGCTTTCCGGTAAAGAAGACGAGCAGTGCTGGTCTCAAACGCTCTTTTGCCAAAGCACTCGATTTGAGCGTAGCGTTGAGCTGCCTAGTGTTGATCACTTGCTGATTATCAAACTGATGAAACACCGAGTGGCCAAGTATAACAGACACCAAATCATAGCCAAAGTTTCTGTAAACCTCTTCACCACCGTTGTAGACAAACTCCTCTCTGAGAAGAACCTGATTGATGGCATCAATGTGCGTGACAGTTTGATTGAGAGCGACCTCTTGGCTTCCACCAAAGCAAAGTTTGACGTAAGAATTATCAGTCACAATGGTGATACCTGACACAAAACGTAAAAATTTTATTAGTAAAAAGTAATTTACTCCAGAGTTTAATATCGGTTTAGTTTACAAAACAACTCATACCAACACGTTCTTCATACAACGACGACGACGCACTTGAGGCACAGAGAACAAAGGTGAACAAAGGACTAACTAGCACCACCACCTGTTGCCATTTGCCAATTAGAGGTGACATTTTTGTGCCAACAAATTAGCTCAAGATACACTTTTCTGCGCAATCATCGTCGCCGGCTTCTTTTTTCCAGTCTCAGAGCGTCCATATCAAACGTGATGAAAAGAAAAGTATTGCGCAAAACATCTCAAATCTTGCAGTTCTAGTTATCCATTTGATTTTTACAGGTGTGGCCACAAGTAGAAACAAAGCATGAAACGAGCTAACAATTTGTAGTTTGTTTTGAAACGTAAAATGCAGCTAAGCTACTCAGATAGGCTGCTCACGTAAATTAATACAATACACACAGAGTGTTAAGTGCCTTTCACTAAAAATAGCTTTGCTCATCTTCTGATGCTTCTTCCATCGTTTTCTCAGACAGTGTGGCGTGTACGCTAGCAGCAGTTTGACAAGGCTGTACAGTATTAGTAAAAACAGAAATAGGCGCATTTCACTAACGTAAATGTAAAAACGTTATTTAATATGCTACTAGCAGGGCCAGCATAAACTCAGTTTATGCAGTGTTCTCTTAAACCTATGTATTTCCTAAATTTTAATTTTTAGCTGATTGTATTTTTTACTTGTTATCTCTGCTCTAAAAATGCAATTTTTATTATTGCTAAAATTAAAGTTATTTTTTTATTTTAATATGCAGTTAACAAATAAACTAAAAAATAATTATATTAGATTTGAAAAACAAAAGTAAAAACTTTTTGTAAAACAATAACATAGGCAAAATTTTAAGCTGTAAATATAAATCCATCGGGTTCGACTGGAGCTAGTAGGGGCAATAAGCAAACCTAGACCTAAACGTTAACCTAAACCTAAACTTAACCTAATATAAACCTAAACGTAAACGTAAACCTAGATCTAGACCCAAACCTAAACCTAGACCTAGACATAAACCTAGACCTAGACCTAAACCTAGACCTAAACCTAAACCTAAACCTAGACCTAGACCTAGATCTAAACCCAAACCTAAACCTAGACATAGACATAAACTTAAACCTAAACCTAAACCTAGGTCTAGATTTAGACCTAGACCTAGTCCAAGACTTAAAAATAAATCTGAATCAATACTTGGACCTAAACCAAAGCCAAAACCTAAACATAAACCTAAAACTAAACTTAAACCTAACATTTCCAGCAAATCTACTTGACCGGTTGCTCACTTTGACTTGACTTGAGCACTGTCTTCTCCCAACGTTTCGGGCTCGTGCACTGTTCTCCTCACTCCCCCCTGTTTCCCCTTGTTTCAACCAATCACCGATCAGCATTTCCTCTCAACCCGCAGGACAATAATGCTGTTGTTAACAAAAGCATTGCCAGCAGTTAATACCTCTCACACCTCTTTCTCTTTACCACTTCCTTTTCCACTGTACTCATTTTCCTCCCTTTCCGCTCTGCTTCGCCAGCAAAGTGGGGAGCATGCGCAGTAGCGCCTGTGACGAACACACGCACACGCGAAGCGAATTTTTTAATAACAGTAGGAGATTGTTATTTATGCTGTTGATGTAAGTTACATTACAAAATTATAAAATGTAGCAGCTAGTTAAAAATAATGCTTAGCTACAATTTTGCTTAAAGTTATAAAAACGCAAAGTTTAAATCAGTCTCCTTTAGTTTTCTTAACTTTAGATTTTTTAGGTTTGGTGGTAGGTTTCTTCGGACCCTGAGTTCCCCAGCCATCAACTGCCCATGATGATGGCGGACCACGACCTCTGGATGAAAACACTTGTTTGTAGAAAAGGGCAAAACCGCCACTTGTAAACAAAGCAGCGACACAACCAATGAAGATCCAATAATCGCGCAAAAAGTTTAGACCAGCAGCTAGAACAAAAAAATGTTACTGAACTAAAATACACTAACTATTAATTTAAAAAACTCACAAAAGATATCCTTTGGTTTTTCAGTTGTTTCGGCTCCATCTCCCTTCTCCAACTCTTCCTTTGCAATAGCATTCATGTGTTCAACCACCTCATAGTACTTCACCGGCTTTTTCTTTTCATTTCCAAAAACAAGTCCAACATTTTCCCCTTCAATTGAAAGACAACCTTTAACCTGTGCTTTGTAAAAGCTCTTAGCAATGTGTTTTCTTGTTTCCAAACTTAGGTCCTGTCAAAAAGCAAAATGTCAGTTGAAAGATAGGCAAATTAACTGAGTTTTCATTCTTTACCATATTATTCGCGTCATACTCCATCATCACGTCATTGTTTGTATTGTTGTGAGGCACTCCGATGATGTGCAGCAATCGTGGAAGAGTGTAATGAGGACTCGCTTGTGTGATTCACTGCCAGTTTTAATTGGACATTTATGAAAACTAACCACCAGCGTGTTGTACGGTGGTGAACAGACTGAACCGCATTTAAAACCCTGGTACCGGTCATTCATTGGCTTTCCGGTAAAGAAGGCCACCAGGCCGCACTCTTTGCGCTCATACTCAAAATGACTTGAAGTGAGCGTAGCCTTGAGCTGATCAACATTGAGAGACTGCTGTTGGTTAAACGGAGCAAACGCTTTGTGTTCAAGGTTGATGATCTCAGGGTAGAAACCAAAGTTGGTGTAGTGGTAGGTTTCTCCATCGGAATCAGTGTAGACGAATTCTTCATCGAGAAGGTGCTGATTAATGTCGTCAATGTTTTTGATGCTGTGATTGGCGGCCGCCTCTCTGTTCCCATTAAAGCAGTGCTTTACAAAAGCCTCGTCAGTCACAATGCACACATCTAAATGATGAAAGCATTAGTTACATAATGTGAATACATTTGCCAACTCTTTAGACGCATTTTATACGTACTGATACGGTTTTTGTTAGCAGTCACAACAAACGAGCAAAAGCTGATGATGCAGATCAATTGAAAAAGTGACACCGTTAACTGGCCACCTTTTCCAGTGTTGGGTGATCTCATTTTTCTGATGCTGAAAGCTATTGTTTCTAGAGCAAAAAGCATCATTTTCATTCAGAGGTGAAAATGATGCTCCTCTCTGAAAAAGAAATGCTTTAAGTTGTCTGCTGAGTATAGTGGAGTGGTGGAGAGATCTGGAGTGCGTTTCAGTGTTGGAACTTGCTAAGTGATGAGCAACAAAAGAAGAGAAAGTGAGTGAGGTGATTTTCAGTAATCCATTTTCTGGTGAATCGGTGCTATCAGGTAGCAACAAGTGGTTGTTTTAGTTTGTGCTTGAGTGAGAATAGTGGGGGCTGATAACTGCAGCAAGTGAGAGACACTGACGCCTAACGAGACTCTGCTTTGGCAGATTGGAAGCATTAGCAGTGCTTTGTCTGTACTGCTGAGATTGTTGTTTCCATTGCATTGCAGACATGCAACGGATGTGCAATGATGATCAGGCTCAATATCATTGACTCGATATCATCTTTACCTCATCTTCTCTGTCTTCAGTGGTTCTGCTTCTTTTTGAACCGGATAACTGCTGCGACAGAAGAAGAAACGAAAACACGTGAAGAAGAGTAAAGAAGAAGAAGAAGAAGAACAGGAGCAGCCGGCTTTGCCTGCTCTCAGTCTGTCACACTGTTGATGCTTCTGTTGGCGTTGCCACTTCCCCTCTCAACGATGCTCTGTGTACAGCAGCAGCAGCAGTGTGTGCAGGACACCTCTTGAGGGCACTTCTGTACAGTCTTATACAATGTGAGTAAACAAAGTAGCAGCATCTTAATGAGTTGCAAAAACAAAAGGGCTTCTCAAGTTAATGCCACTTCCACGTAGTAACAGTTTTGAGCGCGGGAACTCAAATCCTTACAAAAGGTGACGTTTCTTTCTTTGCACAGACATTTTGATCAGTATTAGATTGAAAATACTGAATCACATTACTAAATCAAAACTTATGACAACAGTTTTAGATCTAGCAGCCAACAAGACGTACTGAAACCCAGCACAATAAAAAACACACGTAAAGTGAACAATTTTGTTTTGTTTGAAAAAAACAAGTTGTGGTTGTGAGCAAAAGACCTGTTTTAATGTTAGGTGTGGGTGTAATGAGAAACAAAAGATAAAAGGTAAAACAAAAATAATGGCCTGAAATGTATGTGTGAAGGGGAAGGGGAAACATGAAGAGAAAAAACAGGCAATAAAATGATGTGCACAGTTATAAAAGAGGCAAAACAAGAATAAGAGATGTGTGCAAGTGAAAGGTAAAAGTTAAATGGTGCCGATAAATTGGAAAAATAAGAATGTGACGGTAGAGATGCTTAAAGTGACGTTTCACAGAAGAGAGGAGGGCATCACTTGAGCAGAGCACACTGGCAGTCCATCCATCCACCTAGTGGCTAGTGCATCTTCTTCTTCTTGTGCGCCACATTGGCCAACACGGTCCTCGGCACCAGCTGGTGCTGCTGGCGGAAGCGCTCTCGGAGGAGGTTCGCAGAATGATCATGCTGGTTCGCCGCCAGCGGTCTCACGCCTGCTCCCACCCGGCGGCGAAGATGAGGTTGAGCAAGAAAGATGCATCGGTCCTGGCGGCCGCGAGGGCTGCGACTGCGACTACGGGAGCGGGAACGGGAGCGGGATCGGGAACGGGAGCGGGAGTGGGAGCGGGGACGGGGTCGCTTTCGGCCCCGTCGCGCTTCGGCCAGTTTGGCAGCAAAGGCGGCACTCTCATCGGCCCATCGCTGGGCCTTCCCTCGCTGCACCATCTCCAGGAACTCTTGGGCCAGTTCCCTTCGAGTGCGCATTCGCAGGACGAGCATCCGCATGTAGAAGGCAGCCCAGACCAGGAAGACCAGGATGAGAAGCCAGGCCACTCGGACACCGATGAGGATGTACCGCCGCCAGGCAGGTAGGTCTTCCCAGGCTGGTCGTGGGAGAGGAGTGGTAAATTTTATAGAAGAGCTTGGAGGATAGAGCAAAGGTGGAGGAGGTACTTACTCTCGTAATGGGGTTTCGGTGCAAACTTGGGCAGTTTGACGGTCAGGAAGTTGGCGATGTCTTTTGTGTAGACTTCGACTTGATTGCCGGGCTCCAGGACTTTGGACGAGAAGCCGTGGACGTTGCCGTCGCTGTCAAACAGGTAGACGGCTTCGTCGCCAATGTATCCGGCAATCAGATTGCCGAAGAAGTGGTGGGTTAGGCTCTCGTTGCATTGGTGCTGCAGGACGATGTAGTTTGGAGGTGATTTGAGTCTGCAGAGTTGGCCGGGAGAATTTGAAAAATGGCATTGTTTTGATGTTTCAATAGTGCTGCTGCCTTCAATGTTGACTGGAGTCACTTCTCCTTGATCATTGATGACGTAGAATTTGAGCGGGCTGTTTGAGCTGACGTGGAGCAAGCCATTGTCAAAACAATTATTTGCAGCTTGTCCATCCATGCCCGCATGATACAAGTGTCCAGTAGCCAAGGATAGTTTCTGGACACTTGAACTGCTCATGATCACCAAGTTTGAGCCGCTTGAGTCCTGGCAAGCAAACTTGACAGGGCCTCTGGGCACTCCACTGGGAAGCGAAACTGGGTTGAGGTCAACTTTAAGAGCGTTGAGGTGCGCAGCCAGGACGTTGATCTGGAGACCGCCATCCAGTTGATCGGTATTGGCGGTCCCACTGACAAAGAGGGCCAGTTCGCCATGGACAAGGCCAATAGCTAAGACCTTTCGGTTCAAGTGGACCAGATCGCGGAAAACCGGATCTACACAGCCTCGGATGGGCTCAGTGCTTGTGACGCTTGCAAAAAGGAAGCTCCACAGACAGAAAAGAAACACTGATTTCAGGTTGAACAAATTCATTCTTGAAGAGGTCTGTAGTCGGTGAGGAGCAGACGTCAAATGGGAAGTGATGACTGTCGACAAGCGGCTAATATAGACTGGGGCAGTTCTGATGAATCACACTAACCAAAAATGATTGTTGGCCAATTTGGGTGCACTGCGCACGTACCACACAATCTGTACAGCAAACAGTCTGTCAACCCAAAAGCACCGTACAAAGAAGATGTTACAAATGAGTCAACTGTTTAATAAAATCAAGAATATAATTAGTTAGATCGAGATAACATTCTTGAAGATTTGTGAGAAGTGAATTTGTTCTGTTTAGAAGAACTTTGATGACTGCTTCTGCCACCTCGGCTATGGCTACGAAAACTTTTTTTGACTTTTTTGGAACTTCGTTTGACTTTTTTCTTTGTTTTCTTTGAAGTCGAACCAGCACTGATGGTAGCCTTTTTCTTGCTTTTAAAAGTCCTCTGCTTAGTGGCTTTCTTGTCATCTTTAAAAACATAATTTTTCCTGTTCTTGTTCCTATCACTACTACCGCAGAAGAAGCAGTAGACAACAATACTGATCCCAATGATTAGCAGAATCAGAAAACTAGTGGTGACGATTATGGCTATAGGAATGCCTTGAATGCTGGAATCTGAGGCTAAATTAGAAAGTTTACTACTGGATTGGTTGTACGTTTAAAAACTTCATACTTTCAGTTTTTGAATTGCTTGGAGGCGGTTTATCGCCTGGTCCTTTCCAGGCATCCTTTCTGCTGACCTTGATCAGCTTTGCCGATGGTCCATTCTTCTTGAAAGCCTTAGCCGAAAATGTGTAGACGGTGTTTTCGTTGTCAAAGAAGTAAACGGTGTGCTCATCCACAAAACCGGCGATTATGTCAGTGAAGGTGGCTCCATTGCATTCTTTACGGAAAAATACTTGATCGCCGTTAATGCAGAGAATACCCAATTTCTCAAGACGCCCACAACCAGTTGCCCTTTTGATTGTGCCATCATCTAAAACATCAAAATTAAAGGATCGCACATGTGCATCAGAAAAAATGATAAAATAGTCGAGAGGGGTGATTGATGATAAGTAAGAAACTCCATCCATTAAACATTCAGGAATAGCCAAACGACGTATTCCTATACCACTGAAGTTTTTTGTGTCAAGTGAAAATGCAGCAGCATTAGTGTCGTTAAATGTCACCAAATAGGTGCCCGTTGGATCACTGGACACAAACTTGATAGAGTGCTCGTCCCAGGGAATACCCGATGGTAGTGGCTCTGGGTCTTTTGTGATAACGATGACACTATCAACAACTTCATCCACTGTCACTTGATAGCCACCAATTGGATCAGTCTTGGAGGCAGTGCCACTCACAAAAAGGGTCAGTTTGGTACGAAAAAGGTATACGGCAAAGACGCCTCGATTGCCAGCGACCAAATCATCGACGATGGACTATGAAAATTAGGTTGTCAGAACTAAATTAGATACAGATAACAAAAACAAACCCTTGCACTTCCATCTTTAAGGTTGTTTAGCTGATTGGAAGCGATCAAAGAGATAAACAATAACAACAAACAATAAATATTGCCATATTCTTTTAAGAAAAGCTGCTTTAAAAACATGATTAGCTGATACGTAAAAACAAAACAAGTTTTGAAAAAAATGAGTAGAAAACAAAACAAATAAGATTATTCAGGCTGATGACAGTTCTAAGCTGAGTTCTAAAACTTATGTGCCTCAAATTAACAATTTTCAAACAGTGTTAATAGGAAAATAATTTTAAAAACATTTTTCATCATAAACTTAATGACTGCAAACTGCTGATGATCTTTGAGAGGAACTGATCCTCTTTTGTTTTGAAGAACTTCTGCAACCTCGGCTACAGATACGAGAACTTCTGCCTTTTTTAGAACTTCTTTTGACCTTTTTCTTTTATGAAAACGAGCCAGTAGTAGTTATTTTCTTGTTTTTAAAACTCTTCTTTTTTGTGTCTTTCTTGTTCTTGTTCCCATAACTACTACCGCAGAAGAAGCAGTAGACAACAATACTGATCCTAATGATTAGCAAAATCAGAAAACTAGTGGTGACGATTATCGCTAAAGGAATGCCTTGAATGCTGGAATCGGAGGCTAAATTAGAAGGTTTAGTACTTGATTTGTTTGCACTTTCCAAAAACAACATACTTTTAGTCTTTGACTTGCTTGGAGGCGGTTTATCGCCAGGTTCTTTTCATGCATCCTTTCTACTGACCTTGATCAGCTTTGCCGATGGTCCATTCTGCTTGAAAGCTTTAGCCGAAAATGTGTAGACGGTGTTTTAGTTGTCAAAGAAGTAAAGGGTGTGCTCGTCCACCAAACCGGAGATTATGTCGGTGAAGGTGGCCCCATTGTATTCTTCACGGAAAAATACTTGATCACCGTTGATGCAGAGAATACTCATGTTTGTCTTAGGTGCACATGATGTTGCAATACTGATTGTGGTCACTTTATCTAGAATATTAAAATCATAGGGAGTCACTCGTGCATCAGAAAAAAAGGTAAAGAAGCGGAGAGGAATGATTGATGATAAGTGGGGAACTCCATATTCATTACATTCAGGTATAGCATAATGATTTATATTTATACCACTGAAATTTTTTGTGTCCAGTGACAGTGCACCAGCATTGGTGTCGTTCATTGTCACCAAATATGTGCCCGTTGAGTCACTGCAGACAAACTTGATAGAGTGCTCGTACCAGGGAATGCCCGATGGTAGTGGCTCTGGATCCTTGGTGATAACGATCACACTATCCACAACTTCATCCACAGTCACTTGATAGCCACCAATTGGGTCAGTTTTGGAAGCAGTGCTACTCACAAAAAGGGTCAGTTTGGTACGAAAAAGTCCTACGGCAAAAACGCCTCGATTGCCAGCGACCAAATCATCGACGATGGACTATGAAAATGGTCTTCAGAATGAAATTAGTCACAGATTACAAAAACAAACCTTTGCACTTCCATTTTTAAAATTGTTTAGTTGACTGGAAGCGATCAAAGAGACAAAGAATAGCAACCACAAACAGAAGATACTGCCATACTCTTTTGAGATGTACTTCGGCAAAAACATGATTAGCTGATATGTAAAAGCGTTTTAACAAATGAGTAGAAAACAAAACAAATAAGATAATTCAGGCTGATGACAGTTCTAAGCTGAATTCTAAAACTTTTGTGTTTTAAATAAACAATATACAAAAGGTTTATCGGAAAATGAAGTGATTTTTTAACATAAATTTAATGACTGGCGATAATCTGCGAAAGGAAGTTAACTTCTTTTGTTTAGAAGGACTTCTGCCACCTCGGCTAAGGCTAGGAAAGCTTCTGCCTTTTTTAGCGCTTTTCTTAACTTTTTTTCTTTTTTAGGCAAAAAATAAGGGTACTGGTTTATAAGTCACATGATATTTAGAGAATACAGTTTTGAATAAATAAGCAAAGGTTTAGGCAAAAGTTTAGCGGCCAGCTTTATTAGAGAGTGGTGCACAATCGTAGGTCATTTTTGCTCAATTATCACACAAGGGACAGTGTTTACTGTCAATTTTGTTGCGCAGTTTTTGAAGTTTGGAGTGAAGAATGGCACGGGCATTGTCAATTGATTGCTGGCCGCCCTCCTCACCCAACACAAGTTCAATTTTTTGCTTCACAATGTTTCTGTTTTTGATGATGAGCTTTTTATTGTGGCTGTTTTCATCATTGATAACAGGCAAACTATGTAAGTTTAAAAAAAGATTTAGTTGACATTTATCTAAAAGGTTTCACAAAATTAACTCACACAACATTCATGTCTTGAGGGGGTAACAAGTTTTCCTTCTTTTTCTTCCCCGGCCGAGTAGCAATGACTTTTTCTCCAAAATCGCCAATAATGTTTTTTATTTTAACTTTGTTAACATTCACACCAGCCTTTGCTTGTTGATTTAAGATAAATGCTTTTTGCTTGTATTTCTGAATCTCAGAAATAATTTTTGCTGAAAAGACAAAGTCGTTAAAACCATTATCAATTGTAACTTACCTTTGTTGTTATTTTATACTTGGGTATATAAATTTAGTCAGATAGGAGAAAGCAGAATATTCCTCATTGGCAATTGACGCCAGTTGATGCTCATTTAACTTAACGGTGCCAATGAATGCCAGATTACACATCACAATGTAGTAGACAGCCCAAAATATTAGCAGCAGGCGAACGAGCGCTTCAGTAACATCAAGGAGCAGTAGAAAAACACTGGTCTCTTCGTCTTCTTTCAACTTTTTGCAATGTTTCTTTTAATTCGGCTCATTTTTGCTAATCTGTAATTTTATTCAAAAAGTTATTCAAGTTTTACTACTCTACTGGGCTTTTCTCAGGCTCTTTTCTTTAGCATTCAATGCACCCTCAAACCTAACATTGCCCTACCAGTTTGTTGTTTTAGACTTTCTCCACAACACAACTTAAAATTCAGCTTATGTCTTCGATCGACTTTAGACAAATTGAAACTTAAACGTTACCGCCTTTTACTGACAAACTCGGCGATCATTAATTACGGTTTTTTCACCAATATCCTCAAGACTGTGTGTCATTTCCTCTTCACTTGCATTTTCTGACTGTTTTGCTCATTTTGCTCTCGTTTGGACACTTCCACTGCTGACTCTTTTCTAAAAAAAGTCATATCGATTACTTTGCTCAATCGATATGCTCTTTGCTTCCTTTTTTTATTTTTTAGAAAAAACGCACTTCAGTCAAAGTAGAGGTAGTCAGACTGTAACCTACAGTTCCTGTTTTCTAAAACATTTTTGCGCCAGCTCCATAATTTAAAGTTTGAGCAAACACTAAACGACGACACCTGGTTTCAAAAACTGACGTGCTGATTCTAACAATTCAAATTATTACAATTTTAATGTCAAGAGAAATCACAGTATAAAAGTTGTAGCGTTAATCTTTAGACACACGCTGTAAAACTAAATTGTAGTAAAGAAAAAGCTCTGAAATGTGTGATGCTAATTAAATTAAAACGAGCGTGAACGAGGGTCAATTAAGCGCAATGAACTTTTTGGTGATCACTTTTTGGGCAGACGTCGCTTGGCCGGCTCAGGGTCGGTCATGGCGAAGAGCACTTTGGCGAGGTGCTTCCCCAGCAGACCACGGTAGCTCAGTAGCGTCAGCTTCTGACTGAAGTGGCCGGCCATGTTGCGCTCCCGGTGCTGGGGGCAGCTGCCAAAGTTGGCCATCGCCTCGATGGCCACCAGCGCCAGGCTGAAGATGTCCGCGCGGAAGGGACTGTAGCCGTGCCAGTACTGGGTGGCCTTCTCCGGCGCAAAGTACGTCACGCCGGCGCCCAGCGGCAGGTACTCCAGCGCCAGGCTGTTCGGGTAGAGCTGGGCGCTGCTCAGGTCGGCCAGTTTGTACTGCGCCCCACTGAGAGCCCCTCTCGCCGGCAGGCGGTCCAGGAGGACGTTGGAGGGCGTCAGGTCGTGGTGGGCGATGGCACAGCGGTGGAGGTAGGCCAGCGCTGAAGAGAGCTGATCGAGCAGCCGCCCTGCCTGCTGTTCGGTGAAGAAGAAGCCCTCGGCAAGCACCTGCTCTAGTGAACAGGCGAGCAGCTCCATGCGCAGGTAGCTGAAAGTGGGCGTCTGCTGGGCAAAGGTGGGATTGTTGTTGGTGGTGGAGTTGTCGGAGTTGTCGGTGGAGTTTTTGGACTTGTTGTTGTTGTTGTTGTTGCTAGAAGCCCCCAAAAAGACGTCTTTTGACTCATAGAAGCGAACGATATGTGAGTGGCGGAGCTGCTGCAGAAGAAGTGCCTCATTGCGGGCCATTTTGTAGTTTCTGATGGGGAAAATAGAGTAAAGATGAATAAGTGATTTCCAAAAAAGAAAGTTTGAATAAGGTGTTTGCTAAACTTACAGTGTGTCGTACTTGCCGCCCTCGTAGAAGGTCACCTTGAGCGCCGTTCTTGGGCCTCTGGGTTGTTTCGAGCAGCAGCTGTACATGAGCACCTTCTGGCCGCGCTTGTCGCTGTCGCTTTCCAGCAGCAGATCTAGCAGCTCAATGTGACTTTCCGTCTCGAAGTAGTCAATGTGACAGTCGACAGTCAGCGGCGATGGTGGTGGTGGTGCTCCACCAGTGGTCTGGTCTCCAGTTTCAGTGCCTCCTCGTTTCGCTGCCATCGCTACAGCATTGTGTTTACCACCGAAGAAACCCACTCCGAGAGTCTCCATCCGCTTCACGATTGACTGTACGGTTTGCTGAGAGGTAGTTGTTGTTGTTGTTGTATCGAGGTCTTCCCGGTGGTCACTAATGACATCCTCGTCAATGTAGCCAATGTTGTCGGGCAGTCGGTCGCCGCCGGTGAAGCGTTCACTGACCGCCCGCTTCTCATCCTCCGTCAGCTCGAGGGTGCTAATCTTCAGGTGCTGTTGGGGCTGTTGCTGCTGCTGCTGAAGTGATTGCTGTGACTGTGACCGAGATTGCGGCTGACTCGCCTCACTGGATAACTTGCTCAGCGATAGACTTCGGGTGATGATCCTCTTGAGGCTGCGGTGGTTTACCATCTTGGGGAGGATACTCTTACTTCTGTGGGGATACTTGTGTGCGTGAGTCAGTGTTGGCTGTACTGCAGGCAGCATGAGCCGAACAGTTGGAAGAAGAAGTGACAACCAGACAGTGACACTCAGTGATAAGGCACCGCTGGAAAGACAAGAAGATACAGAAGAAGAACGTGGAGGGAGATGCAAAGTGGTGATTGCCGTTCAGGAGAAAAGCAGAGGGCTCGAGTTGCAGTCACAGCAAAAGTCTGTACAGCGAAAGAGAGACACTGACAGACTGAGAGTAAAAGAGACTGGCGGAGAGACTCACCAGCGAACTCACCAGCGAACTCACCAGCGAAGAGAGAGGAGTGTCAACTACCACCGTTGATGCACCGCACTGGCAGAGTGTCAACAAACCAGAAAACCGAACACGGCAAAGTACGATGTAGTGTGCTGTACTGTGGTGCTGATGAAGTTGCGATGATGATTGCGACGGCGATGATTTCACGCGGTGGCAGCTGACTGATTCGCCACATGCGACAAGGCAACTGATGTTGTTTTTCCACAGCACATTACACGCACTGAACACACTGAACACAATATGCAGAGACTCAGCAGGAGCTGATGAACGACTGACCAAACAGCAAGTGAGAGAGAAATAAGTGTACTTGCCTCCTGTGGGAATTCTTTTACCGGCCTAGCAGGGGACTAGCCGCTATCACTATTTCACTCAAAAAAGTTTATCTTATTTTTACTAAATCATCAGCGACGCATCAAAATCACCAAATAAAGTGACTGAAAAATAATTTAAATAATAATGAGAAAAGGTAAATTAATAAATCACAGTTTGACGTTAATGACGACAGAGTTCCGGTCGTCAGAGTTGATTTGATCATCACAGTATTCCGTTTCACTGCTTCTTCTGCTGCTGTACCGCGTACAATGCACCTGACCACCACTTTCAATTGCCAGTGTAGCACCTTCAGCATTGTTCAGCCTCCAAAGATCTTTCCGCCTTCCCTTGAACTTGATTCTAGTAGCAGTGCTGCGAAGTTCGTCAAATGCCACTTTTTCAGGAACTCTTTTTTCTGGCACCTCCACTTTTTGCTCTACTTTAGGCAACTTTGCCAACTCCAAATCAAGCCAGTTGGAAAAGAGATCGTCCATCAGCTGGGATAGTTTAGCTCTAAAGCGCTTCAACTTTGAGACTTTTGTTTGGGGAGACTGTTTGTCCGCTTCCCGTGCACTTTCTCCCACTTTTTGCTCAATGCCCAGTGCAATCTTTAGCTTGCTCCAGAACTTCTGCCGCTCCTCTCGTCCGGCGGCGGCGTCCCACTGCAGGTAGATGCGCGTCTTCAGCAGGTAATCAAGCTGCAGAGGTACCGACAGCCCCGGCTCCAGCTGCTCCAGCTTGATCAGCACCAGCCCGTCGGTTCGTCCGCGCAGATTCAGCGAACTGTGGTGAGCGGCCAGGTCGGTCTCGTAGCGGCACCAGGGGCTGCGGATGAAGGCATTGGAGATGACGAGAATGACGCGTCGTGAGACGCGAATCGACTCGAGGATGCACTCGCTGATCGGCCGACCGGCGATAAAGTCACGATCGTAGACGCACAGGCGCACTCGCTGACATCCGCTAGAGTTTCCATTTGATGATGAGGAAGAAGTTCCATTGGAGCTACTACGCTCAATGTTTGGCACCAGCTCGCTGAAGATCCACTCCGAGTCGGCGACGTTGTAGCTGACAAAAGCGTCGTACTCGTACTTGGAGCCGTCTTCATCTTCATCTCCCCGAGCTGCACTCCTACTCCAAAAGTACGTCGCAATAAGCTGATTGAGCTCGCCGTAGTAGACAAAGGCCACTGCAAGGACGGCAAATGAGATCAGAAAGGCGGTGAGGGTGAAGAGAATGACCAGGTAGCTGTTGAGCAGCAGGTGACCGGCCCGCCGACTGGTCAGCAGGCGTCGGGCGCACCGGCGACTGTACTGCTGCAGATTAGATCGCCTACTGTTTGTTTTGCTTTTATCACCATTACTAAATTCTTCTTCATCTTCCTCCTCTCCCAGGACACAGTAGTACTGCTCTCGGGAGTGCAGAGGATTCGCCGAGTCCATGTACAGAATGGGCTTTTCCAGCGTCGAGGCGAGCCAGCCGCCGACGAGCACTTCCGAGCTGCAGTCACAGTCCAGTGGATTGCCGCCAAAACTGAGGTTGGACATTCGGTAGAGATCCTCCATCATCGAGGAGCTGAGCGTCTGCAAGCGGTTGCTGCGCAGGTCAAGCTCGACCAGCTCTCCATTGCCGGCAAAGATGGAACCGTTGGTCCAGGGAACTATTTGATTTCCAGAAAGATTCAGCGATCGAAGTTCGCCAAACTGGGCAAAGTGCTCCGCCGAGAGGTGCTCCAGGCGATTGCCGCTCAGGTCCAGCTCCTGAACGCGCTCGTGCAGGCGAGCAAAGATGAGCGACAGGTCGTAGCTGAGCAGATTACAGCTGGCCATCTTCACCACCTCAACCGATTCGAGGCCAAAGAAGGAGTCCTCATGAGTCTGTCGAAGCGACTCAATCAGCAGTCCATTTTCACTTAGATCAAGCAGTCGAAGCGACTTGAGGAAGAAGAAGGTGAGGTACTCGATGGAGGTCAGGGCACAGCCACGCAGGTACAACTCCTCAGTTTTGTGCAGCCCCAGAAAGGCTTTGTTTGGCAGCGGATCGAGGTGCTGGTAGGAGAGGTGAAGGACGCGAAGATTTAGGCCGACAAAGGTGCGCGGGGCAATGGTCAACTTCACTGCTGTTGTTGCTAAAGGGTCACCAGACAGGTCCAGGTAGGACAGCTTTGGGAGATTGTAGAAGAGCTCAGAGCGAATGATGTGCAGCCGATTGCCCGCCAGACTCAGAGTCACCAGCGCCTCCAGCCCATCAAAAGCGTGATCGGCAATGGCGGTCAGTGGATTGCCGTCCAGCACCAGCCGCTCGAGGTTGGGCATCGGCGGAAAGTCGTCCACGCTATTGAAGTGAGACCGATTCGTCGAAGCAGCAGCGTGCGAACGGGAAGTTTCCCCAGTGGCTGCAGCAGCTGTTTTGGCAAGTTTCCGCCGTTTTCAGCTGCCGATACTGAACCGGAAAGATTCACCCAACTTAGTTTCACCCTTTTGGCGCCCAGCTTTGCCAGAGTAGTAAAAAGGGCAATGAGGCTGTCTAGTGAAAGGCGATTGTGGTGATGGTTACCATTTGATCCAATAGCAAGACCGTCGACAATGTGCAGCGAACGGAGATTGGCGGCCAGAAAGGTGAAGGTGAGAGGGTGAATGAAGCGAAGGTGAACTCCGGCCAGCTGCAAACTGCGAATCTGCGTGAGCTGGGCGAGATCGTCCTTTGTCAGCTTGAGATCAGTATCAAGTTTGTTGCTTGAGTCGCTTGTTTGACTTTGAAGTATTTGTTTACTTGAAGCAGAAGCGGAACCGATGATGACCAACTGTTCCAGTACGGGCAAATAATGTTTTGCAGTAGCCCGAGTTAGATTGACAAACAGCTCAGAGTGTAGTGGTGGTGGTTGTTGACCATCGCCACTACCACCACCACCACCACAGCCATTTTCCGCCCACAGGAAAGATCGCAACGCCTTGGCTCCAAGCAGCGCCTGTCGATGAAAGTGACGCAACAGTGGACATCGGTAAAGACGGAGAACCTGCAGCGAACTGAGCTCGTCAAAAACACGCTGGTCAATGAAAACTAGCTGACGACAGTCGAAAATATCAACTCGTTGCAGTGAAGTTAGACGGGCGTCAGCAAAGATGTGCCGGTCTAGAGAGCGAACGGCCGTGTCTCGCAGCACCAGCTGAGTGATGTTTCGCTTGTACTTCAGCTGCAGCAGCACCAGACTGACCAGGTCACAGCGTCGACCGGTAATCTCCACCTGAAGGGGCGTCGGCAGGTCGACGAAGGCCTGCTGCTTGATCAACAGCTCGTCCTCGTACGGATCCTTTGCCGGTGGACTGTAGTATCGCCAGTAGTGCTGATAGCGAACCGTACAGTCGAAGAAGTTCTCTGTCATCAGCGGGGCGTCAAAGTTGAGCAGTGGATCGGCGTGGCCGTAGTGGCCGTAGGTGTGATCCGCCAGCTGGTCGTCGTCCGGCAACGGTAGCGGTCTCTCCTCGGACTCGTTGAAAATTTTGACTCGAAAGGGGAGGAATTTGTGCTGGTAGTGGTTTGAGAATTTGGCGGAGAGTGATTTAGAGGATTTGGAGGAGGATGATGACTTGACTGATGAGGAGTCGTCGTTTGAGTGGTCACTGTTGAGATCAAGGATGAAGCAGTTGGTGGCCTGACGGTGATGGGCACAAATGGGTCATCATCGCCGTCAGAGAGAAACTCCTCAATGAGAAGCTTTGCCCCTCTTCGGCCATTGTTGTTGTTGTTGTCTGACTGCACAACCGGACTAGCGGAGGCGGAAATGAGGCGGTTGAGAAAGGGGAGAAAAAGTAGTAAAGCGCTGATAAGTAGATAAAAGGTAAGCAAAGTTGAAGAAGTGGTGGTGATGGTACACTGGTGATGGTGATTTGGTGAGTTCTTTTTCTTTTTCCTCAACAGCACCTTAACACGGAACAATATTGGGGGCCACATTCTGTGTGATGATTTGAGTGGTCAGTTTGATGTCAACAACACATGAAGTCAAAACACAAACAACAAACACATAAACGAAATGTGTGTGGGTGGGTGGTGATTAGACTGCGGAACTGAACTGAACGATTGCAACAATCGCTACATTGCCAGGCTTTTATGAGTTCAGCAGACTAAGGTTATCACTACTTGAGCATGAGAGAGAGAGAGAATTGACAAAAAAGAGAGATACAAAGAAAGAGTAGAAGGTGAGTATGAACATTAGAGAGAATTGCAGGCGGGAGTAATCACATCATTAGTAGCCTTGTGGTGGCTGCAATGAAGAAGAAGAAGAAGTACAGGTGTCCACCACCATCACCATCACTACCACCTCCACCACCAGTGGATCAATAGTTGACAAATGAGAAGTTGCTGTTGCTGCTGCTGAAGCTGATGTCTTTTGTTCCACGTGATGAATAGTAATGTGCATCAGACAGACGTACAGTGCTGCTGTACCTGTTGAACGGTACGGCGATTAGTGATTTCAGTGCAACTGTTGATGCTGCTGCTGCTGCTGTTGGTGGTCAGTGGTGCTCCGGTGACTGTCTGAAATGCTGCAGTTCTGATGAAAACCAATGAAGAAGATGGGGGTTGCTTGACTGGCACTAGTGGACATTGCAAAGAACAGAAGAAGGTTGCAGAGGAGGAGGATGAGTGTGTGCTCGGTGTGTGCACTTTTGTAAAAGTGCGGTGTTCTGCCACTCTGAAGAGACAGAGGAGAAGTACTCTAAGGGCAAATAGAGAGAGAGAGAGAGAGAGAGAGAGAGAGAGAGAGAGAGAGAGAGTCACTGTCTCTCTTATTCACTTTTTCTCTCTCTTCTTTTTTCACTCTCATCAAATGACTTCGATCGGCCGAAGGACAGGCGGCGGCGACGTTCTGATGAGCAACACAAAGTAAAAGAGCGCGAGACCGAGTGCAGCAGCAGCTGAACTGTGCTTCAGGGGTTCACTATCAGACGCCGAGGCAAACTATTTCACTAGCTAGTCACACACATTCGTTCACTCACTCACATAAGCATCTCCTGACGCCGAACACAAAACAGTTTCTGAAGATAGCAATTAAGGCAAACATGAGAGAGAGAAGGAAAGAAAGAGAACTAGAGACAAGTGTCCGCTTGTGTGTCCGCTGTGCTCCGCTGTGCGCAAACATTGACTTGTGTGCTACTTGAGAATCAAGGTCTTTGAGCAGGAGCTCCTGGAGCTAACCACTTTTGACGAGTGTACACAGAGGCAAGAAAATGAAATGTGTGTGTGCGATCAGAGCTAACGAACGTGTCAGTGCTGTGAACAGAGTGTGCAGTCAGCTCCAGATGCGACGAGATCAGATCAGATCAATCAGTCTGTCAGTTAGCCAGAAATCTCATCAATCAGTCGCTTTTTATTTAAACTAATGTGATTTGCAACTTCACAGATGCAATGCAGCTGCTTCAGACACAGTTGTCATCTGATCACCATCATCAGTGTGCCGTTCAATTAACGAATTTCAGCCATTAAAATGATGCTGATTAGATCGCAACAGCAGTGGAGTGGAGTAGGGTGACAAATGCAAAGGAAGAAGCACATGCCTTTTCCTTTTTTTGAAACGTTTAAAGTTCAATGTTAAGCAAACGTACTCCATTGATGTTGCTATTTTTAGAAGGACCCTTTATGCAGATTTGAAAGTGAGCCGCAGTGGCACTAACAATTAAATCGCTCGAATGCATAATACTGCAGCGGCTTCAGCGGCTTATGAAATAAAATAAACAACGATAATGCGCTGGCTAATGCGCTTTATTATGGCCGCTAAACCACGCAAACAAGCAATGTCAATGTTCACGTTGCCTTGCCTTGCTGTCCTTGCTGTTCTATCCCTTTTACTCGCCAGTACTGACTGAGCCCATTCTCACCTGTTATTGTTCCTTTCTGGTTACCAAGACTGAGCACTTCACATATTGCACCTCTACCGAGCAGCCGCACTTCCACTCAATACAGCTGTAAAACACTACAAAGTGCACCTTAAGTGCTTCCTCGGTATTGCGAAACTGTGCCCAGCATCGGATAAGTGGAATGATAAGCACGACAACGATGCCGGCGCTGCTCACTCGATTGCAATGGTCAGTGATACAGCGATGTTACTCTGTCTACTCTGCCTGCACCACAGCCTCAATTTGTTCCGTTTGTTTGCTGGCGGTTTGGCTGATAAAGTCGACTAAAGCCAGTCAACGGTGAAAGAGAGATAAGTTGCTCAAAAAGCTTTGCATAAATGAAGGTGTGTCGGTGCGAGGGTGACGAGGATGTTGTTTTTGGTAGCTGTGGGTCTTTCTGCTGTTGCACAAATTGTTTTGGCAAAGAAAGATCTTGACAGATCTTGATCTTTCCATCTGCTCTCTGAAACATATCAACTTTCAACTGCTTTCAAGTGGTTGCTCTAGTTGAAATACTCAAACTGAACTGTAGAAGATGGCTGATAATTATCAGAGCAGGCACAACCACAAACAAAGCTTTCCGAGTGCAAAAGTAATTGGTGCTGGTACAGTTTTTGACGTTACGGTCAGCTCTACAACTGGCAGTGCAGTCGCTGTGGGTGATTACGGTAAAATCAAGGACGAAAACGATCTTTACGAGGCGTTCTCTTAATGCAAACACTAACAGGCAAACAAATAATAACTAGGCAATAACTACCAGAAAAGTAGTATAATCTACTATTTGCAACCACCTGATGATGCCGGTCGCAGGAGAAAGATCGCAAACTGGTTTAAAATGTGGACAGTGTCCAAAGTTCAGCAGTTATGACTGACCCGGTGATAAAAAGGGTTTAGTGTCCCAATAACAAAATTACCGTAGACATCATATGCCCTAGGAAAAGTTTTCATTTTATTGCATCATAACTACCAAACCAAACATAGGCAGAGAGGAGAGGAGGGCAGAATTGGGAGGCAGACATTCGGGCGCCGGTTTGATGACACATACTCACTTGCTCACTCAGACAGACAGACAGACTGCAACTTTGCCATTGCAGCCGGCTCACTCTCTCTCCCTTGCTGGGCAACAGCATCATCAGCAACAGGTGCTACAGGTTACATGTGCACTCTCGACATTGACACTGTGCACAGAGAGCAGATAGAGATAAACTGACAGCTATGTTAGCACACTTTAAAGTCCACTGTCGGCAATCGACTCGGCTGATGCTGATGCTCATTCACTGATCAGTACAAGGTGAGTGTTTGCAGACGCACACACGAGATGATCATTTACATACAATTCAGAGCTATTTCAATAAGAGCTCTTTGCGACATAATAGCCAGCGGACAGCTTGGATATGTTTTTCACACAAAACGATTACCTTTATCGTCTATATTTAATTTGGCGGTATTACTTCAACTTTGTCAACTTTTTCTTTTCTTTACCAAGCTCATCAAGGCTGGACAAAAGGGCAATAAAAAAAGGTTAGCCTTCCGATTGCACTGCTGAAAATTGATCATCAAGATTCATTGAAATTCAGTGAATAAGGTCTAGATTTACGTCAGAGAGCAACTAACATAGCAAATAAATTACGTGTATGTGTGAACGTAAACTTCAACTTGGGCCAGTGTCAGCACGCACGTAAGCAAAGACTTTCGACGTGGGCAAATGACTGAGTGCATCAACTCAGTTCGAATGCCACCACCGCCGTCATGTTGAAGAGGTAAAGTGTAAAGTTGCATGAATTTCAATTGTCAATAAGCGGCGATATCTTCGGCAGAAACAACAGCTCAAGGATAAACAATCAGTCAACATGAGCGAGAGCATGAGTTCTCCTTGAGTTGAACCTTTTCATCAAACTCGTAAACTTCACTTCAGCAGCGGTGATTGTGATTGTCACAATTAGCCGTAGTGTTGAATGCCCGTCACACTGCTACCACACACAAGTAGGACACCCGGTAGGAAGCAGCAGTAGGCAATAATACTCAGTGTCCTCACTGACAAGCCCGTCTCTCTTTGTGCTAATAAATTGACCACAATACAGTGACATCATTGCATTACAGTGTCGATAGCAGCAGCATCAAGAAGCTCCATCAAGTGGTATTACTGGCGGAGAGACAGACAGCGAGGGCATTGTGGTGGTATTGTTGAGCATGAGTGGCTCAATGTTAGCTAATCACCACCTCATCATCAACACCACCACAAACTCTTATTTACAGCTTGCGTACTCCCCTGATGGTGTTGCCGCTGCTACATCCGCTTCAAAGGGTGACGCGATCTTTGAATGAACTGCCCCAAACAGACAGAAAAAGTTGAATGATGACAATCGAAACTTTTGGCGTTTTTGGCAGGCAGTAGAGCAAAACAAAATAAAAGATTGGACTGAAATGAAAAAATGACAACGGTGGGTAGCCAAATTGGCATAAAGGGAGGAGGAGGGTGGTGGGGAGAGGAAAAGCGATCCTGATGGGGATAATGGATGATGGGAATGATGAAAACCGGTGATAGTGTGCAGTACTACTAGTGATGGCTGGTTTGGTGGTATAACGGCAGTGGTAGTAGTAGTATCACAAGTGCCAGTTTCCTTATCAGCATCTCCTCCTCCTCAGCTCACCTACTACTGCTACCCCAGCATGATCACTACAATCACTTGCACCACCACTTTGCCATTTGCCACTTTTTCACTGCACTGACAATCACCAGCGATTGTGCATTACCAAATGCATTTTGGCTGCCGCTGCTGCTGCTGACAGTGTTGATAACAGCGAAAGTGAGAGCAGCTAGAGAAGAGAGAGAGAGAGGGAGACTGTGAAACGTGATGAGTCCAAAGCTTGCTGTACCAGCACCAGCAGCAGCAGCACACTGAGCCTGCTCGGCGATAAAAGAGCGCTTGAGATTTGACTGCCTCTTTTCTGAGCCTGAGTCGTAGACGAGAGACGGTCCTCTCTTCTTTCTCTCTCCGTGAGTTTGTGCCCAGAAGTGAGTCCAAAGCCAAAGCCAAAGCAGGAAAGGCAAAAAAGCTACTACCTACAACAGCACTGGTTTGCATCATTACAGCCAACCCATAGCACCAGCATTCAAAGTTCGAGTGTGCCAAGTGCCTTCTATTTCTCTGCACAACCTGATTACCCTCTATTCAAATACTACTTTCCACCTTTTTTTTTCGTCTACTTTTCATCATCATCTAACCCGCCCGAATGTGTGGCACTGGTGCAGCCGCTGAGTGCAACAGCCAACAGCCGCAGCAGCAGCAGTACTTCAGTGGTGGAAGTATCAGTAATATCCAAACTGAAGACTCCTACCTCCTCCACCATCCTCACTTCCCCACAATTGCCAGCAGCAGCATGGAGTTGCCTCCATCGTTCAAGGCTGCCAACAGACAGCTGAATCTGTATGCGGCACACCAGAACTACCAGCATCATCCTAGTCAACATCAAGAACCCTCCTCCCTGGACTCCTCCCCCTACTCCGACCTCTCCTCACCGCCCTTCACTCATCACTCTGATCTCTTTGTGAACACTATCAACAACAGCAGTAGTCCACATCATCCTCTGCCACCGCAAACTCCCACCACTCCCTCAACTCCCGGCTCGCAGACGAGCAGCAGCGGTGGTGGTGGCCACTCGCCCAGTCACTCTCCGACGGGCACTTCCGGTCAGCAGCAGCAGCGTAATCCCTTCATTGGTCGTTCCGCCTGTGTCGTCTGTGGTGATCGAGCACGTGGCTGCAACTTTGGCGCCATCACCTGCGCCAGCTGTAAGGAGTTCTTCCGGCGGAATGCATTTAAGATGACTGCTTCGGTGAGTGTTTTTTCTCCTTCAAATAAGAGAAAGTGAACAATTAGTAATTTAAAACATTTTCCCTCTTCCTTCAGAAGCTGAAGTGCTACTTTCAGAACAAGTGCGACATCAACATATACTCACGTCGATTTTGTGCCGCTTGTCGGTAAGTGCTTCAAAAAAATTTTTCTTTTGCAGTAACTCATGGTCACTTTTTCCCTGTCCAGACTGTCCAAGTGCTACCAAATGGGCATGAAGAGCGAGTACATCATGAGCGATGCGGAAAAGTACGAACGACAGCTGAAGATTATGGAGCGCAAGCTGACCAGCCAAAGTCGCCGCCTGGCGCTGAACGTCCCTCTGGAGGATGGAGGGCACTTTGAGGCGACAGCAGAAGGGACAACAAGCGAGTACAGTGCAGCAAATCCCCAAACCAACGATCAACCGATGGATTCGACATTTCAAACAGCCATAAACAGCCATAAACCACTGTATCAACAGCAGCAACAGGGAACTGTGCTGAAAAGAGGTGAGGAGAGCAACCACATACTCAACTCGGAGAGGATAGGACCGACCGGAAACAGCACAGCTCCCTTCCTGCCACTGGCCGCAGTGGAGAACACTCCTCAGCTACCACAGATACAACTTTCAGGTCATCATTCTCACAATACCAATCACCACCATCAGCAGCTCTTCCGCTCCGAATCAGAGTTCAAGTTTTCCTCTTCTGATTCCTCCGACCTTCCCACATGGACTTCCTTTGGAGCTCAGAGGGACGGCGGTGTTTCTAATCATTTCGACACTTCTTTTGGCGGCTCAGACTGGCTGACCAGCGCAGCGGCGCCCTTTCTCTCCCCTGACCGTGACGCCCCCTTTTCCTGGCAGACAAGCAACAGCTTAGCAAATCATCAGACACCACCGCCCCCACCACCACCAGGTCCTTCATCCTCCTCGCTTTTTGAACTGGACGAGCCGGAAAGCGTCAAAAAGCTGCTACGAAAGGTGAAGGTCATCCGCGAGTCAGGCTTCTACCCGACCAAGTTTCAGCTGCTGGTGCGGGCGCACTCCGCGGAGAAGTCACTCAGCCTGAGCGAGCGCTGCCGCCTAAAGTACCTCACCTCGGTGGTGCAGATCATGCAGGCGGAGATCATCACCGACCTGCCCATCAACAGCAAGTGCCTCGACTTGATGCGCATCGCCGAGACGGTCACCTTCTGCTTCATCAAGATGTGCAAGAAGCTCAAGCCTTCCAGGCACTCAGCCCCGAGGACCAGGTCGGCCTGGTGAAGGGCGGGTGGTGGAGACGCTCATCCTCTGGTCGATGATGACCATCAACCTGGAGAAGGAGTGCTGGGAGGCGCTGGTATGTTGCTTCGATTTTAGGATCATTTTTGTACAACTAAAACCTCTTTCTCTCCCTTTATCGAAGGACCTCGAGCGGAACATCAAATTTTCGCTGAAGATGGAGCTGCTGAAGGAGGCAAACAAGAAGCTGTACGAGGAGCACCGTCGCTTCGCCATGTCCTTTGACCCGGAGTGGCGCTTCAATGACAACCTCATGTCGCTGCTGCTCGCCATCTCACTCTACGACGCCGACAAGTCGGAGCTGAGCAATACACAGGCCATTAGGTAAGTGGTGAAACAGTGCAAGCCATTGCATCTCACCTTTCTCTTCAAACTAAAATTGTTGGATTTTCCATCACTACAGAAACGAGAAGGCCATCTACTGCTCGCTGCTGAAGAAGTACATCTCCACGCTGTACGAGGAGGCCCAGGTGGAGGAGACGTACACTCGACTGCTCAATCAGCTGAAGCTGACCGAGGCGATCAGCGAGTCGCACGTCAAGGCCTACTTTGACGTCAGTCCCAATGAGATGAACAGAAATGGCTTCGGTGGCCTCATCATGGAGATCTTTGACCTCAACAGTTAATTGCTGCTGCTGACGATGTTCTCCAATCGAACAAAAGTACAAACAAAACTCACTCACTTGATTACGCACATATCATCGTCATCACCGAAACGCTAGTACAAACCAATTTTTTGTTTTCTATGTCTTCAACAAACCAAATAACCTTGCTGTTACATTCTTGTCATTGTTACTACTTGTTTGCTTATATTTTCATATTTTATTTTTCATAGCAAAATGTTACTTGTTTTTGTAAATAGACCTACTTAACAAATTAAAAAATCAACTATTTGTATAAAAGGCACTAAAGATTTGAATAACTTGAAGTATATACAAATGGGCTACTAGTTGGCTGAAAAGATGGGAAGCTCACTCGTTTCTGCTTTCCTTTTTAGCTTTCAATTTTTCAGATGCGGCTTTCATGGCGTTAATTTCTTCATCTAATCTTTCCTTTGCACGAAAAACCTATGAAAACAATCAGTCACAATCACTATAGTATGCACAAATAGGTACACAAATGTACTCAAGGACAGAAAACTACTAAAAGGTTGACACATGTACTCAAACTTACCTTAGATTGCAAGTAAAGCGAACCACCTTTCGCCTTGTCATTGACCGCAAACAAGTGGTTGAAATTCTTCTCCAGAATCTCTGGATTGGCTTATTTGACGAGTATCAATGTTCAGAATTTGCTGGGCTTCCTAATGAACAAAAAAAAGTCGTTTAGAACCGATGCGGTCAGAAAACTGGTGCAAACCTGAAGTGTCATGCCCAGTTTAGCATTTGTTGCTGCACCTGAGCTTCCATTCTGTGTCTGTCGTTGTTTAGCAGCTTGTTGGCTGGCTGAAATTAAAAAATTGAATGTGCGACTTTAAAATTCAGGCATAAAAAGTGTTAATCAGGTGAAATACCTCGAATCTCCTGACGCAATGCACGGGTAAATGCCCTTCCTAAAACTTGGGCACCAAGTACCACAATCTGAGCAATGTATTGCGCCTGTTTGTGAAAATTAACAGTTTTAGAATTACAAAACCCAAAAATCTATGATGCAACTTACCATTACGTCCTTCAAATCTGACACCACGAGGTTTTCAGCTGATCACGTTTTTTCTGCGGATCAAAACAATTTTTTTAATTTATGGGCCGTTCGCAGAAGACGTGCCGCAATAAAACAAACTGCGCGAAGCTTCAAAACAGCAAAAAGCAGCAACCAACAAAGTAATCAGATAAATAAATATTTTTTACTTATTATCGCAATGGCAAGTACAACAATAGTTAGTTCAATAGTTTTCAATAAGGTTTTGTAAATAAATAAATAATTCAATCACACAATTCAGGTAATATGGGTCAAAGGAGAAAAAAGAGAGACAGAGACAGCGAAAAAGTGAAAAAGAGGAAAGAGGAGGAAATCGATAAGAAGGAAAAGAAGAAAAGTGTAGATAGTGCTGATATTTGGTAGTGTGCTTTGCCCGGCGGCGATCAATGTCAGTTGTGGTCAACACGTGAGTTGTTTGTCAGGGTCTGTATGTACGAAACTTGGTTGGCTGACTATGTACAATGGAAATAGATATTTTTGAGGAGGGAAAAAGTGGAGGAAAAATGGTGGTCAGTAGATGCGCGTGTGTGTGGGTCTAAAAGACTAGAACAGATCGGATTAAATCAATTTTCTATTACTAAAGTAGTGGGAGGTAAGTAGATGTGTGCTGCAGTGTGAGAGAGAGTGTTCCAACTGAAGTGGGAGAGAAAAGATAAACAAAGGAGTGGGCGTGTGTGTAAAAAGAGAGCATGTGTGAGTGAGAGAGAAAGGAGGGAAATCAAGGTAATAAAATCAAAAAGAGTAAAAATCCAAAAGTAAGTTCAAAGGTGAGTGTGTTAGAGGTGGTGGTGGTGATGGTGGTGGGGCCAGATGGAGGGAGTGGCAACGGAAGTAAAAAAAGAAAAGAAGTGATGATGATGATGATGGTGATGATAGTGGTGAGATGAGATGAACTCGATCGTCAATTGAACTCAGTAGCAATAGCAGCAACGAAGAGAAAAGAAATCGTTTTTTTGCCAAGATGCGGCGGGATTTTACAGGATACAGGAGCACTTCTGATGAAACTGTTTGAATGAGTAGTTACTATTGTGTGTGGTGGTGATGGTGTTTGGAAGTTGTCACTCAAAACATAATGTGTTGCGGCAAGTGTTTGAGAAAGAAGGAAAATGGGAGAGGAAAAGGAGGTTGTGTCGAAATCACTTTATACAGAGAGAAAATAGGTGTGTGTTTGTGTGAGATGGAATTGTTTGATGTCAAGTATTTGTTTCTACATTGAAATAATTGCTCAAATCTACACTTTGAGTGTCTAGAGTGGGAGTTAGTTGTGTTGGATATGGCAAGTGACTATGAGGTGGCGTGTTAGTGTTTGTTTGCGTTTCAAGAGTAAAAAAGTCGTTGTTGTAGGAGCGTGTGCAACACTCTGACGTTTGGATGATGGTTCCTTATTCGTTTAAGAGAGATAGAAAGAAGGGGAGAAAAAAAGAAAATAAAATCCTAGCGTTTTGTGGTCTACAACAAAAGAGAAAAATGGTGTGAAAAGAAAATAAAATGAAGTCTGTCTGTCTGAAAAATGAAAAAAGGTAAGTAGAAAAAAAGTGAAAATAAAAAGTTGAACTGAACTGTCCTGAAAAAAACGTAAATAAAAAGTGGAAATATAATCTAGTTGTGAAAATAAAAAAAGCTAAAAAATGAAAAATAAATAGGAGTGGGTGGGAAGGTGGTGTGTGTTTAGATAAAACGAATAGGGTCCATCCGTCAGAGCGCTGCACAGTATTTGTCAGCTGGGCGGCTGGCCTCCTTGCGAATGCGGCCGGTCACCCCCACGGGGTTGCCCATCATCGCCAGAGCGGCTGGGTTCGGGCGCGAGTTCGGTCCAATGCCCACTCCACCGGGGCCACCGCTCCCTGGTTGACGCCAACCAGGGCCACCGCCCGGGCCGCCGCCAGGACCACTAAGTCCGCCGCCTCCTTGAATACCGGGCATTCCCCCGGCCCGGAGACGGGCACATTGTGGCCGGGGCGGTGCGGGCAGCGCCCCCGCAATCACGGGGTTCATCAGCTGACCGTGGTGGCCACCGGGACCACCTCCTCTCGGCCGCCCGGGCCACCACCACGCCCTTCAGCAGCTTTGTAGTACTCCAGGCCAGGGTCAAATTGGAGGAGTACGAAGATCTATAGAAAACAAAAGTTAGTAATGAAACCACATCTGAAGCATCAACCTTTCCACTTACCATATCACTGGAAAGTAGTGCCATATCATCGGGCGGACTGGTGATGACGTACCGCTTGTTGGACGCCTCTGAAGAGCTGTTTGTGTCGCGAAAGCGGTAGATGCCAATGCAGAGCATGCCGTACTGCCGCAACGCCGCAACAAAGAGCTCCCCATACTTTCCGCCGTCGCCGTACTTGGGCCAGCGGTCCGTCGTACAGCGAGATCTGCCCGATTCGACAGCGGTCCGGTTCTTGAGCGTCTCCAGGGTGGAGTAGCCGCCTCGCAAACCGGCTCCCTCCGCTAGAATCAACTCCAGCTCGGGCGTCGCACCGCCGGTGATCAGCGAGCGGATCAACGTGAGGGCGTTGGCGTTGAAGTACGTCGTCGACATGAGCGAATCGAGCACCGAGACGGCAAAGGCGGTGCCGCAGGCGAACGGTGCGTCAGGTAGAGCTCCGTGTCGGGGTCGTCGTCGTCGTCCTGGTCGAGAAACTGCACATTCGTGTCATTGACCAGTTCGGTGATGAGCGGCACGTTTGACCGTAGACAGAGCCTCGTCTCTGGACGACCAGGGCGGCGGCGAGGCGCCCGGAATGCCCGTTCCCGGACCGGGGGCGCAGGCGGCGTTGTTGGTTATGACGCGATGGTGTCATCAAAGGTCATCGCTTTGATGTTCAGCGAGGCGAGGATGGCCTCCTTGTCCGCCAGCGTCGGATCGTCGGAGGTGGGAATCTTGGCGCTGAGAATGACGCACATGTCGCAGAGGTTGATGTTGACGGCGCGCAGGTCGGCGCGGGAGAGCGGCGAGCCGTTTAGAACGGAGATCTTCGGCAGATTCTGCAGCATTTTCCACTCGCGCCGGAGGTAGTCGACGTTGCCGACGATGACGACGTGCTTCAGTTCGTGGTAGTGAAAGTTGGAAGCTCTGCAAAGAAGGAGGGAGATTTTGCTTGTCAAAAATGTTTGTTTTTTGGTGACTTTGTCGTACCTGAGTGGCATGACCAGATTGCGCAGGCCAATGAGCGGCGAATCCGGGTCGGCAAAGAGGCAGACGACGACGTGGCCGTTGAGCACGTCATCGCCGCCTGGTCCGGTCCAGAATGCAGTCCTCAATGGCCTGCGGACACCAGTGGAACATGCCCGTGCTGTCGTACTTCATCTCCGTCTTCTCAAAGTCAAAGTCCTTCGAGTCGATGAAGCCGGCGGAGGGCGGGACAATGGCCGAGAGCTGCTGCCCTCCTGAGGGCGGGCGGCGGCGGCCTAGAAAATTAAAAAGTTATTGAGTGTTTTATAACTTTTCTTCTAGCACTTCTCAACACTTACATCAACTTCTTCACCTCGTATGCGAGGTGCATCTGGTGGCCATAACCGGGCGCCTGTCCTGGTCCCTTCTGCTGCTGTCCAGGCCCACCACACCAGGGCCACCAACACCACCTCCCACCGGACACCGACTCCTCCGGGCCCCCAGGACCAACTCCTCCGATTCCTCCTCGTTGTCGGCGCTGTTGGGACTTGGAGGAGCATCGGCTGCAGGTGCACTGCATTGGGGTGCTGCTTGCCATTGCGAGCTGCCTCTCCGGCCACCTGTCGACGTCGAAGACGGCGGAATCAAGTGAACTGTGAGGGTGACGGTGGTAGTGGTTGCAGAGGAAAGAGAGATGGAAATGGAGACAAAGAGGTCCCGAGTTTAGCGAGTAAAGCATGTCTTTCTCCTTCAATCGGCTTTAGTATAAAAGCGATTGTCTAGTCTATTGTCTAGTCTACCACAGTCTAACACTGAAACACAGTCTACCGTGTGTACTTACTGCTTTCACTTGGATCGCCCAATGTGTCTCCTACTTGTTTGTTTGTTTGTTTGTTTGTACAGCATCGATTGGATGGCATGCGCGCATATTTGGCGGCAGCAACAGCAACAGCAGCAGTTTTTTGTTTTGCAGCGGCAAAAGGTGAAAAGCGAGAGAAGGCAAATTATTAGAAAAGACACATTCACAGGCAAAAGACAACTGCCACGACAAGGAGTGTGGGACAGGAGGGATTGTGACAAGGGGAAGGGAAGTGGGGATGATCTGATTTGGGAAACAATTAAATAGGGAGGGAAAGGCATGCTCAAAGACTTTGAAAAGTTGTAACTCTTTTAAATTTGAATCAGTATTCAAGTCATTCTCCGACATCAATACTACACTACACTTTAAAGCTAATTATTCATCATCTAGACGTGCATTGATATAAAAAGTACTTGTTAGTAGATAATCCGTTTGTGTTTTGGTGTGAATCAGTGAATTAATATGGTGCTCCGATATTGGTAAATCACTTTGAGGGGGTTTTAAATGTGTGACAAGGAAAAGTAAAAAGTAAAAAGTAATCACAAATGCCTGGTGAAGTGATGGTAGTGGAGGTGGTGGAGGTGATGGTGAGCAGGTGAAAGAAGTGTGTCAAACAGAAAAATCGTTACCAAAAATACCTCTTGGAAAGGCACCTGGAACGCCTGCCTTTCGCGCCGCATTCTTCGGCAGCTCCGGGGGCGTGTTGATGGGCGCCAGGGGAATGCTGTTTCCACCGCCGCCGCCACCGGGGTCACCACCGTCAGCAGCAGCAGCAGCTGAGGCCGCCGCCGCCGTCGCTGCTGCTGAACTGCCGCCGCACTTGATCAGCGCCATCGAGTTTGAGCCCAGGCCTCCTAGGCCCAGCTTGTTCAGGCCAAACATGCTCTCTGCTGGAGTTTCTTAGTGTGTCATTGTGTGTTACAAAAAAGTATCGTGTGGTAATGAAACGGAAATTGAGCACCAAGCCAAAAATTGAGACAAAGTGAGCGAAACGTTGTTGTTGGCGAGTGTTGTGGTGATGGTTAAGAAATTGAGAAAAAAGAGAAAAATGCAAAGGATAATAATGGAAAATAAAGGTAAGTTAGTTGAGCAGGTTACATTTTCACAGACACCGGCAGAGCTGAAGCAAGTAAACACACACACACGCACACACACCAAACGGCGGAAGTAGTTGCTGGCAGAGACGTGCAAAGCAAACTAAAGTGGGGTGAAAAGAGGCATGCACTAAAGAGTGGTGGGGTAGTAGTAAATTGTTTGGGTAAAGGCAAAGTGTTCGAGAAGATAAATAATGATGGCAAGCACTGCTTGGACTTGGAACATAAACAGCTCGATTTACTACAAGGCAAGTTTGACATTTCACCAAATGGAATGATTTTCTCCTCTGTTTACGATTGCTGCCGACTGTCGCCTTTCTGCTCTTCCGGTGGATCACATTTCCGGTGGCGATGGCGGCGGCGAGCACACAAACATTAACTCGGGAGAAAAAAAGAAGAGAGGGAGAAGTGAACACAGCTGCTGTTGCACTGGAAGTATGCGCATAAATATCACAAAAATATCATTCAGTCATGTCATTCACTGGCCAACATATAAACATTAACATTAACATCATTCACAGAGGGAAAACATATTCCGTACTCTGCTAGTCCGCTAGCAAATAACTACAAATAACTACATCAAGTCCGCAAGATGCACAACTCGATTTGGATTGGAGGGGGAAATGGCAAGAGAGGGAGGGAAGGAAAGGGAATAAATGGGGTGAGTGGAAGAGGGTAATTAATAGGAAGAGGAATTATGATAAATAGGCATAGCCACTTGGTGGCAATATACTAACGGTGGTCATCGAGAATGCGAGAGGTGACACTGGAGGCGCGATTGGGATTGCTATTCACCGCCTGCACCACGCGAACGCCCTTCTTAAAGATGGCGCCCACTGATTATTTGAATGAGTTTGTTTGTTCGATTGCGAGTTGGTGGGTGTGTACGCGTGTGAGTGTGTGTGTGGTGGCGGAGTAAGAAAGCGAAAAAATAGATGAATAAAGAGTGTAGTGGAAAGGAAAAAAAGTTGGATAGTGGTGCAAGAGCGAGAGAGCGAAAAGAGAGAGACGGTGAAAGGAAAGAGAAAAAAAAGATTGTGTTTGCAGTTAAAGTGTTGGCAGATTGATTAGCGATAGTGGGTGGATATGTGGTGGTAGGTGGCGGTGCAAAAGAGTGTGAAAGATAGCAAGCAAAAAAGTGGTGTAGTGGTGAAAGAGAAAAAAGGAAAGCAAAGAAGCGGAATCGAAGGGTGACAGTTAAAAAGATCAGGACATGAAAGAAAGAGGTGAGTGAAAGAAAAGGGAAATATAAGAGAGAGAGAGAGAGAGTGGATATGAACAGTAGGCTGAAAGCAAAGAGTTTAGAGAGAGAAAGCAAAGGTTGCAGTGCATGTGGAAGATTTGAGATGCGATATGAATTGTGAAACGAGATCAGTGAAAAGGAAGAAGCAAATGGTGGCAGGAGAGAGAAAAAGAAAGACAGAGAGCAAGAGAAGAGAGAAGAATTGTTACATAGTTAGGAAGCAAAAGTGGCTAAAAGCTAACAACGCGAGAAAGACTGGTTTGTACTGGCTGATGACAGAAGGCTGACTTAATTTGTTGCATGACTAAAAACGATCTACATGAGGTAGCAGTAGCGAAAGAATGGAACACAGAGATAGTGAACAAGTATAAGCAAGCAAAATATGGAAAGGTCAAGCAGATAAACCAAAGAGAGAAAAAGAGAAACTAGAATGGCTCAAATAGTTAGATAAGTTGAGAGTGATTGAAAAAAATAAAAAGTAAAACATAAAAGTTGCAAAAGAGAGCATGCCAACAGATAGATAGATAGATAGAGATAGAGAAAAAGACAAAAAGGGGATTCACACCGTTTCCTGATGACTTACGATTTTTGCACTTGCATTTGCGAATCAGCTTTTCGTCTTTCACGTCATCGTGGCAATTTTTGCAAAACCACAATGCCCTAGGAGAGAAAATAAACAACAAAAGTAATTAGTGTTTCTAGCCTAGCCTAGCCCGAAAAGAGGAAGAAATGTCTAATCTAGTTTGAAGATAAACTCCTCCTCGCTTCTGCCCACTTACCGCTTCACCTCATCGGCGCTTTGAGCAATAAAGAAGCCCTGTGTGTTGTGGCCAATGCGGTGGTTGCCCTTGGGGTTGATGACGATGGTGTTGCTGCCGTCACCGGACTCGTGTGACACCTCAATGGCGAGGAGGAGCAACTTCAACTTGACGAAGCACAGCTCGGTCGCTTGAGCAAAGGTCATGTTGACGAAGGCGGCGGAGAGATTCTCCGTGTACATCTCACAGCCAGTGCCGCACAGGTAGTCATTCTGCCAGGGTGGCATGTCCGGCGACTGTTCAGATCAAAACAAACAACAAAAAAAGATTTGATCAAAAGTCCTAACCTAAACCTTTCCATTCAATCAATTAAAGCACACATACCGTTTTGAAGGACCTCATGGCAAAGAGGTTGGCCATCATTGTGCTGAAGCCGGGCGCCAGACAGGATTGTGCGATGAAGCCGAGCTTCAGTTCGCTGACGCAGATCACATCGTCGCCCCTCTTCCAGTTCCACGAGGGAATGTTCAGCAGGTAGGCCTTGTTGTGGTACTGCATCAGCTGGATGATCACCCGAATGTCGTCCGAGTAGTTCTTTATGGAGATGACGCGCATGATGTTGGCCGCGTCCTCCGCGTCCGGGTCCTGGCAGTACTTGTTCGCCAGCACCAGACACGCATCGGCGTCGTGCACCTTCACTCGGTTCAGGTCGATGGGGTTCATCACCGAGCCCTGGAAGAACTCCACCGTCGTGAAGTGCCTTTGATCAGGCCCTCCAGCTCAAGGTCGGGTGGCTTCCGGTGGAGAAAGACCACCTCCACATCCACGTCCTCTCTGTCCTCGTGGAGGAAGTCCTTCAGAAAGTGGGACACACTCTCGTAGGTGATGTGGCCGCAGACGACGATATGCCTGAGTTGGGATTATTTAGAGAAAAGTAAAATGTTGACAGTTTAGTGTCACTTTGATTGTGAATGGGACTGGCAAAAGAACGCACTTTTTAGCCGGATTCTTCTGATAGTTTCCAGCGTACTTTGAAGGATGGCCCACCAGCTCTGTGATTTCCGGCACCAGTGAGGCGAATACCGCCTAGACAAGAGAAAAATGTAAAAATGAGATATATGACAAGAATCAGAAAAACAACAACAACAACAAAAGACTTACCAAGCCGACGAGAATGAAGAGAACGATGAAGGTCCTGCCCAGCGTCGTCGTACAGTGTATATCACCGTAGCCCACCTAATGAAGAAGACATTAGCAGATGGAACGCTAACTGGAAAGGGTAATTAAGACGATCAGTGACGAACCGTGGACATGGTGACGATGAGGAAGTAGACGCACTCCCAGTAGGAGATAAAGTGGCCATTATCAAAGTCCAGCGGGTCGCCGCTGTTCTCCAGCAGGTGAATCAGCCCGGCGGCGGTCAACCAGACGGAGACGACAATGGAGACCAGTTGAGCCAGTCGAATGGAGGAGGAGGTCTTCAGCACGTTCAGGTACTGCAGAATGTCCGGAAAGGACATCAGGCGCAGGGCGCGCAGGAATCGCAGACCTGAGGCAGGAGATAAGGAAGACAGAAATGGTTAGTTTTCTTTGGTGCTAATCGAATCACATTTTCCTCTCTTTTCATTACGATCGATACATTTTCTTGCCCTCTTTCTCCCTTTTTATTTCGCTCGAAAAGTAAGAAAAACAAACGCGTTTTGTTTAGTTGTTTTTTCAACTAGCCTGTTTTTCTGTTTGGCATGTCTAAATGCTGATGAATGAGAATTGGCAAAAAAAGAGAAAGACAGAACAGCCAAAAGAGTGCACACATTTACGCACTTAATAAGGCAAATACTAAAAATGCCGTTAGAGTTTCTTCGTGCAATGCAATCAGATATGCGAAAACGGAGAGCAGAAAGAGGCATAATAAAAGCAACCAAAAAGCAAATGTGAGCATATCGAGAAAATGTGCAGTTTCAAAGAAGAAGGGAGGAAAGAATAAAAAAATCCACTCAGAAGAAAAAGAAGGCGGCTGCAGGGTAATTCAATTAGCAGCAGCAGCAGTACAATTCGCTCACTTTGGCCGCCATTTCACTCAAGGCTAACGGCCGCCGATTCATCCAGGCATCCAAAAGCAGCCAGCAAATGCATTGAGCACCCAGGCACTTTGAAGAAAGATTCTGTCAATCACCGGCACTTTTAGTTTCCCTGCCTGGTTCCTTAACCATACGTGTCACACAGTGCATAAGAATGGCACTAAAGAAGAAGAAAAATGCGGCAAAAAAGGTCCTTTTCAGGCGCACAGCTACGAGCACAATTCTCATCTCTCGTCACTTTTTTTCTTTTCTCTTTTTTCCTCTCCAGCTATTGTGCACAAACACCGAACACACTAGCCACATGTGATTGATGACAGAGAGTTGAAGCTGCTGTTTTGCCCAGCTAGCTAGTCTGCTAGTTTTCAGTTGACCAGCTGTATCGATTCAGTAGCAGCAGCCGATTCAGTGGAAAGCGTATAATGAATAGGCAAAACTCTTGTGCTCTTGAGAATCTGGCACTCAAACTGGCTGTGGTGGTGGTGATGGCACATCCACAGCATGTGCATACTGCTCCAGGAAAATTATTTCCCCTCGATTGGTTTCACTGACACTGGCAAGGCACTTCAAATCTGCAAAAAAACTAGTAAAGTCGATCGATTGAAGTGCTGAAGTGCCCTGCTTCGGTTGCTGTTGCGACAGACGCAAATCGAAGACTGATCAAATTGACTGCCACAGACATTAATAGCGACAGAAACGGAGAAGAAGAAGAATAAAACAGGAAAAAAGTAGAATTCTCGTGAAAAGAAGAGCATCTTTTGAATGGCAACTGTTCTGTTTTTGCTTTAGTCCTCCTTCCCAATCCATTTCCTTCACTTAATTCTGATTGTCTTTCTTCTATTCTCATCAATTGAGGACAATTCAAACCACTCAAACAATCCGACTCTGTAGGTTCTTTAAGATTTTCCTTTTCCTTCTTCTTCTCCGTCTGATGACTCGGCACTGACGGCATACTGAAACGATACGAAAAAGAAATTGAAGGGCAGACTAATAGCAGCCAATATACTAGAGGCAAATTATTGAGAAGAATAGTCTACAATTTTCTTTTTCCGGCTCAATTGGGTCTGCAAAATGGTGTACACTTTTTACTTTTGAATTGCTCTAAAGCACGATTTTGCAGACTAAAAAGCAGCTTGTGTTTTCCCTCAGTCTCTAGAAGCTTTGTTGTTGTCCTTTTTCAGCCTCTCTTTTCAATCTCTCACAATGCCGCATCTATTTTGATTCTCTGCTCAATGCTATGATTTGTGCTTGCTCGGGTCTCCCTGCTTCTTCTTCTTCTTCTACTCCTAAATACAGCTGAATGATAACTAGCTAGTGATTGTAATCATAAATTATTAATGATGCCAATCAAGAGATGTAGAAAAAAAGCAAAGAGAACAAAAAAAGACCACTTCCGAGCGCTTTTCCACCGCCATCGTTTTCATCGTTTCCAGGCTAAAACTAAAACTTGGTTCCCCCTTCTCTTGCTCCACAGCAAATTCACGCATTTTTAAAAAAGCTTGGCTGAACGTTGAACGCAAGAGAGAAAACAAAGCCTTCTGTGCCAGAAAGAATTTTGTGGTTGTGTGTATCTTCCTGTGATAATGGCGGTGGCAGTACTGCTTTCCCCAAATTGTCTCTGCTTTTAGAGATAATTTATATTTCCATCGATTTCAGCTGTCTCAGTGAGTGTGTTGCTCTGATTAAGCTTTTCTGCCACCATTGCGTGTGTCTCATGCCAATGCTGCACACAGTGTTTTCTGTGCTGAGCAATGCTGAACGACTGCAATGAGGCACGTTTGTCGTTGACGATGTCCTTTTCTCCCTTTTCCTTTTTTTCTTCTTCACCATTACCAATTTTTAGCACTCTTTCAGCACTCCTTTTTTAGCTGGCAAAAAACCGTTATCGCTACGACTTATTAGCAGTCAAAATCGATTGTCGCTAGGAAAAGAAGGGAAGAAAATACTTCATTTCTTCTTTTCTATTTAGTCCTGTCATAAACTGTCTCGTAAGAAAGGATGAAATACATTTCACCCAACGTCGCATCGCTGCCAGCGTGCTTATTCTGCTCAACATCGTCCAGCAGAATCAAGCAATTAATTATAAACGCAGGCTAATTAGAAGAAATCACGACAGAAAGAAGGAAAGAAGAAGGAGGAGGGTAAGAAGATAAACAAGGCAAAGGGCAAATTAACGAAGCAAAATGAGATTGCAACAAAAAAATCTTTTCTGATTAAAAATGAAATGCAACAGCAGCAAAAAAGTCTTGAGCATAAGGAAAATGAAGAAAAAGAAAAAGAAGGAGAAGCAGAAGATTGTCTCCAATCGTCATTAATCAAAGCACATGCACACAAATGAACACAAAACTCGCACAATGTTTCATTTCTTAGTGTTTCTGTTTTTGCAGTCTGGTACAGTCTCAGCACAGTAAAGTACATTTGCTTGTACAACGGCAAATCCTCTCGCAGGAAGTGAGCTCCATTTCTTCCCTTGCTCAAACACGTATACTTTTTCTAAACTCAACACAAAAAAAGAGTTGAGCAATTTCCTTTACTTTACTTTTAGTTTTTGCAAAAAGAACAAAATGCTACACAAACCAAACAATAGATGACTGTTGTGCGTTTGTAAAATAACGAAGCAAAAAAGTAAAAAATGCCAGGATTATGTTTGGGCTTTGCAAATAAAACTCCACTTTTAAATTTCAATTTTTAGTTTTTATATTATTTTTAAACTGATGATGAGGATCAAAGTGGCGAGTTTGCACTTTTCCAAAATCGATTCTTTTTTTGACTGAAAGTTCTAGCAAAAAACTCAAAATAAAAAATAATTTTAAATTAATTCAACACAAAAACTAAAGAGAAGAAGGCTTTCCCCTGACTATTCTTCTCTTTTTTATTCCATTCTTCTGCTGTCGACAAATCAAATATTGATTCAATTTAAAATGTGAGGTCCCACTGCAGCATTCTCATGCCTTTTAAAAATGACTGGTGAAATTCAATTTTATCAAGTCTAGCTTACTCTGGCAAAAGTGTGTGGTGTGTATAGTCTGCGTGCCTACAACTTAGACAGGGCAAAAAGTACAAAATTGAGACTTTTTTCTGCTCAATAACATTTTGAGCAAGATGAGTTGGCAGTCGCCGTTCTGTGCGTGAGACAATTGAAAACTTATAACTACAGCTATTTCTAGCCACCAAAAAGATGCGTTTTCTCCAAAAAGAATAAGACGGGTGAAAGTTGAGAAAGGCAAGCGGAAATCAAATGACAAATTGACAGGCAAATTACAAGTGATACAGCAGTTGGGCCACCACCACCACCACAGCCACCGCTGCCAGTTATTTGTTTTGTTTGTTTTTCATACTTTTTGTTTGTTCATTCACTTTAACTTTTTTTAGCTGTGGCTCACGCTCAGACAAAGTCGTTCAAGCCATTGCCGCATCGCATCTGTACTTTTTTTGCTGAGCGTTTGCCTGCCAGCAAACATTGCAAAAGCAAGTTTTGATGCGCTTTTTTAGTTTTTTAACTATCCATTAAAAGACAAGGCACAATGTTCATTTTTGCTGCTGCTGTTCTATCAATTTCGTGCTCGTACCAAGTGCAAACAAAAAGAAGTAAACGCCGCCACAGCCACGACTAGTGTCCAGTTTGCCGACAAATGATATAATAAATGGCGCACAAAAAGAAGCAAAAGCAAAAGCAAAAGAAAATGAGACAGTCGGCAAAGATGGACTGCTCTTCAAATGGCCTTTAAATTAACCGTTACTAGGGGCGGGTTCTGTTGTGGTGAAATGGTCAACAAAATGGCACTCTGACTGAGACAGGAGAACTCCCTTTGTATGCAGGACGACAGGCGTCATTGCAACTGATAGATAGATGCTCTGATGTCGTTGTTGCTTTTGTTTTTCATTGTCCAGACAACAAGATTTATATCCACTGCCATCGGTGACGTGTTCTACCACCAAACTGTGTGTGTTTACAGGCAATGGTGGAGGCTTTTGCCCAGAGCACAGCAAACTGCAGTAAAACGAGACAGTCAGAGAGGACAATTGATAAATGGGTGCATTGGCGTACAGTTCTGACGGGGAAATGCAATGCAGGAAAGTGGCGTTGCCCCACTGTTAGATGGGCAACGAGCGCAGCTGAATTAGATGAGGAGAGCAAATAAAGCTGATTCATTGGAAAAAAGACACATTGAACGTTGTGATAAGTAGTGGAAATGAAATGAGGAGAAAACCTCATTGCCGTCAATTGTTGCCATGGCTAGCTTTAGAGTTAAACAGTTTTATTATTGCTGCCACCGTCATCGTTGACTTCATCCTCCGCCGACTCATCTCTCTACTGCCATCAACAAAAGACAGTGCTTCTGTCTAAAATAATTCCTGAATCATCATTGTTCATGCCCCGATCAGACGACTGCTACGATTCGTGCGGGAATTTGGTAACGATAGGAAAGCACTTTAGATTGAAGATTTAGTAAGGAAAGAAGCTTAGCAGGGTGATTTTCCCTTGACAACTTTATAACGGCAGACAGCAACAGCAACAGCAAAACAACAATGCGACAATATATAAATTATTTTTTCTTTTCTTCTTCAAACATGCTCATAAAATGATGTCATTTTCAAATAAAACATTCACTTTGATAAATTAAAAAAACTTTGTGTCTAGGCAATGCTTATTTTTGTTTTTTTCTGTCCACTAAAACAAACACTTCTCAGGTGTACTTAAATGATTAAATTTTTATTTGGTCTAGTTTTTTATAGTTTTCATTTGATGCAGTACAGCAATTTTAAAAAGCAAAAGAAATTTATAAAATGATAAAAACGGCATAAAATAAAGATAAAAGCAAACATCACGTTTTCATTTTGGCCATAAATTCAAACAGACAATACAAACACACCCAGACAAAAACTTTCCCAATCACCAGAGAATTTGCATCCATAAAAGTAATTGTCAATGGACAGCCTAGAAAGTTAAACTTCAGTAGTAGCTGCAATAAAGTGAACACTACAAAAGCAGTATTTATAACTGAGCAGAGGTGCTTGCTAGAAATTTGTATGCAAAGTCGCCTTGTGCACTACTGTATGCATCACTGACACGCTGATTTAGTAACTTTTATAAAGCAGAGAAAAAAACCAATGTACATGTGGCAAGTGTTCCACCAGTGTTTAGTGTGGTCATGCAAAAACGGTGGCCAGCAAAGTATGCCTAATCTTAAGATTTTTCTCCAATAAATGGCCATGTGTATTGAGTTTTCTGCAAAGCATTTTTTGTACAATTGAAAAAATTGTTTATTTTTATTTACTACAGTGCCAATCAAATTGCTTCATTTAGTGCTGCCTTGCCACTGGAGTTTAACAAATTTATCATTCAAAAAATGCTCCAAACTTTTCTTTCTCTCTTTTCTGCATCATTAATACTGGCAGTAGGTGTTGCCTTTGCGTCACTGCTGTGCCAAAGCTGCCACTGGCACAAATACTGATTAAATTTGGTTTGCCGAGTGCCGTTCTTCTTTTTCAGTGGTGTCCAGCCAGGTTCTCCTCCGCCTCCTCCTCTTTTTTGTGCCAACCAAAACAAAAAGAACACAACAGCAGCGGCATAAGCAATTTGCAAGCGGCAGACAGTGACTATTTTGGGCAGGGAAGCACGCCGACAATGATCGATTAGAGCTGCTGAAGCTGCTACTAAGAGGAGGCACCCGAAGCAAATGCAGCTCGTCTCAAACAATCATTTTGGGTTACATTTGGTAACTTTAGAAAAAAATATGTAAAAAACTGCAAAGTTTAACTGTAAAAATATTGTTTAAAAAAATATTTTAATACACTAAATATTGATATTTAACTTGGTATTAGAAATTGCAAGTAAAAAAGTCTGTTAAGTTTTAATATCAATGACAATTAGAGGCTCAAGTTTTAAAAAATTATTTGATGATTTTGTCAGAAATTGATAACAAAGTGTGTTGCAAAAAATAAATGTTAATTAACATTGTGCACTGATTGTCCATCACGGCTGTTTGCATCTTGTCTACGATAACTTGATTGGATATTTAATTTGAAAAATAATTAGCACAAAAACAATAGCGAAAGACTTGAGCAGCAAATTTCAAAATTACCAAAGTCTGCAATTAATTACATTGAAAAAGTTCCCAGTGTCGCTAGGAAAGTACTTACCTTGAAACTGTGTCGACTGAAAAAGCCAAGTTAGGGTTATTGTTGGCCGACATTTTCAAAGTAAGTGAACATTGGTCATAGGGAAATATGAATTGTTAAGTTTAATGAAGTTTAATTAGACACAAACAAATAGAAAAACTCTTTTGCTCAATTTCCATTAAAAAGACTTACCGACATCAAACTTTTGCTGGTTGCCAATGTTACCCAAAGTGATCCTTAACTAAAAGGTCACTACATAATATTTTAGTGCAAACAGAAGCAAGCACGTTTTCTGCTGTCAAAGACCCAAAAAATGCAAACGAAACAACTTGATTGAAGTATTATAATTATGCTGTAAAAATGTTAAAGTGCCAACACCATGATTACTCAAACGGCTCGCTAAAAAGCCAAAATAAAAAGAGAAGAATGCAATGACAAAAAATGCCTATGAAAAGATAGCAGAATGATGGTGTTCCTTACGTCCATTTGCATTCGCGTAGTTGAGACAACGGAATGGGATTGTGAATAATCGACGAAATGAGTAAAGCTCTAAAATATAAACATAGTTTCGGAGGAGCTAAAAACTGTGAAGAGAAAAAGATGTTCTATTAGTCCAGTAGTAAACTGTAAAGGGAGAACACGCGCAAAACTGGAACGAAGTGTGAAGAAAGAGTTAACGTATAAAAAATTGAGATAAAAAGGAGTAGCGCCAGGTCACCTGTTGTGTGGGGATGGTCGTTCCACATTGTACATTTTTTACGCTCACGTGTGAATATGTGTGTAGGTGGTAATTAAGAGAAAGCATTAGTATAAAAAAATATAAAAATGAAGTTTGAGGGGGAAAGCGGGAAAAAAGTGAAATATGATAATTAAGTTATGGGATTTATTAGTAAAAAGGAAAAAAGGGTAGTATAGAGAGCAGTTAATAAATTACCCAGCACCAGGTGGACCAGTACTGAAGAAGAAAATGAGTGTGAAAGAGAGAATGAATGAGTTTAGGATTAAAGGCAGCAGTAGTGAGTTGGAATTGGCGGTTGTTATTGGGGAATGGTGTTGCAAAGAAGTAGTAGTAGTTATAGTAGTAGAAGTAGTGGTAGTAGTAGTAGTTGTATTGGGTTAGGTTAGTAGTTAACGAGAGTAGTTGGTGATGAAAGTCATTTCCAAATGAAATTGTTGTATTGCGTAAGTTTGGTAGGATTAGAGGAGAGGAGAGGAGAGGAGAGGAGTTGAATGGAGTTGAAGAGGAAGTTTGGTTGAAAGGAAGGAGTTTGTTTGGTGGAGAATAAAGCAAAGTAAAATTTGAAAAAAAAGAATACAAAGAAAGTTATGATTAGTCGCTGAAAGAAGGATAATAACAAACACTAGGGTTATGTTCTCAGTATCAAGGTGTGTAAGATGAGAGTAGTGCTCAAAGTGTGTGCGGTTGATGCTGCTAATGCCAAACTTATAATTCATAGGAAGTTGGTAATTTTCAAAAAAAGAGTAACACTGCACACTAAAAACAAAACGCTAGAAAAAACGGCGGCAACACTTACTTCGATGCATCAATAAAATAGATTACCAGTGAGGCAATGGAAAGTAGAAAAACCAGTACGACCTGAGAAAAAAAGGAAAGGCCAAAAGGTTAGTGATCGTTCACATGTGCACTTATTCTTTTTATCTTTACCAGAATGCGTCCCGTCGTGGACTGGCCGGAGATGAGCTCGCCCGCCCAGTCTTTGGCTTCGTTCATCCATCCCAGCTCACTGGTGGTCGGCTGTGGCGAGTCGGACTTGAGCTCCGCATCGAGCAGCTGGTCACTCTGCTTCGTCCCGTGACCACCACCGCCCTGCTGGCCATGAGGCTGGTTCTGGCCACCACCACCGCCTCCTCCTCCTCCTCCACCGCCTTGTCCTGGCCCTCCCTGGCCCTGGCCCTGCTGCTGCTGTTTGTTGCCTGACCTTGACCTTGTTGACCCTGCTGAGCATTGGTGCCGAAGATGACACCGGAGAGTACAAACTCGATAAGGCGGTAGATTAGTACAATGAAGATGCCTGCAAAAACAAAAAGAGAGAAAGAGAAAGGTTTGGTGTAAACAAAACACTGCTGACTTTATAAACAGCAAAACCGAATAGGAAGGTTTACCTGCTAGGAAGGTGAAAATACTGGAGAGAAGAAATGCCCACCACTTGCGGTCTTGAGACAGGCGCTCTCCTCGGGCGAGTAGGTGGGCGGTGGACCGACACGGCCGGGAACCAGTCCGCCATCTCGGTACAGGTCATACTCGGAGTAGGCCAGCATGGCTTCTCCGACGATTCCCCCGCTGAAGGTGGTGGTGGTAATCAAAGCGGAAAACGTTCAGTTCTCGCTTTTCAAGTATTTCGGAGTGTGAGGTACTAGAAGAGTTTTGATGGTGCAGGTTAAACTTTCTTAGCACTATTCAGGTTTCCTCATTGTGAAGTTCAGTTGAAGGTTAGTTGAAGCTGATGGTTGTTGAGGTGTTTTGTAATCAGGGAAGAAATCGCAATTATGGGTGAATGACTGGAAAAGAAACAAATACAAAAGAATGTACAAACGCTTGCACAAAAGCTTGGTGACTCGGTGAGTGAGAGTGTGAGAGTGGACAAAAAGGGAAAACGCAGTAAATGCAAAGACGGTGAGTGAAAATAGAGAGAATAAGGAAATAGAATAGAAAAAAGCAAGTGATAAAGATAAGCAAAGCAAGTGAGAAGAGGTGAAAAAGAGAGATGACAGCAAGAGTTAGTGTAGTGGGTAATAATAAGTTCAGAAAAGTGAAAAGAAGACGAAGAACATCAAAATGACAAAATCACAACCATCGACTGTAGTGGTAAAAGAGAGAAAGAGTAAGAGGATAGAAGAGAAATCGTGTGTCAATCAGGTGTGTGTGTGTTTACAAGGTAGTAGTTCAGCAATTGTAACAGAGAGAATAAGCGGAAATGACAAAAAAGTTTTCACTGATTTAAAACAGGTACAAAAAGCAAAAATGCAACGTCAGTGTGAAAAGAAATTTACAGAGAGGAGGTGTATAGAATAGACTGGATATGTCAACGTGTGTATTGTGTGTGAAAAAAAGTGAGGGAAAACGCTTTCAGAAATGAGAAGAAACAGATAATTGCATAAGTTGAAGAGCTGTTGAAGTGCATGCAAAGAGTGGTGGGCGGTGGTGACGAGGTGATGAGGCTTATGCTGCCTCCGCCATCATTGACAAAAAGAGGTTTAAGGATCACCCAAAGGAAAGAACATGTGTGCAAGTTCTACTTGTGGAAAGAGAAGAACCGGAAGCCGCATCGGTGAAGGTGCATCGAGGACATCTGCACTGCATTCTGGCAACTGCGATTGGCAAAGTGGCTGATGATGGTGGTGATGGTGATGGTTGTGATGATGGAGATGAAGGTAAAGATGAAGGTGATCACTGCTGTTGTTGCTGCTGCACTTAAACGGCAGCATTTTGTTGAGATTGCAATGCAATAGCAGCTGTTTTATTATGATTTAGAATAGCAAATGCTGTTGTCGCCGCCGGTGCTTCTTTTGTGGTGATGATGCTTTGCTGTGCATCGGCATCAGAATGAAATGATGATAGTGGAAAAACAGCATTGAAAAGCTTCTTTCGGTACAGTTTACTGCTGCCTCAGTACACTAGACTTTTTAGTGCAGAGCAATCTTTTCTTTTGCATTTTTAAAATCTGTAATAGGATGTTTGTTTGCCACAACTGCAGCTCTCTTTTCAAAAGAGATTTATACTTTCAATTTCAATTTAATATTTTTAATGCTCTTCATATGTTTTCCATTTTCTTTTTTGTCCTTTATTCTGCTAACTTTTTTTCTTATTATTTTTGCTGTAGCTAGTTCATCCTTCCACTTTCGGTAACTTTATTTTTTTAAATGTTCTTTTTTCAAGTTGAAAGCAAAATTGGATGATTGTATCTGAAAGTGTACTGTTGCAACTACCACGGCCGTTTTCGTTTGCTATGTTGTCATTAATTTGAAGCGTAAGCAGGATCCAATTTTTGTTCAAGCAACAGCTCAACTTGTTCAAAACTTTTGTGAATGCTAATGAAAGCTTTTATAATTTTAACTTAAAGCAGAATATTCGGTTCACAAGAGCCACAAATGTCAATTTTTGCAAAAGTTTTTTTCCTGGCCCTGTAATTAAATATCAAAAGAAAAACAATATTTCATTAATTGCTGAAGTTAAAGTGAATCATTTTTCTTTATTTTGTTTTAGTGTGTCTTTTGCGGGAAATTAATTAGTGCATAATAATCATGCTGTGTTGTTATTATTAAGCTTAACTATAATTATAATTTTTGTGTTATTCACTTTCCATTATTCAATCTCTGATTCAGTATTGCAGTTTTTTTTATTTTAATTAATTAAAATTAATACACATAGTAAAAGCTAAAAATGTGTTAGCAACTATGGCTGATGTTAATAAGCAATTTTAAAATATGCACGCAAGCACACACGCAGCAAATTTAAAAATATGCAAAACATTATAGCGCAACTTAATTTCAAGTTTTGATTTAATTAAAATGAAAAATTGAAAAAAAAAGTAAAAGAGAAGTTCGGTCAGTCAGTTTGTGAGTTGGTAAAAACAGTGTGTCTTGGCTGTCACGTTTCTAAAACTGAGTTTCCACTATCATCATTTAGATTGTAATGATGTGAGTTCATATTCAAGTTGATAAATAAATTTAAAACTACTACCATTCTGGAATGTTAATTAAAATACGCTTAAAAAAAACTTCTAAAGTTGAATTTTGCAAAACAAACAATTTTGATTATATTCAACATTTGTAAAAAATGTAAAGTAAACAGTATTGAAAAACACAAAAACCGGTTACAAATTCCAGCTTCGCGCAAGAAGAGCTCGATCATTTCACTTCAAAAGTGAAGCACACAGTTGAAACATTGTTAAACAAAAAGGGAGCACTTTTTAATAATTTGAAAACGCCGGTTTGTTTTAGGCAAAGGAATGTGCGTGGCCAGCACCAAACGTCAGAAACAATTTGCCCTAAATCACGGTAAATTGTGAAACTATAGTAACGAAGGCATTAACAGGATCTTTCCGCTGCCCTTCTCCCGCTTTTTTTTGTGTTATTGTGTTTGCTAGTTTTGCAGCATGGTTGTAAGTGAGACGCTGGCTCCAACAAAACCCAATTTGGGCCAGGCGCGCGCGTGTCACTTTCATCGTGTGCGTCCCTAGGCTGCTGAGACTGCTGCTGTTGTTGCTGCTGGCGTAAGCAGGCTGTAATTGAATCAACATTTTTCAATGAACTGCCAACCGAGCAGTGCTCCTTTTGAGTGTGTGTGAAAAAAGGCAGACAGGCTGAAATGACTGCAACAGCAGCCAAAGTAACTGCCAACTGGAGAACAATGGCACCACCACTACTCCTACTACTGCTTCTTTGATACAACTCGCTCTCTCCCTCTCTTCAAAGCTGCACAGAAGAAAAGGGCATTGTGAGTACAGCAAAAATGAACGTGCCGGCAGATGAAATATTAACTGCCTGTGGTGATAGTGGTGGTGGTGGTAGTAGTGGGGCAGATAGAGTCAAAACCTGCTAAGCAGCAGCAGCAGGCACTACAGGCCATCACTACATCACAGTGGGTGCCAGTGCCAGCCTGCCACCAGAGTGAGTAGGCTAATTGAATTTACCATCAAACTTTAATTTGACAGTCAATGTCAAAACTTCAGCTGTACGAGTTTTGCTAGTGGGCAGTAAAACCAGCAACAGCACCAGCAAAGATAGTAATTTTCCCCTGCATAATTTTTCTCTGTTGAAGCGGAACTGCATCATCAAAAAAGGGGTAAATTGACGGCAGATCCCTCTGGCCACCACCACCATCACCACTGAGCATTTCTTTTTTTTTCTTTTTCTCGTTTTGCAAAAACATTTCAATCAAACTAACTAACTAACTAAAACTTTTTTAACTCATTTAAATTCTCATACTTACAAGTGGCAATAATAATAATAATGGAAACTGCAGTCAACTTTAAAGTTTTTTAAACTAATTTTAATAGAAAAACTTTTAGTGAGGCGGCTGCTGCCGAGCAATGCAGCTGCAACGGTTGTAGTAATGACTTCTGTAACTGTTGAACAAAGTACTTTTTTTGTTCATAAAGCGACAATTTCTGGTTATTAATAAAAAATAACAGCCCTACAGTGGTCCTGGCCTCATCTTAAGGCATTTACTGCTGTTTTTTGCTTCAATATTTGGCAGTATTATATTACCGTTGAAGTCCAATTACAGAGGACAGAGAAAAAACAAAAACAAAAGAAGCAACCACAGCAAAGTAGAAACATGAGCCAAATATTACGTTTTAATTAATGATCTGCAGTGATTTGATTCACTGGTGCTAGTGGGGAATAGTGGTGATCTCCCTAGTATTTTTCCCCTAGTATCTGTTTTGTTTTCTCCTAACTTTCCAAAAGGCAAAGGTTGAGTAGAGGGAGATTTTTGCTTTTGTGCCCTGCTAAAGCTAAATATCGAATGTAATTAGAAGGCACAAAGTGAGGTGCTCTTTAGTTTAGCAAATGAGTGACGGAATGATGACCTACACCAGTGCACACTAGAGCTCACTTTATGCCTGGCTTCTCCAAGCTACTCCAACCAAAATGATTGACGCAATTAGTGTTGAGGTATTCGAAATACCGAACTACATGCGCTAACAATAGTGTACAGCGTCTACTAAACTAGCTGTACACTCACCATTTTTATAACACAACTAGCACCCATTAAAACCTAAAACCCCATCTTCCAATACGTGTCTTGTTCACTCTGCTAACTTTACGTCCACCAACACCACAACAGGTTAAGGACCCACCCGACGCTTCCGCGCCAACTCAAGACACACGAAAATGAACACCGAAAACGAGGTGACACTGACCGGAGACAACTACAACCGATGGAAGTACTCCGTCACCATCGAGCTCAAGAAGCGAAAGCTATGGAGCATCATCGACGGAAGTCGAGAGCAAACGGCTAGCTCTTCATCCGGAAAGAAACCGGACGAGAAGTTCGAGGTGGACAAGTACAGCGCTTTGTCGCTCATCACCAAATCCCTCTCCGACAAATACTTCGGCTACATCATGCACCTCGAAGACCCAAAGGCGGTCTGGGAGAAGCTCCAAAGCATCTTCCAGAACACGTCAGCTGCCAACTTGAACATGCTGGCTAGCAAATACCAACAAATCGAACTTGGAGAAGAAGTAGAACAATACTTCTCCCTGCTGCGCAAGTCCATTGCTGACCAAAAGAACTTGGGCGTCATCATTCACGACTCAAGTGCGGTCGCCAAAGTGATGGCAGACGCAAAGAAAACTGGCCGATTCGACTCGGTGTGCAGCTACTACAAGCTGTCGCTGACTCAGCCAACCTTCAGCATGTCCCTCGACCAAGCCGAGCAGATGATCCTGGCAATGAGTCTTGAGGACGAACAAACAAAACCAAAATCGAGCGCCTCATTGGTGTCGAGCAATAACAACAACTCCAAGCTAAGCAAACCTAAGCAAAGCAAGAAGGAGGACGACCGCTGCACTCATTGCAAGAAGAGCGGACACAAGGAAGACTCCTGCTGGTTCAAATACCCGGAGCTGAGTCCGTTTGGGCAGAAGTACGAGTCAGTCACTCTCGTCAACACCAAAGCTGGCGACGGACAACCATGGTTCGTTGACACAGCGGCTTCAAGCCACCAAACCACCAAACGCTCGCTACTTTACGATGTTCGCCAGCCTTCGCCGGATGAGCAATACGTCGGGAGCAGCTCCGGTGGCAAAGTAAAAGTCGAGCTCATCGGCAAAGTCCGCGGCAAAGCTCGCATTGGTGGCAAGACCACTCCAGTGGTTTTGCACAACGTCAAATACGTCCCCAAAGGAGGATTCAACCTCTTCTCAGCTGGGGCAATGCCAAGCAGCGTGAAGATGGTCCTGCAAGGCAACCGCATCATCTTCTCCAACAAAAATGGCCCATTTATGGATGCCAAGAAAAACCAAAGCCAGTACAGCAACCTGTACTCACTCAACTTTAGCCCTGAGGACCACTTCACCAAACCCAAAACTCTGGTCACCAGCAAGACCAGCAACACTCCCACTACTTCGGAGCGTGCCTGCTCTGAGGGGGAGGAAGGAAAGGGGGAGCGCAAAGCAGGCATCCTTCAAAATCGCAAAACCAAGCTACCAAGCTCAACAACTCAGCACTACACGCTGATCGCAGTCACAAGCACCAAGCGCGTGAACAACAAAACCGGTCACAATGGCCGTCAACACCAGCCGAGGGACACCAAGCGCATCTTCGGACTGGGCAACACCCCTAAGCTGATCATTCGCAGTGAGTATCGAGCGGCCAGCAAGCCAGCCATCACTAGCATCAAGACAGCCAAAAGCAACAAAAACAAGTGGACCACCACTTTAAAGCAACTCGATGTCAAGACCAAGGCGGACAAAACCGTCGGCTGGCACCCCAAGCAAGATCCACACCGTGGACCGCGCAGTAGTTCATTCTCCGAATAAGGGGAGTGTTGAGGTATTCGAAATACCGAACTACATGCGCTAACAATAGTGTACAGCGTCTACTAAACTAGCTGTACACTCACCATTTTTATAACACAACTAGCACCCATTAAAACCTAAAACCCCATCTTCCAATACGTGTCTTGTTCACTCTGCTAACTTTACGTCCACCAACACCACAACAATTAGAGAGACTGTGTTACGTCAATGACATCACAAGGAAGAAGTTCCTCAAGATGATGAAGAGGATGAGAAGGAGGAAAAAAGTGACTCGCCAACGAGTGAATGAATCTGATTGCCTGACTACCATCGAGGGAAATGTCAGCTAGCTAGCTTGGCACAGCTGCTTGAGTGGGTAGGTAGCGAAAAGTAGTAGGTAGTGAATAGTAAAAAGGACAGCTCAGGGAAGAGACGATAGCAGTGTCTGACAAGTGTGCACTAGTAATGGTGAAATAAGCGATGCGGCAAAGACAACTTTCGGGGTAGTGCACACGCAGACAGACACGGGCAGATGTGCACTCAAATGTCATTCAGGAGTGGGCTACTGCTACAAAAAAAGAGGGGGCGAAAACAGAGCACAAACTGCTGCCACTCCCTTAGCACGACAGCAAAAATATGCTGGTGCTGGAGCATCGCTGATTAGTAAAATAAATAGTTTCGGACACGAAAATTGAGAAATTATAAATGGCCCCATTCTTTTGATGAAAGTAGTGTGTGCAAGTTCACTTTTTCTTGTCTATTTTCTTTTTGTTTTTTGTTTTTTTCCTGTCTCCAGTTTCAGCTGCTGATGGCGTTGCTAAATTAGCCGGTCATGGCGAATGGGATGGCAGTGAAAGCAGGGCCACCAACAACAGCAACAACAACAAAAAGAAAAGAAAAGCGGTCAATTATTACCGAGAATTCAGCTGGAACGACACGCTGCAACACTGAACCACCGACCACCACTACTACAACCATCATTCTTTTACTTTTAGCCTGCTACTATCCAACTAAAACTGAGTTGCCTGAGTAGTCTTTTTCCTTGCAAGAGGAGAAAAGAAATGGCCAATCGTTAGTGAATGGGAGGGGAGAGAGAGAAAAAGAGTTATCAAACTTCTGCTGTTGTTTTTGCATAAATGTGCAATATTTTTGCAACAGACCTAACAGCCATCAGACAACATTGGCGCTGGCGCTGGGTCGATTGAGAGCGCAATAAAGATGCGTTAGCTGCCAGCTCGTTGCAATTTGCATATCTCTCTCTTTTTTGCCTACTTTGCTGTTGTTGTTCACTCCCCTATTGACTAACACAGATAGGCAAATGGCCTGGGAACATCAGGCGTGTTGTTGTTTTCAGACTTCTGTTTGTTGACTACTCTCGACTCTTTCCAACACTTCAGAAGAAGAAGCGGCAGCAATATTGATTCCAAGGGAATTAATACTTTAGACAAAACGGTTTTGGGGAAAGTAAAGAAGAGGGATGTGATAAGAGATGGCTCCCTGGTGACTTGCGTATACATGTGAGCAAACACTATACATTGGCCAAAGAAAGAAGGAAAAGATGTTTTAAACACATCGTAGTAAGCACTGACGTAATAAAAAGCGTTATAATGTTTATAAATATAAAATAAATATAAAACAAAGCCATTAAAAAGCGGTAAAAATTCTAAATACAAAATATCTATTTTCTAGAATGACTATTGGTTGAGAAGTGCAAAAATATTTTTTTTTCTTTCCCTCATAATGCTCCAGTTTTTACTTTCACTGGCATTGAACGGGTATTTAGTCAGGCAAGTCTCCCTACTTTCACTTTTCACTTCTGCCCACTCTTCACTTTTTGCCCACACAAACCCCACAAACTCTGAGAGTGAGTGAGTCAGTTCAGTGGGAGTTCGAGTGCGGAAGAATGAAATGAAAGGAAAAGAAAGGAGAAAGAGAGTAGCGTGTTGAGTTCATACGGGTGGCCCGACTTGAGTACATATTTTTAGCGTTCAGTGCAGAGAGCACTACAACCACCACCGCCACACATCAACCATTTCCCACTTTTACGTTTTGTGTATGATTGCCATAATGTATGTTTGCATGCAAACTGCCAAGGCAGCAGCAGCACTTGAAAGAGAGCACCAAGTGGCTGCTGCTGCCATTTCTACTGACTGTTACACTTGCTCTCCCATTAATCGTTTTCCAAAGCAGTTTGCATTGCCAATCTATTGTTGTTTGATGTTTCGTTGTGAACGAAGAAACTTGGGCAATGGACTGAAAGATTGTCCGTCGCTGAGACTCGATGGGGGGTTGGATGGGTTCAAGGGATTTAGGGTTGGAAGGTTGATTGAGAAACGGTCGACACAGAGGTTTGCTGGGCTCTGAAGCCGTTTATTGGTGGGAAAGTTGAAGACAACAGGATTTGTGAGATCACTGCTGGACGAGCTGAAAAGCAGCACAACGTGGTAAGGATGCGACTGCGTGAAGCTACATGAGAAGTGCTGAAGTGAGCAGCGCTTATATGAGGAAAGAAAAGTGTGTGTCTGTGTGTCTGTGTCTGTGTGTCACTGTGTGTCATAGTGTGAATCAGTGATAAATATACGTCTCGGCTTGTCACACTTTGCTAGTTTCCGAAAGATTTCTTGCATCTTTTGCAAAAAATCTTACCTGAAATATTCTCATGCACAAGTTTTGAATTGCCAAATTCTTTGTTTTTGCAGTAAGAAAAGTGACAATTTTTGACGATCGTTAATGGGAAATAGTTCTGCTATGTGCTATTTTTTGAAAAACTACCCTAGCAATAAGTGAAAGACTGCTGAACGGCAGCTAATCATCTCAACAGTTGCAATGCTGCTCAAATTCTCCATTGTTTTTGCAAGCATTTGTTTTGGTGGGTGATGATCTGAAGCGATCTTTAAAGCTGCAGAAAGGTAACACATAGAAAAACTGTTTCCTGTCATCGATCGTTAAACATTATCACTTTTCTGACTGCAAAAACAAAGAATTTGACAATTCAAAACTTGTGCATGAGAATATTTCTGGTAAGGTTTTTCGCAAAAGATGCAAGAAATCTTTCGGAAACTAGCAAAGTGTGACAAGCCGAGACGTATATGATAAAGAGTTAGTGTATGTGTCAGTGTGAATTAGTGTTTGTGTCACGGGCAAGTGCTGATAGGAAATGTGCTCGTGATTAGTGCCAGAAGTGGCCGGTGAGCGTCGCGTCAAGCGGTCACGTCACATATCCTTCCTTTTCTTGCTGATGATATTATCGTTTAGCAGACAACTAAACAGCAGAAGCTAAAAAACTTCAAAATGAAAAGAGTTTGTGTTTAGAAGAAATGAAGAGAAAACTTATAGCCGACAAAACAATTATTATAAACAAAATTAAAGTGCAAAAAACAATTGTGTCAACAAAGCGTTGTGTTTTGCTTTTTCTTTCCTCTACACTACTATTTATTTTTCCTCCTCGTTGAGGCGAACGTCAAAAGCGTCAATGTATTTCTTTCAATCTCCCCTAGCGCAACGCTGCCATTTGATAACAACAACACAAGAGAACATTCTGTTGCTGCCTCCTTTACGGGAACGTTCACATTAAGCAAAAAAGGCACACCGAAACACTCCTTTTTACGAGAGAGCAAGAATCGTCTGCAGCTGAGCCTGCAGTGCAGAGTCACTAGAGTGACTCCCACAAGCAATGTCAGCAGTTGTAGTAGTAGACCTTCAATTTATTATAATCGCTTGCTAAACGTATATACGGGTTAATAAATAATAATTGACCTTCCACAGCACAGACTGTAGGAACAGCACTGAACCAAAGAATGCAGTGGCAATTATTACAACATATAATATTTGTTGAGCTACTACTTCACTTTTTCTTGTGTTTGTCCCATTTATAACTACACACACAGACGCCGTCGTCTCTAAGCAATTGTGTGTGTTTTATAATTACACAGCGATCATCGTCATTAAAATAACTTTTTGTTGTTAAATTGAACTTGAAAAAACTTGATAGTGCTACCAGAGAGTAATAACAAATCCCTTAGATTCAAAGGCTTAAAACTTGATAAGCAGGCTATGTGATATGCGTTTTTTATTTGTTTGAAACTGCAAAAGTGGTTTAGTTTCATTTTTTATTTGTTAAATGCCGAAACAACAAAGTTTCAATTCCGGAAAGTGCCTGCACGAATCAGCAGTAACTCTGAATAATTTATGAGTTTTAGAATATGATAAAAGATAAAATATAATATTTTGCACACAACAGAGTACTGGGTAATTTTTTATGCTTTTGTTATCATAAAAAACATTTAATTTTAATATTAATTTTTAGTCAAAGTAACGACATTTTGCTTAAAAATGACGTCAATAAAAAAGTGAATTTTTGTAAAATTACAGTGCACTTGGTAAAACGCTTTTGTGTGGTTATCAAGTTAACACAAAGAAAAGTATGCCAAGTTCAAACATGCAAAAAACATAAATTAATCAATAAAATACGAAACAAAATTATAGTAATTTCTTAGTAATAAAAAATGAAGACATGGTAATTGAAGCCCTTGATTTTGAAATAGCAAAACAGCGACAAAAATCAAGACGACACTGACAATTTAGTGCCTAGTAACATTTCATCAAAATGCAAATTAATATTTACGATTTTGCATATAAAAGGTTAACATACTCATTTCATTAGTTTTTTGAGCAAAAAATTGACTTGTTCTGGAATTATAAAAAAATGTTTAACCTACAAACTAATAGTAAACCTGCAGGTTTTGACATAAATATTGATATAGTTTATGCCATAATTTAAAAACATACAATTAATTAATTTTTTGTTTTTTATTATTGTGGCATCAAAATGAATTGAATGAATAAAAATGTCAATAAAATATTCATTTTTGCTGAAATAATTTTATCTGAAAGTCATTGAAGCATACAAATTGTATTTTGAAAACCTTTTAGAGCAACATTTAAAAAAATGAGTTATCTATATTCTAATTAAAAATAATGATTTGCATCTGATGCCCTCTAATCTGTTGAGAAAAGTTTTGTTACTAAACGCATAATCAAAATGTAACTGACAAATTGTGCAAAAAACTGAAATACATTAAAAAAATATGTTAAAACTTTTTGGAGTTTTAACAGTTACAAAAAAAATAATAAAACAAAATGAAATATTTGTCTATACAATTAAAAATAGTTTGGCAAGCCAAAGTAGTGGCGGGCGGCTGTGTAGCTGTTGTCTGTCAGTTAGTTTAGGCTGATTTTACCGATTATATTTTACCGTCAATCTCTGACGTAACTTGGCCAGTGTCAACGTCCGTCTCCTCGGGTCCCGCTCGCTTCGCTCGCGAGACCCGAGGAGACGGACGTTGACACTGGCCAAGTCACGTCAGACCTCGCGGTCGTTAGCTGTGCACCGCTACAATTTTAAAACTATTTTACTCATCGATCTCTGACGTAACTTGCACAGTTAAAACATTTGAGTTATTTTGCCGTCAATCTCTGACGTGACTTGACCACTGTCAACTTCCGTCTCCTCGGGCCCTGCTCGCTTCGCTCGCAGGACCCTCGTCGACGGAAGTTGACAGTGGTCAAGTTACATCAGACCTCGCGGCCTTGATGCGTGCACTGCTGAGGAACGCATATACTATCATTGTGTTAGGCTAACACTTTATCTGTAAACAAAACATTTGGTGATATCGCTCTGATATCGTCCTACTTAGTCATAGGTCAAAGCATGGTCGCAGCAGACATTCAAGTTGCCAAACTTTCTGCTGGTGCCAGCAGATGGCGTCTGTAGAAAAAACTTTGGACCCCCTTTTCTAGGGTCAATTTTGGTCCTACAACTCCCATCTTCGAACTCGACATACAACTTTGTACTAAGTCTCTCAGTTCCGAATTTCACGCTTCTACGATGTCTGGAACATAGCTAGAATTGAAAGTGTTAGGGACAGACAGAGAGACAGACGGACGGACGGACGGACAGACTGGCAAAGTAATAAGCGGGCTTCTGCCCTGCGGGGCCGCCCGCCAAAACTAATAATCGTGAAATAATAATGTTTTTATTGATACTAAAAATCCTTTACTAACAAAATGATATAAAATAAAACTATCGTGTTTGAATCAATTTTCCTTTTAAAAACAAAACTAGAAAAACAGCTTAAAGTGTTTTTTGCTAGTAAACTTTGGCATTGACTGAACTTTACAAGCAAAAAGTAACGACTTTTCTTTTTGACTGTCGTTTACTACATAGAAAAGTTAGACACCAGGCACAAGAAAAGTTAAGCTTTTACAATGAGACAGCAGACTAACGAGTTAGCGGAAGTCAAGTAAAACTTTTTTAAAAAGATGTGTCTGTGTTTGCATGTTTTGTTAGGCAAATTCCTTATAAGAAGAAAAAACAGAAGCACATAGCGAACACGGCCTCTTATTTATTTATTTTCTCTGTCAAAAAGATGTTCAAAAAACAAACGGAGTGATGCCACTGCTGTTGCTGCTGGAAAATCGATGACATGAATTATTAATCAAAACAGAATGCTTTGCAACTTTTTTTTGGTGATAGTGGTCAACAGTGTTGCCCTCCCATTTTTACCGCTGTTGAATCTGGCATAAAATCATTTGGCAAAGCAATTAAAGGAGGTAGCAAAAAACAAGAGATTTTTCAAACTTAAAATTAGAACTTGAAACTTGGCATGAAGATTCAGCTTGTCGAGCTGAACAAAAAGTTAAAAAACACTAAGTGTTCGAGTTTTTCCAAGGGTTCCAAAATGGCGTTCAAAGGTGACCAAAAATGCACTGAAATGTGTTACGCGAGCGAGAACAGCGCCCCTACCGGCATCTTGCACATTTCTGTTGCTGTCAATGAACGGCGATGTGCTTGCCTGCGTAACACATTTCAGTGCATTTTTGGTCACCTTTGGACGCCATTTTGGAACCCTTGGAAAAACTTGAACACTTAGTGTTTTTTAACTTTTTGCTCAGCTCGACGAGCTGAATCTTCATGCCAAGTTTCAAGTTCTAATTTTAAGTTTGAAAAATCTTTTGTTTTTTGCTACCTCCTTTAATAAAGCAGATCGGGAGATCTGTGGATATTTGCGGTATTGGTGGTGGTAGTGGTGATAGGCGTATTAGTGGAGAAAGGGGAAGGCTGCAACTGTACTGACAATTTTGACTCGGTGATTAATTGATCCTGATCAGAGTTAATTTCAAACAGATGATGAGAAATGTGTGTATGCGTGTGCATGTGCGTGTGCATGTGCGTGTGGGTGCTAAATTATCCTATTTTCTCGGAAATGTGGTTTCGTCTGAGTCTCTTTCAAATGTCAAAATGAGTGCTTTTTTAATCTCTAGTGAGATAGCAATTCGGCAAAAAGACGGCAGCTGATTACTTATAAGATTGGTAATCGGTCGAAATGCGGCAGAATTCAAATGTAGTTCTTTATCACTGCAAAAAATAGATCTAAGCAATGCTGACACTGAACACATACACTAACACGCACACAACGACACACTTCACTAGATTTGTGCTCCGGTTTGACACACAAAAAAGAAAAATGTGCACAAAACCTGGCCAAGATAATTTAATTAGGCCATTGGCCGTTTGATGGCCCAATTGATTGGCACATCACAGCAACGGTTCCACCAGTGGCAGAGTGTAAACTGGGCAGACCTAACGGTCCGTGGAGCTCTGAATTGCATTTGATTGATGTGCTGGCCCTTGCAAAAACAACTGCTCCAAAACACAAACATCACAATTGTTGTCCAATGTACTGCAGCAAAACGGAAATGTGTGTGGTAAAACAGAATAAAAACACAAAACAGAGTGATGTGACAATGCTAGTTTGATGAGGAGAAAATGAAGAGTCAAGATAGATAGAAAAGTAGAGTGACAAACAAACATTCAGTGCAAATGGGAGTAGAAGGAGTTAAGTCAACAACGCACCAAATGTATGCAAATTGAAAATAGGAAAAAACAAAAAGAGGGTTTCAAAAAAACACTAAAATATTGGATGAAAAGCATACACAGAGAGAAATAGTTAGGATTTCTTACGCGTATAAACGTAAAAATCTTGGTTTAAGTCTATGCGCGTAAATGTTTTACTTGTTTTGGCGTTTTCTCTTGGCTTTACGTCTATAGACGTAAAACATGTTTTGTTTATTATGATGTTACGCATATACGCGTAAAGTTCTTACTTTTTTTCAATTAAAAAAAATGTTACGCGTGTATGAGTAAACTCTTTACTTAATAGTAATTGAAACACAACATTTAAATATCTTTACGCGTATAGGGTATGTTTTGTTTAAAATTTGATTTGTAAAAAACTTTACGCGCATAGAAGTACATTTATTAAGTCAGTAAAAGCACAAAAATGTTATAACATACATTTTTATTAAATCATTCCAACAAGTAAATAATAACTTTTAACATTATTGTTGTTTTTGATCACATGCAAAAATGACAAAGTATGAAGTAAATGCTCTAGTCGAATTAACTTGTCACCAAAAGAATAAACTTTTCTGATTTGCTTGACTGTTGAAGTTGAGGTTGCAGAAAGTCCACTTAAAACTACTTCCAAATAAATAGGTCCGCTTGCAGCAACAGAGTTTTCAAAATAATACCAAGCTTTTGGGCAAATCCAATACTTAGATGGGTGCCCACGGAACAAAACATTTAAAAGAATGTCAGGTGAACATCGACGCGGAATGTCTTGACTATTCGCTGGTACTTTTTCATAGTTTTTACTTTGAAAATTGTTAAAAGTCGTAAGATTAGTTGAGCTTGAAGAAAAAAAATTAATCGACGAAAATTTTTGTTCAGAAAACAAAAGAGCTGATCTAAGTTGGTGGTGCTTTGCAAATGACTTGGTCATGTTGATACGATTCATAGAAGTTTCGGAAAAGATTTTAAATTGCAAATGTTTTCTTTCAAACTTCAATGTGCTAAAGTAAATCAAAGGTCCAAATTTTTCATACAGTTGCGAATAATGAAGAAGTTGATGGAGTTTTGGAAACACTTTAAAAGTTGTGTCGTTGCTGTTAGCTAGATTAATGCAAATAGTGATCATACTTCTTGATAAATGTTCAAGGCGAACAAGCTGGGACTTGTGAAGACTTGTACTAAATGCCAGTGCTGTAAATTCGTAAAGACATTTGTATAGTTGAAATTCACGCGAAGAAGTTTTAATGAATCCAGCAAAAACTTGCGTAAAACGACTTAAAAGTTCGAGTTTCTAGAAAAATGTATATTAGATTTGTTAAATAATAATTTAAATCTAAATACCTGGACAGCTTTTGCTTTTCTAAATTTAAAAACTTGTTTTTCAAAACCCATTTTAAACTTTCCATAATAAAAGTTAAATTTTTCCACTTTAGCGATAGTTTCCTTTGGTTTCAAGTTGAGAGAATTTTTGAGGATAAAACGACAAAATAATGTTGCCACGCATCCTTCGGCCAGATCATGAAGTACGTCTGGCGGAGCAATGTTCCAAATGCTAACATTTTCAAGAGAGACAAATGGACATTTGCGTTTCAATCCATACTTGTTTTCATAAACGGCCTTTTCATCGTTTGAGCTTTGAGAGTAGGTTCGAATGTATAGCTTTTCATCTGAAGGCGTTCCAAGAAGTGAGACAATGTCCGTTTGAATTATATTCTTGTCAATTTTGAAACCACAAAAACGACAGGTAAATCCTCTAGAAAATCCAATTTTACATCCTAACAATTCGTAACCACCTAAAAAAATAATTTTGTAAATAATGTAAAAAATCAATTTATCTTACCAAGATTATCACATGAAATCGCAGATAAAACTACTTGAACATTTTCACTTAAAGTTGCTCCATTTGTGTTTTGGTAAACGACTTCAACTCCATTTGTTTCCAATTGTTTGAACTTGCTGACCAACTGATGAATAACATCGATTGCCGTAGCATTGGCTGAGTTCATCAAAGTTCGACTTGTTATGGATAACAAGTAAATTTCCTTGCGCTTGAGACGATGTTTCAGAGGAATATTCAAAAAAGTAACATACACTCCAAGATACTTCTGTTTTGGGTTGTTGTCGAGTGTAAAATCATCTGCTCCTAATTCAAATCGCAATTTTCCGACTAACCTTTTTAGTCTTTCTTTGCTGCAAGTTAGGTCTGAATCAAAAATGGTAAACTTTTTATTGATAATTTGTTGAAGATTTGCTTTTTCGGCAATGATGCTTTCGAGAATGGACGAGTTTTCTAGAATAAGAGAAGACAAAGTAGCCAAGTCAATTTGATGCCCGACTTTGATGTTGTTTACAATCAAATCTGTAGGCTCTATGTAAGTTCCGAATTGTTTCACATACACTTCTTGAAGATGGGAACTTTGGGCAAACTTTTTTGCAAGTGAAATAACTTGGGTTTGATCAGATGTCGATGGGAGCAGCAATTGTCCTTGAAGGCATGGACTTATGATTGAATTAATGTGCTTGGAAGCAACAACAAAATTACTAAAACGAACTGAAACAATATGATTCATTTGAAAGTTAAGGTAATCTTTTTGATTCTTGGTTAGGTCGCCAGTGGAAATTTCAGCAAAAAAACTTGACTTTGGAATTGTAAACAAAGCTGAATTATGTACTACAGTGTCAACGCGGCAATTTGCTTCATCCTCTTCATTATCTTTTTCAGTGTTGCTGCTTTCGCTATCAGAATCGTCAATGATTTGCTCAATAGTTGTAGTAAGAGCCGGCTCAGATTGATTTTGAGTTGATGAGGATGTAGTTTTAAACTTTCTATACTCCTGTGGGTCGTGATGCCTACAATTATAAAAATTATGATCATTTTGATTTACAAAATGTTTAAAACAGTTTACCTTAGCATTTCAGTGTATGCCAACTTGTGATACCTTACTAGATGTTTTCGAAAGTTTGAGTTGTAGCAAAACATGTGAGGACACTCAGGTAGACAACTAAATTGAACAAACTCCGCTTTTGGTGTAGATGCATTTTGCTTAGCTTTTCTATTTGCTTCTCGTTTTTGCTGTTTAAACTGGATGTGTAGCTTTTCAAAGTTTCCTGACCCTATCACCAACTGATCAACAGGTACAACCATGATTAAAAACAAAATGTTTAATAAAATACTAGTTTTCTAAATAAGAACGCTTTTTGTCAAAACAAAACTCAGTTATTTTTGCTCAGATATTTTCTAAAAAACAGCATGTTAAAAATTTTCTGAATACGAATATCGCCACTGCGTTCACGCTGCTCTTTGTTTACAACGTTTTTTCACGTCAGAGTTTTGCAAGTTTTTGTTGAAGTCAAATCTTTTCATTAATCACATCACTTTTAGTTATTTATTGACCTTTTGGGTGACAAGGGATTGACAATTGTCTTTTGCTCTTCGAGATTTTGTAATTCTAAAGCTATTGATCCGAATATTTTTCTTTGTGTGCTATTGCATCATCTTTAAACTAGACTGCCTCACAAACATTTAACAATTTTTTCAAGTGATTCTAACAGTTGACAAGATGAGCTCACGACGCCAAAAACGATCATCTAATCGACCTGCTTTATTAAAAACGAAAAAAGCAACTAAACAAACCCTTTTAGATGAACTGCCAAACATTGACATTTCATTGGAAAAAACTATTGAAACTTTGGCTACTTCCTCATTGTCTTCCACTTCAAACAACTTAAAGCGACCTTTTAAGTCTTCCGTTCTTTTGAAAAAGAAACAAAAAACTGTTCCGCAGGAAACTCCGACAAGTAGTTCACCAAAACCTACAAATGCTTCATCAGAAAAGCAGCCAGTTAGCAATGAGCTGAATGAAGATTTTGATCGTGTCCAACTGCGTTTTAATTTTAATAATGTAATGTATTCTACCAACAAGAATTCAGACTACTTTAGCTGCATTTCACCCTCAAACAACTTTTTGTACAAGAAGTTTCCATTTGAGTACGACAAATGGCCAAAAACAAGGCAACCTCAAACTGTGCTAAACACTTTTTTAGAAAAGCTAACAAATGAAAATGAAGAGAACTTTGGAGAAAAAGAAAGAGAGACTAAATAACTTTCCATCGTGGATCAAATTATTTTCTACGGAGCTATTTAATCAACTGAGTAGTTTGTACCCTTATGAAGTTCCAGAAAACACCTGCTTAAAAATTGGCGTACATTTTCAAGATGAATGGCCTGAACTCCAAACTTTGTTGGAAGAATATCATCAAGTGTTTGGAAACTCTAAGGATTTAGGTAAAGTAGGAGACGAAGACTTATCTGTAAGTTTTTGTTTGAAATTCGATCAAAAGTAATTATCAATTTTTTATCATTAGATTATTATCGCTAAAAAGATAAAAATTTGTTCAAAAAACGAGGTCTCTATCTGAAAAAGCTGGGCGTCTGGCCTTGGCCATCACATCCCGAGAAAACGTATGACTTTGTTTTAATTTATAATTTGTCTAAAATTCATTTTTTGCAGTGTTATTCCTAAAGAGTTTTCCTTAGAAAATTCATCATCTGTGTGCAACTTTGATTACAAGAACCATTTTCCACTACTCACCAATGGCCAAGCCAAAACTCTTATGAAAATTCAAAGTCAAAACAACTAAAGTGTTTTATTTTAAAATTTTTTCATTCTGATTTATAATACTCAATTTTTGTATTGTTTGAATTTTTTAAGTTATTAAACAACTTGACTTTTTACGCTCTTAAGCGTAAAGAATTTTACTCAAAAATTACTTGAAAAAGCTTAATGAATGTACGCGCATAGGCTTAAAAAGCAAGCAAAAACAGCTTGACTACTGTACGTTTTACGGAGTAAAGAATATACGCTTATTGGCGTGAAGAGAACTTTACGTATATACGCGTAGGCTGTCCACCTTTTACGCGTATATCCGTAAAAAACACACTATTATTTCTCTGTGTG